>OW028577.1:41898864-42498864 GCA_932294295.1 Alitta virens | reverse complement strand
TAGTTATTTAGTAGAAATAGAACTACAATAGTTATTTAGTAATAGCACTACAATAGTTATTTAGTAGAAATAGAACTACAATAGTTATTTAGTAATAGAACTACAATAGTTATTTAGTAGAAATAGAACTACAATAGTTATTTAGTAATAGCACTACAATAGTTATTGAGTAGAAAATGCACTACAATAGTTAAGTAGAAATAGCACTAGAATAGTTATCACTAAGTACAACTATTTTTATTTTATTTTGTAGCTTGTTAAATATATGTTTACTCTAGCCAGTAATAAACAGTTATCACCAAGTTATAGTCTTCAGTTACATTGTTATATAATGTGTAATTGCATTGAGTTATCATGTCATGTTATAATATACTTTGTTACTGTTACTGAAAGAGATAATATTATAATCTAATGTATGCGACCTTGACGTAATAGTTAAGGTCACTATGTGACCTTGAACTTTGAC
The DNA here is from genome assembly GCA_932294295.1 of Alitta virens. NCBI lineage: Eukaryota > Metazoa > Annelida > Polychaeta > Phyllodocida > Nereididae > Alitta > Alitta virens. The sequence continues at coordinate 42,498,398 of OW028577.1, read as the reverse complement.
CCAAGGTTATCAAAATATTTTTACTAGTCTGTGAGACTTCTGCATTGCTTAACCCAAATTTTGTGAAGATCAGGCAATTCAGTGAGGAGTTATAGTATGTTACCCCATTTGGGGTAATTATCCTTGGGGGTCACAAATGACATGTGGATGCCATAACATCGGTCAACATCATTCAACATTACCCAGCACCGTGTTTTGAGAAAAATCAGGCCGAAAACCTGTCAAAAATACCACTTTTTAACATTTGACCTTGAACTTTGACCTTACGCTACCTCAAGGCCAAATGTTATTCAATTCATGGTTACCTATGACTTTGGCATTTGACTCAAGGTCACACTCGTGACATGACTCAAATATGGTTCAATTTCAATGAACCAATCACAATCTATATCTATGCTCAAGTAAGTTCGGCAACTTCCTGTTCTTGACATTTAGAATAATAACCGATTTTTGACCCTGTGCTAGTCACCCCATTTACCTCTTTGGGGTGTAATTTGATGGGTGGCAATTGAAGGCCCTTTAGTACCTACAAACATATGTGAAGCACAAGTCTGTAGCTCTTTTAGTTATTATGTTATTGCAATTTGAAATTTGAGTCAAATGTGACCTTAGCTACAAGTCCCCTGTCCACAGGACAGGGTTACAAGGTCCTGGATGAAATAATATTGACCTTTTGGCTTGAGTGGGAAATAGCCTTTTAGTAAATGTTTGTCACACAACACACACCTGCTGTAGGGTTAGACATACCTTTTTTATATTGCGTCGCGCTCAGATATGGTTGATTTCTTCCAATATTAATCGATTTCTGTGCCATTTTCGAATTCACATTTCGGTAAACAAAGCTTGAAGCATGGCCGCCTAGTTCCGAAAAACTCACAAGAGGGCTCTGGCGATGTTTCAACGCCCCTAGTGGCACACAGAATAGTGTTGACCAGTCCTCATTTCTGTGACTGCTGGGGGCGTTGCAATGGCGAACATTTAGTGAATTATTAACAGAGTTTTTGGTGCTTGTTGATGTACTTCTTGGGCATTCTACTGTCAGATTCCGAGTGGACGAAAAGCAGTCTGTATAAAGAGCTATCAGCACCGAATCGCACTGATGCGCCCTCTTGTGTATATTTACCACAAAAAGCATGAACTAGCAAACGTGAATTTGAGAACGCTCTTGAAAAGGATAATTCCACTGACTTTTTCAGTGAAATATGATTACAAGTTGATAGTTAACAGAGTCGTACTCCTGTGCATCACGACGAAATAAGGTATGCTGACATGTTTATGGAGAAATATGCGTCGTAAATGTCAACATCAAAGAATTCCCATACAACGCGTTCCGACCCTACATCGCATCTAATGCAATGTAGGTCGGTTCTGGCTAATGTGACCTGTGACCTTGAGAAATGGGTCAAGGTCACCCACATTGGGGTACCCCAAGGTACAGTCTGACCAAGTTTGGCTGAACAACTAAAAGTTGCTGACAGAATATCAAATACGAAGGTCATCACCCATAGCAATGGGGGAAGCCCAATAACTAAGCATATTGGAAATATTTGAGAGTATTACTTAAGAATCGTGTGTAAAACTCTGGTCATGGCTGGATACCGTAGTTGCCTGAGATTTGTCTTTCGGGCACTAAATTAAGTCTGTTTGTAATCAGGACCTCTTTTTCAGTTATTTTTGATGATTAGCATGTTATTTACCTTGAGAAATATAGTGTCATTTCTTCCTATCTTGGAGTTTATTTCCTTCAAGACCTTTTCTTGGATGTCCTGGTGGTTGGCCATTAACAGCACAGCCCATTGCATTGTAGTTGCTGAGGTCTCAGCCCCTGCTATGAAAAAGTCACTGACCAACTGAAAAACATTGTGCAATTAATTAAAAGGTGCAGTTCAATGCAAATATTTTTATGCATAGTTAACTGGACAAGTGGTATTAGTGGTAACTGGATGAGGAGTCACTGACGACCTCTAACCGAGTGGTTAACACCCAGATTACCGTTATAGGTTAACACTTCCTGTGGTTTCATTTACCAATGATGTTTCTGTCCATTTTGTGATGCTACATGCTTTGTATAAATAAAGTATGACCAAATTAAACCCATGGACATTCATTTTGAACCGCTGTAGTGATACCCTTTTACAGCTTATTATACATAGGTGATTAATTATTATACTGGGTCTGAAGCTTAAGGGGGTTTCACACAGAGCCGGATCAGACGCCGGAGCGTCCCGGAGGTCAACTCCGGAATACTCCCGCATACTCCGGGGAAAGCCGTATAGACATCGTGTTCATGTCCGGGATTGTCCGGCATTGTCCGTCATTGTCCGGGGCGCTCCGGGAGCACCTTGGGACTCCGGGGGAAAAAATTAAACATGTTTAATTTTTCATGCCGGAGTTCCCGGTGTAATTTAATCCGTGTAGATCCGTGTAGATCCGTGTAGACCCGTGTAGACGCCCAGTAGACTCCGCCGATCTCCGGGAATCTCCGTATTGACTCCGGCATGTCTCCGGCTACATCCGGCGTCAACCGGGCATGAATATTTCGCCGCCATTAACGCCGGAGAGTACAAGGAGCCACAACGGATCCACACGAATGAACACGGTGTAAAGACCGGTGATATCCGTGAAGGCACCGTGAAAATCCGGTTCACTCCTCACTCTAAACGGGACAGTCGTGTTAGCTCCGTGTTGCTTCTTGTTGAGACCGTATTGACATCGTGTACACATCGTCAAACATTTATTTTTTGTTGACATTTAACAGCTCTTTGATCCTGGAACCCACCGGAGGTAATAAAATGTTACTCCGGGACGCTCCGGCGTCTGATCCGGCTATGTGTGAAACCCCCTTAAGTCAGCTTTCATGACCGGCTGCCAGAGGCAGACGTAATGATGAGATGATAAGGCTTTAAGTCCACACCATGTTACACATCTACCCATAAGTGGGGTCTTTACTTGCCTCAGGATAGACACCCAAGTACAAGGCACCTCAAATTTAACGTCTCGTGTGATCAACATCCAGGTGATATGAAGCTCATGAAGAATGCTCGGGCCTGGGATCGAACCCAGGACTTTCAGCAGAGCTAACCAATATCATCATGAATATGGAACTGGCGGATGTCTTAACCATTAGACCACACAGCTGCTGAATAAGTAAATAAAAAATCGAATACCTGAAGACTCCAATCTTGTGTGATTTCTGAACCACCATCATCGGTTTTTGCCAGTTCCTTCAAGTACAAACTGACAAAATCTTCAGTTTCTTCACCATGAAGTATTTTGTCTTTAGCTTCTTGGATTTTCTTCTGGTAGAAAGCAAGAAGCCTACCCCCAGCATCGAATAATATTTTCTTTATCCTCCAGTAAGCCGGAAACAGTTTGACTATTGGTATGTATGAACTGCCTGGGTCTTCTGCGAAACCCGTGAGAAGGGCATCAACTGCAGACAAAAGCTCCTGAAACATTGTCAATGAACAAACATTTGTTGAACTCACTCAATGAATGTGATGCTTCCTAGACAATTCATATTATGGAACAGCTGTATTTACAATTAATTAGTCATTTGATATTCTATAAACTTCACTAGTTTACAAAGAGTCTGTCACACCCATGAATATCTACAGAAAATCATCCGCCCAAATTACCATGTAATAATAAATTATCAAGCTATTTGTGGCTTCTGATATAATTCTAAAATTGGTCATGAGTAATAAGCTGTTACTTCATTTACCTGGAGTTCTTTATCTCCATGGTGATACCTTTCCCCAAAGAGCAAAGAACAGATTATATTAGCAACACAGGTCTCCAGTAAGCTGACAGGTCTGATAGCTTTGCCTTTGGTATCCTCCAATTCATCCAGAAGGACATTACTCTCCTCCTGTATCCGCCTTTCGATGATACTTTTTCCCCAACCGAGGTTTCGTAAAATGGTTAACGCGGTGTGTCTTTGTCGTTTCCATTCGTCCGAGTAGTCACCATCAATAATACCTGCATGGTGTGGCATGGAATAAGTTGATTGAAATAAAAAATGACATAGTTTGTCGGTATCATGGAATTAAGACTCAGTCAAACCAGTTTGCCTGAATTTGGCATTATTGCGGATTCTGATTTTCAAGAACCTTAATAGACAAAGTATTTTAGGCTGTACCCATTGAATTTGAAGTTTTGTGAACTAAAACACCTCATTAAATTGGGATGTTTTTCACATATTTTCAAAAAATATTTCATTCATCATAGCTCATATTCCACTGAATATCCTGTTCTAGAACTAATTGACAGAATCATTCTGAAATGGATAAAAATAATGTACCAGTTAACATTTTTATGGACTAATCAAAGACCTTTGACACATTAGACCATAAGTTAGAATATTATTGATATAAAGATAAATATTTTGAATTACTAAAATGTTATCTAAGCAGTAGAGTTCAGTATGTTAAAATTAATAATGTAAAGTCAGATTTAATAGAAAAAAATTTTGGTGTCCCACAGGGCTCTATATTGGGCCCATTACTATTTATAATTTATGTGAATGACCTTCTAAGTAATACTATAACTAAATATTTAACTTCAGTAATTTATGCAGATGATACCACTATGTTTGCCATTCAACAGGAAATAATGAGCTGAAATTAGTAAGTGATTAAGATTGAATAAACTTTCATTGAATATTGGAAAGACAAAGGCCATGTTTATCCATACTCCACAACCGTTACGACAAACTGACACTCCTGAAATATATATTGATGGAATAAAAATGGATTTTGTTAAAGAATTTAATTTACTAGGTCTGGTATTAGATGAAATTTTAAAATGGAAACCACATGTCAATTTCATATCTTAGAAATTAAGTAAAATAATAGATATCTTGACCAAAATTAAAAAAAATCTTACCTACTGCTTTGCTAAATATTTAAAATGCCTTGGTACTGTCATACCTGAACTATGAAGCTATTATTTGGGGCTGGCAATCTCAAAATTTGGTTAATCTTCCAAAGAAAGTAGTTCGAATAATAACAAATAGCAAATATAATGCACATACCAACATTCTTTTTAAACAGTTAAATATTTTGAAAATAGCTGAAATATGGGCACTGCATGACTACAAATTTTGCTTTAAGCTGATGAATTGTTTAATTCAAAAATATTTTGTTGATAATCTTAATCCTGGTACCATCCATGACCATGACACAAGACAAGCAACTGACATAAGGCTGCCTGCTGTAAGACATGAATTTGCAAGATATGGTATCAATTATAGATTTCCCTTCATTTATAACAATATGCCAGATAATTTCAAATCTAAAATCTTCACCCCATAGTATTTTCGGATTTAAATGTTACATCAAAAGAAAAACGATTGAATGGTATAGCACTATTTGCAATATCCCAGCCTGCTATATTTGTAACAGTTAAAATTAAATTTTATTAAAACCATCTCAATCAGTCCATCTCAAAACCTTGTAAATATATCCTATTTGACCTCATTTTAATATCTATTAAATGATCAATGCCAACCACTGTACCAAAAGTCACTATATACTATATGTTTAGGTATTAATTTATAATTGTAATTTTTTATTATATTTTATATTTATTTTATTTTATGATATTGTAATGAATTTTCTATCTATGAAATTATAGTGGTTTTGACTTCACATCTTTGAATGGATCTCCTGGAAACTGGTAAATTTGTTGTGTCTGAGTTTTCTATGATACCGACAAGTTGTGGTCTTCACCTTTTAAACTACAAATACAGCGAGTGTTATGTATATTTGCGGTTTAAACTTCAACCATTATATGATAGGCCGCATGCAATTGCCACGTAGAAAGTTTGTGAACCGAAGAATGTGACTACAGCTTGTTATTTTTATAACAACATTTCATAAAAATTACCTTTGATAATAGGATATTGTGGGTTGTAGCAGCTTGCAAAATGAAAGTCAGGTCTCCCAGCCACCTCTAGGCCATTCGTTACAAAGGCTTCTCGTAAAATTGCATAGTCACTGATGATGACTATCGGCCTGCAAGTTGCACACGAAACAAACAAAAAAAGTATTCCAAGCAAATAATTCCCAACGAGATAATGATCATGAATGCAGATCACTGATGTTCTCCAAGGCCTAATGATTATCATTTATTACATCAATTTTTTCCCCACCAAAGATGAGCCTTGAACAACTGAATCAGACTCCAGCTATATGCAAGATATTACAATTTGTGATGCAGGAATTGTGCATTTACATGTACTACATTTGCACACTAATTACACAAAACACACTAAGTTAGTAAGTAAAACTTTACTTAATGTCGGGTATTAAACCGATAAACATAAGCATCAGGGCTTTTGTCTGACAAATAAACAAACAGTAACTAATTATTACATTGTAGCTTACTTGTTACCCAGGTACATGGATACAATTGGTCCATATTTCTTCACAACTTCTTGAAGTGAATCGTTGAATTTGGAGCCATCCTCTGGACTCAGCTCCACCTGTCCAAGGATAGGAATCCTCCTGGGGCCAGGGGGTGCTCCAGAATATTTTATTGATGATTTGATCAGATAGGAAACTCCTACCAGTGCCCCACCTATGGCGGCAGTGGTGGCAATTGATGTTAAGTTTGCCTCAGGTAGATTTGTACCTATGTTCCGAAGCATCTTGGAGTGCCTAGACGGTACCAAAACATGAAAACTGAGCATAGGCCTATTATGCAGTATGCACCTGTCATTTATTCAGCACCATTGGCAACTGGATGCATAACAATAACACCCTTTCACACAGAAGCCATGTTGAAATGTTTGCCTCATTGACCTCATTTTGATTAAGTCATATATAATAATGACATGATTACTTCTTGTTCTTGCACTCTGTGACCTCACCAAGGTCATTGTCTGCTGATGACGTCACAATAATATATCTGAGTGCAAAGAGAGGTCAATGAGCAAAAATGCCAACATGGTTCCTGTGTGAAAAGGGTGTATGGATCATCAACATTTGTCAACAAAAAATCGACACATGAATGACTGAGGAAAAATTACCTCTCCTGGCTCAAGTAGAGAAACTGCATAGGCTGTATGAGACTTATTAAGCCTCTCTTGACATAAGAATATGTGCCACTTACATAATTTATATGTACATAGAATGTAGTGCAATTGTAGACCTACAAAGTACTCTAACATGCTGATCACATTATTAGTGTATACAATTTACGTCTATGTAAGGAATTGTTAATGTAATGAGTCTGTGAATAGCCGTATAAGTGCTATAGAAAATACTTAAAAAGCAGATACTTACCCTCCTATTAATTGTATGATCAACAGTATGTTTTGACATAGAATATTTTGCTGGTAGTGTCCCAGATAATCAGTTTTACCAAGTGACCCACAAAATATTCATGGCTCACTTGAAAAAGTTAGCATGCATAACATGGTCTAGGATCTATAAAGTTCTGCTGAATGAACTATGAGTCATGACCATTGCCCAGTTGGCTGGATTCTTTATCATGAACCATTACATATAAAGTGCTGTTATATATTAAACCTAAAATATATATAGGACCATGGAGTCACTATACATGAGACTCCACGATAGGACCAACCAACTGGGTGGTCCAGTGGTAAGACATTAGCCTGCTCCCCTGAAGGACCCAGGTTCAATCCAGGGCCCATGCACCCTTCATGAGCAACACCCTTGAATCTCAAAGCAATGGGAATTTAAAATCACTATAGATGGCGCAAGTGTTCGACTTGTTCAGAGCTCTGGATGTTGTTCGGATGAGACTTTAAATTTCCTGTCCCCTGTACTCCGTGTCCATGCAAGTAAAATATCCCACCCTGGGCCACCCATGGGGTAAATGTGTAACACGAGTGGACTCCCCCTCTCTCTCCCATCTCATCAATCAACCCTCACGAGTGGCAAGATCTACCTATCTGTCTATCTATCTATCTATCTATCTATCTGTCTGTCTATTTATCTATCTATCTATCTATCTCTCTGTCATAGCTAAAACTGAAATTAATATTATTTCCCGTCTCTTCAAATTTCCAAGATTCCATGTATGCTATTGAACTACGGTGTCGATGACTATATACATCCCCATAATATATTATAACTGGTTTTGACGACCTAATTAATAAAGTTATTATGACGTATGCCTTGTATATATCATTGACTGAAATTGACTAATTTATCAGACAAAATTGACTGTGAGTCTAAATTGGCTCTGTAGCCAAAACTTCTAAAAGTTAAAGTTTACACATAATTTTAGCGATTTTCTTATATATTTGTTATTTAGCTTACTTGCACTGACTTTTTTTTATTGTTCTCCCTTTTTTTGTCTAGCCTTTATACAATGTATATTACAAGCAGCTCAAGTGGCAGATGTATCATTCCACTTTTCAAAAATCAAGTTTCAGTTTTTGGACCCAAATTTTTAGAGCATTCAAGTAATTCAGGCATTCATGTGTGGCCTTTTGAAGTACTTTTTTTTCACATGGGCGTGGGTGCTTTTTGAGTGACCGATATTATATACAGCTATATCTATGTACTGAAGCAAGTCAGCATATCCATAAATAAGTCATTGAAACCCAGGCAACTGTGACTACAGATGATAAATGGTATATAAAGAAAAAAAATGAAACAAATTGGCGAAAAACGTCCAGAATGCTGAAAGAAATCTGCTACATCACTCTTCTAAGCAGGTCATAAGTTAATTTGAAAGAAAGTTTGTATTTAATTGGCATAGTTCGATCCGGCACACCTAATAGTATTTACCAACTGTCTAATCCATTACTTGTAAATAATACGAAATAAAAATATGGTGAACGTTGTGGGTACTTTCATTAGCAGCGAGCCAACTTCTTTCTGGTTGAGTACAAACTCTGAACCTACCATTTGTTCCTATCTATACTAGCTTGTTTAACAAGATCATTGCATGGTCATTGAAGAAACATGAATATTACTGACATGAGATTATCTCAAGAAATAGCTGTATCAGTTTGGTGATCGTAAATAGAGATTTTAATGTATGGGCATCTAGACTGACATTGAATGAAATATAAACCACACCCCTATTTACTACTTCCATTATTCTGGTTGAGGCTGGTATAATGCAAATGGTCATGTAACTGATAGCTCCAAAATTGGTCAGGTGTGCTGAAACACAGCTTCTGTCCTGCAAATGACCCCTGATTTTTTCAAGTGTGTCTCGCAGCTTACAATGCACCAGACACAAGAATCTCCTCCATCAGTTTCTCTATATTCATGTATTTTGTGAAATCACGAAATGCTGTGATTGCCCTATATATGGAAATAAACTGATTCAGATTCTGAAATAACACCCTAATTCACCAGTTCAGTACCCCACATGGGACCACTTCAATTTTACGATCAGTAACATCATCATGGTTAAGCTAGCAGTTAGGATCACATCACTTTCTTGTGTTAGTAGTATAAATTATATAATGTACAGCTTCAGTTGCTGTTCTGTTAACTGTCCAAAAAAGCCACCCAATGTCACTATGACATTTTAGCCGTCACATGATCTGTAAAAATATTGTTTGAGAGGGAAATTTCTCATGTTAAAAAAGAGGAGTGTTAGTTAACGTGACTCACTTGAGTTATGGGCCTCTAAGACAATAGCAAACTTATAGTACTTATGTTATCTGTGTAAATTATGACTATTGTATTGCCAATTACCGTTAAATGTCCTAATTACACCTTAGAACTTAAAAAAAGGTCAAGCAACAGCCGACAATGGAGAGCAGGGGGCTATTTCCAACCACTATATGAAGTACGAAAACTTGCAAATGGCATTAACACATGCATAATATATCAGTACTAGAGAATCAAGTTTCCATTTACTATGTTTAATACTGAAGATAATCTTACAAATCACACTATATGACAATCAAAATAGACAAATTGCAAACTTTAATGAGTCGTTTCTATATCTGTCTGTGGTTAGGTACACTTCATTATCAACTTAAAATGACCCCTTGACAGAGTTTTTTGTTTTAGAATCGAGTAAATAGCTAAATATTAATAGCTCAGTATTACGTCACACATTGACACGCATTGTATGATTGAAGCCTACGTGTAGCTTATAATTCATAACTTGCCATGTGCATCCATGCTAAACTTGTTCTATAACTGATAGATGCCAAAATAAGTATTTTTAGTCAAAATGAATCTCTGAAAAGTAAAAGTGCCTGATAAAACTGAAGTTATACTAAACAAATAAATATTTTAAATATATACAGTACTGTCTTAGGAATTTAATTACAATTACCACATTAAATTTGGTTTAGAGGTAAATTCATTATTTGTTCTACTGACCACACAAGTACATTGTAGACTAAATTATACAAAATTAAAGGATGTGTGTTATCAGTATTTAAGGGATATTCTTAGTCTACTGTTAGACAAATTTGATGCCATTCCAATACATGTATAATCGCTTTTTTAAGACTTAGAAAACCTTTTTGTATTCAAAATGCAATCCATCTTTGTGCTGTCCCAAATTCATATTTACACGAGTATTATGTAAGTAATGACTGTGGACAGAGCTTTATAAACACACGTGCCATGTGTAAACATTGTAAATAGAGCATTCATATGCCAGTTTAGAGTAAGCTTTTCAATTTTATTTTTCAAAATATTTCATTAAGACCACATGAATCTAGTGAGATATATCATCCTCACACGTGTGATACGATGGTGTGAGACAGGTTGAGTTTGAACTGAAATTTGATGAACCTGAAAATATGATAGACTATTTAGAAACATTTTAATTGATTTTTTCTGTGTTTGCTGAGTGTTTGTCACGTTCTGAGCCTTACATACACGTTTCATAACATTAGTTGGCCTTGGCATATGAGCTGGGAGTTGATTTGGTCTTTGAACTGATCCACCCAAAAGTGCACACATGGCCAGTCATGCATGACTTTTACTACATTGCTGAAGCCAGCCAGAAAGCTGCAATTCAGTGTAGCGGGAGAGAGAGCCAGGACGACTAGGATTTTTACCAAACACTCAGAAGTAGCTACTGTTAAGTCTACTGCAGTCTATTCTGGATGTGTATTGCACACTGGGCTAAAGCATTTCATGCACTGAATGCTGATGTTTGTACTGGCTATTTGTCCAGAGCAAACTTGACCAGTGTGAACCTTCACATCAGAGTAGAAGGAAACATTAGATAGCACATGAAGTAGAATTCGTGCAGTGGAACTTAAAAAAGGTCAAACAACAGTAGACAATGGAGAGCAGAGAGCTATTTCCAACCACTATGTGGGCATGGAATGTTGATGGTATGCTAAACTCGTATGTTAACTCAATATATGTCATTTATGACTGAAATATTTACTCACACAGTGTTTACTTTATATATTTCAGGTGGTGAAGGAGGCTGAAGGTCATGGCAACATATGAAAGCATGGGTTTCTTTGATGCGTTCCGTATCCATGGAGGTCCTACCCTCTACCCTTCTAACAAGACACCGGTCACAGCTGATGTGGTCGAATGGGGATTCGCTTTTGCAATTCTCATTATCATCGTCTCATTTCTGATCATCTTGCCTGGATTTAGAGGAAAAGAGGTGTGGTTTTTGTTGGTCATTATATTGGTCAGCTATGAAATATGTTGTACTGAAAATAAGTGTTTAAAAATTGCCTCTTCATTTTCAGAGATGGTACTTTCTCATCAGAGCGGTAGTCGGTTGCTTCGTACTAGTCTCCATCATGGGTAAATATATCTAGAAACAAAATTTTGTTCAACTGAATCATGTATACTTCTAGAATATGATGATAAAGTGATCTGATAAATGAAATGATTCTCTTTCAGTTTGCAATTTTGGCCAAGAATGGGAAATAGCTGAGGTCCACAACATTCGCACATACTACAAAGCTGGCGTATCACATGAAATTGAAAATGTAACAGTCACAGTCAAAATTGGCCTCAGAAGTGTCAATATAACGCTCAAAAGTGAGTGAAACAAAACAAATCCTTACTCCAATGTTCTTTTGAAATATCTGGAATTTGCTGCTGAGAAAACATTTCTTTTTTAGCTGACCCTGTGATGTACCACATCAATAAGAAAACAGTGGAAGAAATTAATTACAATGAACGATTTCACTGGAATAGTATGGGCTGGGTACAAGGCAGAGGAGGCTTTGGTCCTATGGGTAAGTTTTGTGACTTGTCTCTTCAAAGACCTAGGTGTTGCATGATCTAAGTTTCCTTGCTGCTTCATAACTAATCAGTTTGTATTTTGAACTAAGCGAGAATAATAAAAGTCTACTGATATTTTCAATTTCAGCCACCCTAGTCAACAGAGAATACAGAGATGCTCAGTTGAAAGGATCACCTTTCCCCATTCTCTGGATTGCAGAGTACTTTACCATAGATGGTGAAGGAATCCGATGGGGCAGATTCTACCGCCAAGCTGGTTACTACACTCATTGCTTGTTGTGGTGAGCAAAGTTATAGATTCTGTCTTTCGTTGTCATAGTTGTACCAATCTCCTGACTGTACTATTTTAAATGCATGACAATATTTCTTTACTTGTAGGTTGGCTCTGCCATTGTGGGTCATCACCATCATCCTCTTCAAAATTGTCTTAGAATTTGGTGCATACTTTTCCATCGCAACTGGAGCCACATTGTTGCTTGGCAATGTTATATATGCTACTGTTCGGAATCCTTTAAACCTTGCAATTCCCATAGGAGACGATATCTTGAGTTTCGCTTGGGGCTGGACGTTCTGGCTAAATCTAATTAATGGTATGCAACCCAGCCAAAAAAAAATATCACAATTTAAAAATTACTCTATTGCAATCAACTGGCTTTCTAATCATATATCTAAACTTATTTTCTTTTCTTTCAGGATTGTTGGCTCTCTTCATTGGAATTGTGGTGTGGTTCATGAACTTGCGTTTCACTGAGGCCATCTTTACTTTCTTCGGAGTTGACATTTTGACTGACATTGAGGAATATTACGCCAGTAAGTTGTTCTCATTATCTGTAATATGCTATCATATGCTCTTTTTTTACCTCTTTCAATAAATCAAACTTTGTATTCAGGTATTGAGGAACTGAGGCAGATGGGCATTCACATCGCAAACCCTGGGTCACCGAATGGCAAAGGCCGACGAAACGTTGGATTTGATACAGATCCTGGAGATGTAGTCATCAATGCTCAGGAGAAGGATGTGGAGCTCTATGACAATGTGGTATGTTTTTGTATTAATATTAGATCCAGTGATCATATGGATCAATTGTGCTGCATTTTCTCATATCAATATCCTTTCGCTTTGTTTACCAGGAGGGCATAACTAGAGGCTTCAGAAGAAAAAATCAGGGAACATTCGCGAAGAGATTCAGTGTGAAGGTCAAATCCCGAAAGGAGAGCCGTGTTGAGTAAGTAATCTTTTTCTCATGCATGTTCAGTAGTGTACAGTAGTACATAGTTTTAGGTTTGCAAAATTCGTGAGAGTTACGTCTTGAACTTCAACTCTTATGACCATTGCTTCGGTGGACACTTATGTCCGTTAATTCTATATACTCAATGTCCAGTTATGAGTACTACTGAGACTACAATGAAAAAAAATTCTAAAAAGTGCTCAATGCATTCATCCTCATAGGTTAAAGTTGATAGTCCCTGTAGTACTGATATTTCTCATAAATCTTAACTGGTGTCAGCACAGGTAGGTGACGTTACTAACCCATGTATCTTGATATATATGAATAAATTTAAATGCTATTGTCTGCGATTCACAACACAAGCAAGTATGATAATAAAATATTCCTTCATGAGAGTATAAGTAAACAGCACATTAAGGTAAAACCGGGTAAAACATTTATTTAAGACTCACATACTGCCTTATTAGTTAGGTTGAGGTATTACTTGAATCAGATGATTGCATACAGTCATGTTTTACTCCAGTATTACGTCATCACCATATTTCTTTGGATCTCCGATCAACTCTTTCCAAAGTCGGTCGGCACACCATCCACAAGAGGAATTCGTTTCACAGAGCATGTACTCCTATCGATCTGGAATTCTGCCACCTCCAATGCACCACAATGGTATATTGCCACCTCCAACTCGGCCACCAAATAGGGAAGCGCAAATACGAAAGAAAAGCGCAACACCAAAACCGAGATTTCCCATTTACAAACGAGGAGGATACCATAGAAGTGGACACAGAGGAGGTTGGAGACCTGGTTCTGATCCTGGATTTTTACCATTCCATGTTCCTGGAAATATACCAGTGTCTTACCATTCGAGGCGATATAGTGGAGATGGATCATCATCTTCAGTTAATGGATACAATTCTTGGGGGGTGACTTCATCGGACAGTATGATCTTCCCTCAGGGTAGTCGATGTCGCCCTCCAGGGCGTCAAACAAGCACTAGCTCTTCCTCTCGGACGGACTCTTCTCTTAATAGTAACAAACGACATATGGGTGATCCAAATTACCCTTATAAGACTCGTTCGAGTGGAGAAAGCATACCTACATATATGGACATGCATGATGATAAAAGTTGGTTGTATGCTAAACGTCATGGTGCGCCAAAACTTTCACGGGGCAAACGAAGATAGGACACACCTACATGGATATTTTAAAAAATTACCACGTGCTTTCTCAAATCTTATTGGATTACCTAAAGTGATCCATACTTTCCACTTTGTATTATGACCATTTAAATACTTGGTTTAAACTGTGTACTTTGTCCCACATTACCATTCACATTATCAATGGTCATCTGCTAGTGTGTGAGACCCATCCGACAGTGATGGGGGACTCATTTATCCCAGTTTCTGTGTTATTTAACCACACATACTGCTGTAAGTGTAATTCAAAAACAGGAATGACAGTATGTTGTGATTACTGTGATTATTTTAACAAAACCAATGAGTTCCATGTTTGCCAAATTCAGGCTGCCAACTGTGGGAATAAGATAGCTTGTTATACTGATAAGAGGATTGGCAATTACACGTATCATGACAATGATATATTTTGGCAATGTATTGCCAGAAAAAGATACGTGATTCCAGTGAACCAGTAAGCCTGCTTTGCAGATCACCAGGCTGTGAAAGACATTGAAAAAACCTTTACATACTTGAACTCAGTGGAATACTTGCAAAGAGTTCTCAGGGTGGTAGAAGCAACTGTTAATTTAACTGCCTTTGTATCAATCAACCTTATATGCATTTATAGACTGTTTGTAACAATATAGAACTGTGATACGTGACTCACACTCAACCATGGCTAATTCCATGAATGAAGTGATATTTACATTTCGAAACAAATATTTTGTAACTTTCATGTAACACAATTGATGTAGTTTCATTATTTATAAACAAGATCATATATTGTATTTACGATAAATTATCAGATCACAACATTCAGTAGTTTGTGATAAAAGTCAAATGAAGCACAACACCAGAGTAAGATTCCATGGCTTTGCAACATAACGACCCCACTCCGTGTAGTTCGCCAAGCATTACCACATAGATCAAGCAAAAAAATGTGCTGACTTCTCTGTGCTTTCAATGACATATTGAAGTTAACCAGCAAGAAAACGCCTTCCTATGAATGACAATGCCCAATTGACTTTGGTTTTCTCTAGATCAGCAAATAGTTGACATAAACTATACAGTACAGAAGTACAGAATGGTCACAAAAGGCTTTTTATAGGTGGCCATCCTTAACTCCTCATACCCAAATTCCCCATGGTTAATTTCAATGGCACGTGGAAAGAATCGTGGATAATTAGCAATACAGTAATTAAACCCTTTGAACAAAATATTGAATAGCATTTAGTAAGGGCAGGTCTTTATTTGGAGACAAATACAATGAATACATACACATCAACCACACCTTAAGTAAACAGCACTGAGTTAAAGAATACAGGTGTGCATGCCAACCATGCATGACAGTGCCAGGTATATAAGTATTGTAAAAAAAACATAGTGCTACCCTGCAGCAAACCTCAGCGAACGTGTATCGAAATTATTGTTAAAGCCTATGCATGAACCAGATAATTGCGTTTATCATTTAATATATAAATATAATATAAATATGCTGGCTACAAAGGTAAATATATACCAATAGTTCATTATGAGAATACAACAGTCCACATTACCTCTTTATTACACCTTTTAACAAAGGCTGCATGGCCAGTGCAGGCAGCCAATTATCTGCTTAAAACACCAGTTGCATAAAATTAACATAATTAAAAAAGACCTGTTTTACAAGTAAGTACTTAATCATGAAAGACTACAATATATTTTAAAAGCATAATGGATTTGGGGTCCATTTAAATCTCGGAACTCTTTAATCTGCCCTTATGAAACATTGAGAGCATTTCAGTAGCCGAAGGAGGAAAATAGTATCTTTCGTTATTTAAGACACATTTCTTAGTACATGATTTACATAGAATATGAAAAAAAGGGATTGTGATGTTGAAAGGTACATATTGCACTTTATTATCTCACTTGATGGATGTCATTATAATCTATATGGGTTCAAGGGAAGGAAATGTAACAATCAAAATTTCTAGTTTCCCCATTATTTTGCAAAATTATGTAATAAGTCTCAAAAGAAAACATAAGAAGGTCGAAGGACTATAATATAGATGTTTCACTGCAATATTTCATGCTAAAGGGTTTTGGTTGTGGAGCTTTCGGAAGTATGAATATGAATTTTCCTTTCATCATACTTCCTTATTATTTATGCTTTTATGGAACCTCCAAAAGGCACAACTACACTATTAAAAATAAAAAATAAAATAAAATACTGACACATGTCAAATATTCTGAGCATAAAACTGCACACTGCATAAAATATCCTAGATGTAAAATTAGTATTTTTAACTGGTATTCCATAAATTATATCCAGGATATAAAATTATTTTTAACGTATTGCAAGGCATCTCATAGTTTAAATTATTAATGCTTGGTTATTATTTTGTTACCAATTTTCCAAGTCAGTTGGAGTTAGTTAGTTAGTTAGTGTTATTGTTTAACGCCTCATTAGCACCTGAGTGGGCTATGTAGAGGCTCTCTAGGGTAAGATTGATTATCTATAGTTGGTAGTAGAAACCAGAAGCATGTAAAAAATCAATAACTGTCTGCGTTGGATAACTGGAGCAGCTTGTGCAATGCGCACTGTCCTGTTTTAGCCACTGGGGATAGAGGACTTCACCCCAAGTGTTTCCACCCTCGCAGTTTACAGTTTGCAAAGTTTAATACCATTGAATACCTCATCATCAACTAAGCCTATATTCAAAATGGAAAAGTTATTTCCTGATTTAAGCACATATATATGATATATAATTTATACAGTGTGAAGTGACTCTTGATTTACGATGTATATATATTAGAAAACTCCCTCATTTTTGTATACTTCAATTTAATATAAAATATGACATTGGTCTTGCATTGGCTGTTTTCGTAATGTTCCAGTTCTGTTGCTAAGGTTATATAGAGCATGTTAATAGATAAGTGACGCAATTCTTAACTTGTTATGCAGTTTTTGATGTCACTTCCATGGGAGGTGATGCCTGAATCCCGAAAAAAGCTGTTAAGTTCACCTTCACCTATGTAGAGTTTTTTTTTAAATAATATATAAAATAAGTTATATTTCAAGTTCAGTCTGCATTACTTGATGGTAATGTATATCAAATAGAGGAAATTTTTGTTGTTGAGTTTTTAGCTATTCCATTTCTTGATATAAAACATATAACATACAGGACAACCAGTAAACCAGTACACATGAATTGCTTAACTTAAAAAAAAAAAATTGGTTGATAAAAACTAATTAGAAGATATTAAAAATATTAAAATATGTAGCTAGCCAGTAGTCTCTACACATTACACGGATTGTAGGTTAAATGCAGTGGACATGAATAGTCCAGTGGCTTAGGTTTATACTGTCTTTATTGGCTGCCCAGGTTTCGAAATCCAATGACCTTAATAGTGTATTCAATCACTGAATCACAGCAACATTAAACTAAACAATGTTTTTAAATAACAAGTGTTATACTCCACTTACAGACTGTTTCCTATTTGTCTAGTTAACTCCCGCCTGAGGGAAAACTGAAAGTTGCTTTGCGTAAAAAAGGCAGTGACAAATGAGTAAATATGCCCTCCTATTCGGGATATAACTATTACATAGTCATACAAGCAAACGTAGGAGAGGTCATATCAAATTTGGCACTAAGTCACAATACATGCATGGGTTACCATTGTCTGAGAAGCTTAATGTTTTTAATCAACACGTGTCTGTGTATTAAATTTCATAGCACAGTCACACAATGTGATGTTGTCTATACTTAGTCCATAAATACCAATACTGGAGCACAAAGGGTGCATTTCAAAGCATATGTTTGTGTTTGTGGTAGTAACATATTCTCACAATGAACTAAAACTCCAAGCAACCTTGAGGTAGATTCTAACATATTCTAAGGTCTGTTAAATTGCATGTGAGGTTCTGTACACAGTATAAATATGGTAATTCACAGTGCAGCGATTTTGAAAGACACTATTTTGGGAATCTTTGGTGTACCATCACGAAGAGGACCTGTTGCTATAATATGCTTGACCAACCTGGAGTGTTTCTGTATGAATGCAGTTAGCAGGTTAGAGGCTCCACTCAACCAAATTAACAAAACTGCTCTACAATCACCATATTTTGCATTGCAGAATACTACGAGTAGGGGACCCCTTTCAATTTGCTTTTGTTATGCAAATAAGCAACTTTCTCCAGATCTTTTCTCAATGGAGTTTTGAAGGTCGTCCAACTTTCTCCTTTAAAAATTGTCTACCGTGTCCACTTTCATGTAAAAGCAACTTATGCTTCTAATTTTGAAGTCCCCTCAACCTTAAATGACTTCTATTCAGGCCATTAACTTAAGCAAAAGAATACTATTTTGATCATTGGCATTATTAATATAGGGTCCAATGTGGGAACAGATACATAAGTATTAAATACCAGTTGTTACTGTATAACAGGCATTATCACTCAAATAAAACGATTTCTAAATGTTTCAATTGCAACAGAATGGTATTGTGGCTGTTTAGAAGCAGGTGTAATGATGAGATGGTACAGGTTTTAGTCAACTTGGCTGCTCCCAGTTGACACATTGAGTCATCTGAACGAGATGCCAAATTTGTAATGCCTTAAATTTACTCTTTTGTTTCTCTGATGCAAGCATTAGACCCCATACACTGACTACTAATTGTGGAACATGGTGTGGACTCCAATGATCTGTATAATCCCATTACATGTGCCTCTGGCTGATGGTCACAAAAGTTGACCAAGCTCATGAAATTTTGCAATATGACTATTACAATTATCACCAGTTAGCCATTCTTTACATATTTATTGGGCAAGCTTAATACTAAACAATGATAAGAAAAGAAAAGTTGGTCCGTTGCAAACTACGTTGGAGTTCAATAGTGGATACCTACACATTGGGATTCCAAGTGGCCTCTTGAAAGTATAAGGAGCTAATAAAAAAACATAGGCTGCAGTGCAGCAAAACCCAAGCAAATGACCACATACTGACACACAAGCACCAGAAAAATTGTTCAAGAAAACCTCTAAAACAAATGTATTTGAGCATCTGTACATCTTACTATATTTCGCAGAAGGCATGGCACTTTCGTTTCCAAAGCATAACTCAAACACTAATGCACTTACCCTGATGAAATTTCATACAGTATTCTATAAGGCCTATTGGTGCCTTTTGACTGTCACACTGACATATCTCAGCTAACTTTTGTTTTCAATTGTTTCTGGAGTAGAACTCTGTTACTACTGCACCTACATGCTTAAACCTTTGCCATGATACGGAAGTCCCTGCCACAAACGACCTCCTGAGAAATGACTACTTCCCTTATGCGACCGATTGATGTTTCCTTTGTTTTTAATGCACCCTGAGGATCGACCAACTTATCTAAGTATCCAACGACCACTAAAATCATCAATTAAAGACGTTTCCCCATCTTGAATGACCGAAAAGTGCATGTGCAACCAAGCACAATGATCACGATTTGGCCCTCATTGTGTCATGTAAAGGAAATTGAGGTCACAGATTTCCCACTTTTTTTTTTAACTCCAAGGGTGTCCTTCTTAGTCTTAACAAGGGGTATAACCTCACTACATGGTAGTTGAAGTGAACGACGTTTTAACCTAAAAGGTCATTAATGACCGACTGTGGTATGGATATATAAATATGGCTAGCTAGTGTACAGGAGAATACTTGCTGCAGAAAGGGGTGGGTGATTAGGGCTTTACAACCTGTATTTCTGCACCAGTTGGGCTAATTAGGACAGGCAGAGACCATGGCAATGAGACGAAGGATGAAACAGCCATCCAACTTAGGCTCGACCGGGAATCGAACCCAGGACCCAGCGGTTGGAAGCCAAGAGCGATGCTGCAGAAAGCGAACATCATAAGTCTGTAAACAAGGAGTTCAGTAGTGGATACCTTCACGTTGGCGTTTTCCAAGTGGCCTCTGGAAAGCATACATGGACTACGGCCATGAGTGAAATTCTTCTGGTGAACAACTGAGACAACCATTTTCAACAAGATATGGTGCAAATGAGATGAAGTTCCACATTTGAAGAATTCCCCCGAAAGTCTTAACACATATTACATTACAATACTTAAGTAGGCTGGAAAATCAAGTCTGCATATATAATATGTACTGAGTACCAATCAATGAACAAATATTGTGAACCAATCGTGAACAGCCAAGATACCTAAGAACACAGGAGTACACAAAGCAACAATTATATCAAATTCTCCTATGCAAATAAATAAATAGGTAAATACCAGCTAACTAAAAGACAATAATTTCGCATTGAAAAACATGCAGAAAATGTCTGCAAAATGACCTGTATTTTGGTATGGGATACTCGTAGCTTTCTGCAGTGGTTATAACCACAATGCTCAGCACTCAAGTCTGAGGTCCTCTGTGCACATGCTATGTGTTAGTGGTTGACCAAATGTTTATTTTTTTTTTTATGAATTCTTGACTGTGTGAAAATGGCGTTTAAAAATGACATTAGAGTATTGTATTGAATTTATTCATAAGACCATTTAACATATACATACATTCAACAAACAACCAACATTATCTTGTCAGGAGACCTCCGAAGCCAGACGGCTGGTATGGAGGCCACCTGGTGCATAACTACTACATGATAGCCTGACTGGACAGCAAGGAATTCAAACGTCAAAATTGCATGGTCTTTTCCACTTTTTGTTGTAACTGTATATCATAACTACTGACCTGCTGACCTTTTTTGACTAACATGCAATTTAATTTAATTAACGAAAGGGATGAATCCACTTGCGTTTTGCAGTACAATTTCCTATCTTTCTCATTACAGATTCAAAAGTCAGGCATCAGACGGGAGTGGAGCAAGAGTGGTCACTTGAGGGATGCCCCAATCTTCCAGGATGAACGTATTCCGAACATTTTACTCAAGAGTACAGAAGTTTTTTTGCTTGTCTTTTTTAATGTTCAGATTTACCAAAGGTGCTAATCAAAGCACTAGTTTCTGTAGGGCCTCAGATGAGTATTTTTGCAATAATACTATACACTCTCATTTCATTGCACAGATATATTGGATTTTTTTTTTTACACAGAGCATAGCTGCTCATGTGATGTGTTATTGACATTTGATCCTGCACGTTATTTCTGAATGTCATTATATTTTCTTTTTATCTTCACTTACATTATCATTATACAGATGTCCAGTATCATGTTTTGTATTATTTGTTATACAGATTTTGTTTCGTCTCCCTTTAATGAGATAGCCATGAGATTTTGCACGAGAATGCATGACAACTCACAAAATAAAATTGATTATGAAACAAATTTTTATTTATTTTTTCATGGGCCTACCTAAGTAAATCTTTATAAGTAAGTGCTTAAAAGCCCCTGCTGTTCAAAATAAGACTTTAGTGAAATGGTTAGCATGAGGCGGAAAATCAGGGTGCAATCAATGTTCTGTATCCCACATTTGGGACCATGCAGGTGTCGTTCACACAAGGTTTAACACTTGTATATTCTATGCACTAAAAGCAAGATGCCAGCAGTGTCCATCCATAACCACTAGACCTAATAAGTCAGGTTAGGCATCTTTTGGCCAATTAATACCCTGTTAATGGGGTTTAAAGAAAGCTAGGGGGCGCGCATTATCTGAGCAGTTGCCTCAAGACAACAAGAAGTCCAAGAAGGATTCCCTGATATCCCTTGGCCAACCTATACCTAGAGATAATTTGATAAAGTCGGATCATGATCCACCTGACAGTGAAGGCTTTCCTCTCGCAAGGTAGAACAGATCTTTAACTTCCTGCCTGACAGGGTCAAGGAATGGATCCAGCAATACAAGAGGGATCGCATAATGAGACCCTCACTGTAAAGGCTGACAGTTGGGCTAGGTCAAGCAAATTAAGGTGTACATCAGGAGAAACATTGAAATTAACAGGAGCAATGATTAATCAACCATAATCGTACTTTAAGCGCGTATGCTGTTTGCATTCATTTCGATCAGACCCTCGTCTTAATATACCACCTGAGAGTCTGCATTCAGACTGATTTTACTAGATACTGCAGGCTCAGGGACCAAAAAATGCTAAATATGCACACACATAACATGCTACATCAGCTAGACATCAGTGTCAACATCGGAATGATGTTGACATGATCTGGCATGTAATTTGGATGATTATGTTCTAATGGCTATACAGGTGAGAGAGTGCCCTGTAAACTAAAACTTGAAAAAAAAGAAAGAAGAGCAGTGTACCTCCGTTACCTTTTGGAATGTCCCTCCGTTACCGCACCTTATTTGGAAAAATGGCTGCCATCTTTTCTCAAATCAACCCACTGGTCTTCTATTTTGTATATTGGTAGCTGAATAGCCATTAGAACATAATCATTTGAAAAAAATACTGGTATTAACTGTGTAAAAGAAATTGTTGTCTTCAAAAATCAGATGTTTTTGTGTCCCTCCATTACTGATGGGGTGTTTGGTAATTTTGCCCATCATGATTGCCAACAGCCAAAATTCAAGGCATTTAATTCAAGGTACTAATGAATCTTCACACCATGAAAGTTTCCAAATATCATACACTAGGAGAAATAAGGAGAAAACAGCAAATTTGTCCCTCCGTTATCCCTTGACCAGGCGCAGTTATGAGTGCTGCAAACCTTCGTCTCATGAACCACCTGCTGCAAAAGGGGGCCGGACTTAAATAGACAGGTTGAAGAGCTGTACTTGGCCTGTGAAAAAAAAGAGAAATATACTGGACCTAATATGTATGCAAAGAACTATAGATCTGTTTCTGGTTAAACCCATAGGGCTAACCCTGACTAACCCTAACATGGTTACCCAGGGGTTGTGTGTTATCTGGAAAATTTTCTCATTGTGGCTGATTCATACTTCCAGCAATTGTTTAAGGCATCTCATGAGAACCCTACGTTATCTGGGTTTTGCAATTATAACTAGAATACATTGGAAGGTCCCTCAAAGGTCCTGACATTTCTTGGGATTGAAATTGATGTCACTCACCAAGCCAGGCCTTGGATCAGTGACCTCTCAGAGTTTTGTTTCCAACAAGTTTACCTAAGTTTGGAGATTGGAGGAACTCTTATTGACTTACTGTAACTTATGTCATTGCCATTTAGTTATTAATTGTAAATGCACTGGTTTTGTATTAGCTTGTATTGCAGCACTCGCATTTTAATCTAGAATAAATTTTATTAAAATTATTGTCTTGTGTTGTTTAAACTGCCTATACAATCAAATTGGATAGACAAGGTCCAGGCAACACACCACTGTTCACCATGTGAGCTGCATGAGCAATTGTGGACTCAAGCATGTGTTCACCTGCTGGTAGTGCATTAACTCTAGTGATGATCCAGGCAAACCTGGTTAACATTAATTTTAAAGACTCCCTGAAAACATTTGGGCAATGCACTTACGGATTATACAGCATTATATCACACTGATCACTATCAATGGGCATGTTCCATAGACTTAACGGATGTCTACTACCATGTACCAGTAAACCCACGGTTCAGGAAGTACCTCAGATTCGCGATAGGAGGGAAGGCCTACCAGTTCAAAGCTCTCCCATTTGGATTGGTAATAGCACCAAGAATATTCACCATGATAATGCTGGAGATTGCAAAGGTGTTGAGGAACCAAGGGGTCAGCATTCACCAGTATCTGCACGACTGGCTCATCAAGAAAGACGATCCTGAATCCCTATCTGGACAGGTACAGGCACTACTTCTCCTTCTAGAACAGTTAGGACTAACATTCCTCAAGAAGTCAGAACTAACTCCAAGCCAACACTTCGAGTTTGTAGGAGTCCTATACAACCTTGCAGAGGGTCGAGCATACCCCCGACCACCAGGGTGGAGAAAATAAGAACAATGACATCAAATTTTCTCCAAATTTCGGAAACAGCAGCTGGGAAGTGGTTATCCTTGATCGGACTCCTAGGATCCGTAACAGAACAAATACCACTCGGTAGACTGCATATCCAACCACTACAGCTCCACCTACAAGAGTGGTGGAACATAACCCACTCAAGGGAAACACCAGTCCCCATTTCAGACCACATCAGGAATCACATACACTGGTGGACCAAGTCCAATGCCCTGAACGTGGGAGTACCACTACAACAATTCACTCCGCAGGAGACGTTATACACAGATGCGTCCGAAGCTGGATGGGAAGCACACTGGAACGGCAGTGAAATTTCAGGAAAATGGGTGATCCACCGGATCTACTATATAAATGTCCTGGAGATGATGGCAGTAACCCATGCGGTCACACAGTTTGGACCACACCAACAAGGGAAACAAGTTCTCATACCTACAGACAATACCACAGTCCTAGCTTACATCAACCATCAAGGTGGAACGAGGTCAGCCCCACTATTGGAAGCAACAACACGCCTCTTCAAGACAACCCAACAGCACCAGTTCACACTGAAAGCCAGGCACATCCCATAGGCCAACTGAACTGGGACAACCTGCTGGCCTATGGGACACAACAGGCCTTGTCGCCAAAGTTATACAGAAACTAAATCACACCTGTGCAAGATGATCCTGATAGCCCCACACTAGCCGGAGAAACCTTGGTTCCCCGAATTGCTCCAGCTCCAAACCTCGGAACCAATACAACTACCTCACAGGGCCGACCTTCCGAAACAGCCCAAGAAACCAATCTTCCACCAAAATCTAGCAATGTTAAACCTTCACGTGTGGAATCTATACAGCAAGCAGTACTAGAACAAGGCTTCTCAAGTCAAGTAGCTGAACAAGTCACCCAGTCTGTCTGTGCCTCGTCCAGGAAAGTGTGCGAAACAAGATGGTCCTACTTCTCAGAATGGTGCAAAGGACAACAGATAGACACACCAAAAGCAATGGTTCAGACAAGAAACCAGCCTTTCTACTGTTAAGGGCTACAGAACAGCGATTGCAAAAGTCTTGTCCTACAATAGTGGTGTCAACCTTTCATCCCACCAGATGATTTCTGACTTCATTGGGGTGCTAGAACATAGCAAACCCAAGACCTGACACAAGTTTCCGAAATGGGACCTATACCTAGTTCTTACGAGCCTTAATGGACCTCCTTATGAACCTTTGGGCTCAACAGACCTGAAAAGCCTCACCTTTAAGACAGTCTTCCTACTATGGCTGGCATCGTGGGCCAGACGAGGTGAAATGCACACCGTAGACATCAAGAGCGTCACACAGTATGAAAACTGGAAGGTGGTGCGCCTGGCCCCAAACCCTCAGTTCCTGGCCAAGAACTTCAACTACAGTACAGGGAAAAGGAACTTGCTGGTTTCATGATTGAAGCTCTCAAACACAGGTTAGGTCCAAACATGGAAGATGAAAACAAACTGTGCCCAGTACGAGCTCTCCGATGCTACATTGACAGAACAAGCTAGCTTGAGCAGTGTTGAGAGGAACCGCCACTCAGCTCTTCATATCCCTGAATAACAGAGAAGACTGGGCCATAAACAAAAACACCTTGGCCTCTTGGGTCAAAACTTAAATATGCCATGCATACAAAGAATGTCCTCCATCATCATTCTCCACTCACAAAGTTGCATCCCACGAAATTAGAGCTCTAGCCATGTCAACGGCTTTCTATGGCAATGTGGCCATGGATATCCTTAGTGCTGGCAGATGGGCCAGTCAAACAACTTTAGAAATTTCTATGTTTCTTTACGCCATATACAAACCCAAAACCACGAAACTTTCCCTCCCACCTCCCCGCCATAGTTACTAATCAAAATATGGCGGTCTCGGAGTTGGCGCGCATGCTCGAAGGAGTGTAATGGTAGAGGGCGCTGTGGTAGCCACAACAAATTTTCTTATATTTTTGACGATGAACAGAACCTGACGATGTCGAGTCCTAAAGTGGTATTGGGTTTGTATTAAGTGTCAAGAAACATAGAAATTACAAAAATTTTAGGAAATTATTGCAGTTTACTTCCGTGTTAAACCTAGATGAGCTGATTTGCCTTCAAAAACTTTCACAGTCGTTCTATTTCCAAAGTGCAACTGAAGGACGTTGAAATCAAGTTCTCTAATAAAAGTGGACATACTTGTCTTTAATTTTTTGAAGAGAAATTGTTGTCAACAGACATTATAACGAACCTGAGGCAGTTTTAATCTTTAAATCCATGATTGTTGACAGCGCCATTTTTGTTTATGACACCTTCTGGGAGGATGAAAAAAATGAAAAGGAGTACCTAGCAATGACGTCATAAACAAACGTCACTTTAAGTGTTGTGACATCATCAGAATCTATTTTCCCATAATTCTCAGTGCAAAATGGCGATGAAGTTTCACTGAGCAAAATCGTCAGTCGTAGTTTTTAGTGAACAAATAACAATCGTCAGATCACTGCCTTCATCACTGCCTTCATTTCTCTTCAAAAATAAGACAATGAACTCCTGCTTTGTGACGTCATTATTTTATGTTGCGTGCAAAAGTTTTTAGTGGCCAATCGGTCCATCCTCTACAGAGGATAGATACACCATCTATGTTAACTGGACTCGAGACAAATTTATTTGCCCTCATAGGGTTTCTGAGAGATCCACATGAATCATCATTAATGATAATGGCATATTTTTCATCACGATTAACAAAAATGTAAAAAAAGACCATGTTATTTTGATGAAATTCACATGCTACATCAGGACTGAGCAATTTAAAGTGGCCAATGGCCATATATGACTCTTAACTGGTTATAACATTTTAAGTCCCAATTTTGTTATTTCAAATGCATAATTATGACCTACTCAGGTCTTAATTGTAACCAGCATTTGACACATTCTCCTCATTTGAATAGACAATAAAGAATAATACTTGGATTAAATTCACAGGACTTCTGGCAGGTCCTTTTACATGTATGGCAAAAAGCACATAAATATAATTTGTCTGTTCAATCAGTTTGATAGTGTACCGGGTTGAAGAACGTTTTTAAGAATACAACACAAAAATTTCCTTTTAAAAATGAGAAATATAATTTATTGGCACATGCGTTATTTGTCTTTATCCATATTTACACAGAATACCTAATTGGAAATAATGAAACACTTTTTTTTTAATTGGAAAAATACATTCCGCTTTTTCCACATTTTAAAGATTTTTATTCAAATTTTTTAAGAGAAATGACTACGTATACTTGCAAGCCCATAATAATATTTAATAATGTACATAAAACAATATTTTTTGTCTATATTAAAGAAACAAAATAAATGTATTGCACAAAAACCTGGTATCTTAATTTTATACAGTTATTAAAATCACACACTCCCAATCACTCAGGTTTACATTCTTGTTTACAATATCTGTCATCATCATCATACCATCACAGCACTTTTACAATCACATAAATGAATAAAGTTAAATGCCTATCCAGTTTGTTGGGAAGTAATCTTCTTTAGTTTTAGAAAAGGCATTGCTAAGTCTGGAATTAAATGCTGGGAAATCTTTGAAGTACACAACTTCTCCGCCTGCTAGCCAAGCAGACCACCAACCAAACGTTCCAACAGTCATAATTGTGTGGTTACACCGCGACAAAATTGCCATGTCCACAACTTCTTCATGATTTTCACTAAAAACAATATTTTTTGAAGAGGCTAAATTTTGTTTGCACCATGGCAAATCGTCAGAGGCAACTACGAAAATCACAAAATGCTTTGGAAATTTGTTCTCATAATACTTCATGGCTTTTTCTATATATTCTTTGCTGGCAACTGTGTAACCATGTTTGACATTTTCTGCTTTCAAATAGTCTCCTCGCCGCACATGAACACCTATGTACAAAGGACTAAGATCAGTTTTTCCAGTTGTAGAATACACATTCTGTAGGAATGATTCAGCCTGCTGCAGTATTTGACCCTTGAATGTCAACTTTTTTCTTAGCGCCTTTTCGTAAGATTCAAAATACTTCCATGACTGCAGATAACCAACAACTTCAATATTGTGATCAAATTTCAAATTGTCCACTTTTTCATCATATGCGGAATGTTTGTTTTCCACTACTTTACCCCACTCCGATCCAGGGCGTGTGACATTCCACTTTAATTCTGGAAGTTCAAAGACCTTGCACAATCTCATGTTCAAGGGCAAGACGGGTATCTTGCCACTCTTGGCTGCAATTCCAATCAACGACGCGTACTGGAACATGAGGTTACCAAGTCCTGGAATGTCAAAGGTTGTTGAAATAAAAGTGGCATCTTTGATTCTACCGGTCCACCACAACTTGATTTCAAAACTCCGCAGAATGTTGTAGAAAGCCAAGATGAGAATAATGACAGGCAAAATCCACAAAAGTCGACGGTAATGAGCTGAGGAGGCAGTCATCCTTGTTCTTTGCTATAAAAGCATCCTGAAAACGAAATAAAATGCATTAGCATTTAGCAAAAGTAAAATTAATTCCTGGTCCAGATAGGTTTTCTGTCCTTTTACCAATTGATATATACGAGAACAAAATTGTCATAAGAAATAGCAATGAATATCATTATGCGCTGAAAAAGGACACCGAGATACACCATGTGTCCAAAAACAATAAAGCTAGCCTATACAGTATGAATGAGCTTAAATTGATCACTAATCATATTTCACCTCCGAGAACCAGATGGCATGTGCCATATGCAGATCGTTAAGTCAGATTGGCTCAGATTATAAATATTGACAATCCTTTACTGAACATGCTGAAGCTATACTACCACTACCACTACATACAATCATGGAGCCACCAGCTCCATGAAAATAGAAATGGCATGATACATATATATAGTTTTATTGAAAAACTTGATATCAGGAATTGATACATGTATGTGTCATATAACATTACAAAACAAACATACAAAACATACAACATTACAAAACCAAGTCTGGTGTCTATATCCACTCTAGTGTATACAATCTATAATCTACTATTATTTCCAAATATTTACTTGTTATGTATATATAAGCAAGTCGGTTCCAGTTTATCTTAGTAATGAATTAATGGATGATATAAGAATATAATATTAAAACACTTAAATTGGCCTCTTACACATATACATGAATATAAGAATGAGAGTTAATACTGTACAGGTCAATAGTGCAAGTGGTTAATACGGTCATATTTACAAAACAAATTAGAATAAAAAGTCAATGCAAAACAACATGGCATGATGATCACCAGGGCTGGTGAAATGGTGAAAGAAGGTGTCCATGGGTTGGGTCAGTGGGTGGGGTCTTCAGAGCAACATTGCACTGACCTCTGAGATTGCAAGATGGAGTGTTGGATGTGAAAGGTTCCTTTGGCCAGAAGAAGGAGGGCACCAATACTGCATTAACATTATAACATAACTTTATTTAGAAAATTGCCTAATACCTTTAGTACTTCCAGATTCTTACATGACAATAGGGCTTGAAATTGTTGTGATTTGTCTAGGTCATGAAAATTAGGTATACTATCAGTTGCTATATTTAGTAATTCCGGTCTTGGTATTTCATTTTTGTTAAATGTCAGTAAACAGTGAGATTCATCTTCTATTTCACCACTATCACATATTCTTTCATGCGAAGGGATTTTTGGGGATTCATGTCTACCAATTTCAATTTTGAGATTGTGGGAGCTAACTGAATCTTGCTATATTACTGTATGTTTTTTTTAGGCAGGTTTAAAAGTAGGTATAGCTCGATGCAGTAGCTGGTTTTAAATGTTTTATAGGTCCTAACTTTAGGTTGGCAGTTCGTGTCATTTATTTCATTAAGAATTCTATCCTTTTCATTGTCATAAAGTACTAGTTTAATCTTATCATGCTTATTTGTCAGTACACTGGGTTCTAGAGCTTGTCAATTAATTATGTTTGCTTCAGAGATGACGTGCTTCACTTTAGTGTACCAGTTGCTCTGGCCATTTGTGTGTAGTTTATCTTGTATTTTTAAGCACTTATTTAATATGTTACTATTAGGCATTGTCTGAAGTCTTGCCCAGTAGTTTACTGCAGCAAGTTTTTGTCTGATGAGCAGTGGAAATTGTCCTGTTTCTGCATACACAGCTAAGGAAAGGGTTTGTTTTCTTACATTTAATACATTCTTCAGGTAACCTAACTGCACTTTCTCTATTTCAGAAATAGGGGAATTTTGGGACCATAGTACACTATTATATTCTAGAATGGGAAGTATATAACCATGATAACTTTCAAACATTTTTAGTGCGAGCAAAGGGGGTATATGACCAAATGCTGGCTTAAGTTTATTTCGTAGAGCAAAGAGTGCCTTTTGGGCTTGTGTCATTTGGTACACAAATACATTTTGTGAAGAACTCGAAAAAATCCACCTTGCCTTGAAAGAGATACTTAAAGTCAAACGCAGTTCAAGCACCCTTGCACTTTATGCTGAACTAGGTAGATTCCCACTCAAACTAAAAATACAATACCACCTGCTAAAATACTGGCAAAGAGTTATAAGCTATAGTGACTCGCACATCCTAAAACAGGAATACTCTCATTACTAGAACTACATGACAGAGGACAAGTAAATTGGTGCACAGAAGTCCATGACATTCTGGCAAAACCAAATGATAACTGATAGGGACTTGTATGAAATTAAAGAGTCACTGTATTCTGATTTTATGGAACAAAGTATGATATCAAAAAACGATAGTACACTAAATTGCGAGTCTTTAAACTTTTTAAACAGGAGTTCAAACTGGTACTTTTGTGCTGTTCTTGCCTGTCGGCACTACACAGCCGGTAGCAGGTCGATTCGTCACTGCACGATTCGCCCCCTGCCAAAACAGGTCCATTTGTCACACGGAAAAAGTCTGCTCATCACCCGAAAATGGTCGATTCGTCACCCGATTCGTCACCCACATTTAACAGTGCAGAATGGTGTTCATTATTGCTTTTATGTACTAGCGAAAAATTGAATTGTAATAGCTTATTTATAAGCATGTGATATCTGATGGACTAACTAAATAAAATCAGTAAAAGAAAAAACACCTAAGCGTACAGAATCACAGAAAACGGCTTGTACTTGTTAATTGCTATTGTAACCTAGTGATCTATAATCACATCAACTTGCTTGCTAATCAATATTAAATTAATGACACATTATTATTTTCGACATAGATGTTCTCTTTTGTTTTACAATGTCTTAAACGTATAAATATGCTAATTGATATTAAATTAATGCCACAATTTTAAATATATGAAGACAAAATAATAAAATATTATTATAATTTATTATATTATAATTAATAATAATATGCATATATTATGATTAATAAATGATTTCTTCATATTACTATTCCTATGCACAAGTGCATTATTCATATTTAGATGATGATTAGATACTTATAATCACATATTAATTACTTCTTGGTGCATATCAAATGATGCATAATAATTTCAAGTCGACAGAGTTAGCCGGCGGGAAGATGGCCTATGCCTGCAAATACTAGACGACTCACCGCTCGGTCGGCTCACCGCCCCTACGTCTTAGTTGACTCACCGCCCCTTCAAAATAACTCACCGCCCCTCCGTAGCAAACTCACTGCCCCTTTAGTTCTTACAACCATAGAGATATATCTCTATGCTTACAACATTACTCATTTAGACACTTATGAGTGAAAACGAGTGCTCGACATCTTGCACTAATAGCAAATGATACCAAGGACAGCATCCCATCCAGTTTTATACCTGGGTGTCATTCCTTATCAACTTTTAATAGTAATTAGTTGCTCTATTTTTAGTACCCCATAACAAAGTGTTCACTACAGGAGACAAAAGAACACCTAAATGAAAGGATTTTACCTCGGTTTTTTTATTGCAATTGACTTTGAGTTGCAATTAAAAACCCCTGTGGGTGTCATTCCTTATCAACTTTTAATAGTAATTAGTTGCTCTATTTTTAGTACCCCATAACAAAGTGTTCACTACAAAAGGAAAACATCACAAAGAAGTATCTTGTAATCAAACCAAAAAATTATAAAGAAAAATTACAAAGGACATGAGTTTTTTGTGAGGAGCGGTGAGTTATTTTGAAGGGGCGGTGAGTCAACTAAGACGTAGGGGCGGTGAGCCGACCGAGCGGTGAGTCGTCCTGTACCCATGCCTGCAATTATAACATATTTAAAAAAAAAATACGAGTGACGAACCGACCAAATTTGGGTGATGAACAGACTTTTTTCGAGTGACAAATGGACCAGTTTTGGCTGGGACGAATCACGCAGTGACGAATCGACTAGAAAGCACACAGCCCGACTCAATATTTTTTATTGATATTGATATGTATACATGAAATATACATGTGTGTTTTTATTGATATGTATTTGTGTTGTTTTTTTCCCTGTATCTTTCATGTATTTTGATTTTTTATATTTTTTACTGTACGACAAATAGGTAAAATTTTGACCTAAAAAATGTCAATAACATTTATCTATATATCTTAGGTGACTTATCACCTTGTGATGGATACGTTTCTGGTTATTTGTGATGATGTGGCCTAGGTATTTATATGTGTGTACATTGTATTCTATATTATTAGTATTACATGCTTTTTGTCTCTTCCTTCAACTGTTCAACCGTAAATGTATTTTGTCCATTAGATCTAATCAGGACTGGCCCAGGTACGACTTACCTTGATCAGCCCATGTAAATTTTCAACTGGTATTAGATCAGGAAGGGTTTACGATCGATTAGTGTCACTCGTCTTCCCCAGTCCATCCCATAATTTCATGGTTGCTCCAGCGCCTTCTATTGCAAATTGCAGATTTTATCCAGGGGGCGCAATTGTTCAAAATGGCAGCCTGAAGAGCAAGCTGTCCGAAAAGCAGATAATATTATGGGCCACTGGCGCTTATTAGGCTGTATTGGCCGTCATGGGTTTATGACAACACAATTAAGGTTACAAACATTAGTTTTTGAGCTCCTGTAACACGTCATAATATGTGCTAAACATTGTGTTTATGTTAAACTAGTAAGCATGCATGTGTTCTTGTGTTATGAAGATTAGTATAGACTGTAGTACACTGAGTTCACCATGACCTTTACATTTTGATAAATAATAAAAAGCATTCATAGAGCGCCGAAATATTAAAGTAAATATAAATTGAAATTCAGTTGGAAGACAGAGAGGTATCAACAAGAGGCCAACCACTGAAACTGAACATGCTGAAGATGCTAAAATGTGCCAAATCCCATACCCAAAAATTCTTTACCCACAGAGTACAGTTAGTTTCATAAAATACCGTCGACTCTAGTTGCCTGTAGCGGCCTGTACCTAGCTGTGGTCCAAACATGCTAAAGCCAGCTACTTCTGTCCACTTCTATAGCTAATAATTGGCTTACATTTATCACCAGAAAAGTGTAAACACTGACAAATGTAAGAAATTAATTGAACATATCATAAATATGTACTTTTAGATCTGGTTTTGAATAGCAAGCTATGACAGCTTTGGCTAGTTAAATTTGACGGGCCGTTTTAAAATAAAAAGAGGTTACCATATAATTTATTTTCACGCGAATGGATCATGTTCGCGACAAAATGCGCCATATTATGTAGCCACAACAGGTTACCAGTAGGTGACCACATCAATATTCATGGTAACCAGAAAGCGGGTTACCATTGTTGAATATTATTTTGATCTCTGCTGCTGCCCAAACGCATTCAAGAATAGACTAGATAAACACTGGAGTGAACAAAAATACTCTCTCAATCCAATAGTCTAACTTTCCAATCAGCCTTCAACCAGTGAAACACTGAAGAAGTACAACATTATTTTAACTGAGAATAACAGTACAAATCAGTAAAAGGTCTATAACCTAAGAAGCTGCCACATGATATGATATGAAATTCAAAGGCAATTTTCACAAAGAATTTCAAATTGTGAAATTAAAGTCCATATTGTCACCTGTTGAAAGTTCGCATTGAACTTGCTTATCACAATAAACAATGTTGCCGGCAAAATTCAACAGACTTGCTTATGTCAGTAATGATTAGCAGGTGTTCACGTAATACAACCTCACGGTATTACAACGGAGGACTCTTAATAGAAATAATTTGAAATATATTTAAGATTTTAATAAGAGCATGTTTGATAACCAACAAGGGTTCTATTTTCTTCAGGTCTCGAGGTCCGTGGAGACTCTTGCATACTAGTCCATTATGTGCCAACTCTCAATCTTCACCAAAAGCCAAGCCCAAGGTAGATCATTGATGACCAATATTGGCAGAGACAAATGTCTCTGCCAACTTCACTTTAATGTTAACTGGTTCACAAAGTTTGAAATTCATCAGTACTTACACAATATTTAAATTTTTAATTCATCAGTACTTACACAATATTTAAATTTTTAAAATTCATAGTAGCCATTGATTATATTTGCATTACAGAAAAAAATCAAGTCAATTAATTATTAAATATTCAGATTTTTTTTGCTGTATTAAAATTGTATTGTGTATTTTTTTGCTATTGTACTTGCATACATGTGTTATTCGGTATGATTAGATCAATATGCATTGTTTCAGTTTGATGCTAAACAAGTCTCGGCAATTTCTGCCATACCATTGGAACGAATGCGCAACTTCAGTATCATTGCCCACATTGACCATGGAAAGAGTACTCTAGCTGATAGGCTGCTTGAAATCACAGGTATTTTAATTTTTAATTGCCATGAATGCTAAATATTGATTGTCACTTTATGTTAAATTTGTGAATAATATATATACCATTAAAACAACACATTTATATATATTTTTGTATTTCTTGTTTAGTGAAAATTAATGTTTTTACAGGTGCTATAGAAGTCAATACAAATAAAAAAAATGAGCAAATTTTGGACAAACTGCAAGTTGAAAGGGAGAGAGGAATCACCGTCAAAGCTCAGACTGCGTCATTGGTGTACAACTACAAAGGAGAAGATTATTTGTTGAATCTCATTGATACACCAGTAAGTATATAACTTGTCATGGTGTGCATCAGAGAACTTTTTTGCATGATAGAAAATGAAGAAATCTCTGCATTATTTGATGTTATCTTTTAATTGTTTTACAGGGTCATGTGGACTTTAATTTTGAGGTGGCAAGAGCATTGTCAGCCTGTCAAGGAGTCATTCTTCTTGTTGATGCAAATCAGGTAGGTCATTTGAGACTCTATGTCTGGTCATCTAAATGTTTGATATAATATACTTATATAATGACAGATTTAGAAAAAGTAACAAAATGTCTGGTGCGTTGCATAGTACTGGGAAAGTAAAAGGTGGAAAAACACAAGTGAATGTCGATGCAGGCAGACCAAATATAATGATTGAATCTAAAACGGAGAGGTGTGGCACTTAGGACTTACAAGTTTAACACTATATTTTTGAATATTGATAATAAAGATTTATTGATGGTATCTCCTCTGTTGTTCATTGTAGTGTAGTTGTAGTTTATTATATTGTGCCTGAGAGAAATTAATAGAGAAATTCTTATAGATAACCCTGCCTAGATTGATCTACAGACAATGATAACTTGTGTGGATTTACTTCATATAATATATTTGGTTGACCATCCTTGCTTTGTTTTATATAATGTAAGGCTGTAAACTTAACTATCTGAATTTAAATTTGCACATGACTGTTTTATTGCAGGGTGTGCAAGCACAGACCGTAGCAAACTTCTTCCTTGCCTTTGAGAAAGAATTAACAATTGTGCCTGTGATGAACAAAATAGATCTCCAGGTCGCTCGTCCAGATGAAGTAGAGGAACAGATTGAGAATGTCTTTGAAATACCTCCACATGAAGTTCTTAGAGTGAGTAACAAATTAATGCGTTCAAGCCGCTGAATATTTCTTATGTGACATCCTCTCCATTTAAATGTTCCCTCTCTCATCCTTACAGATATCTGCGAAGTTAGGTAAAGGTATTGAAGAGGTGATTCATGCTGTGATAGAGCGAATTCCACCGTAAGTCGATCATCGTTGATCTTATTACGTAATTCATACGTTGTGTTTATTATTGTAAAAATCGGTTATCTGTGAAATTGTAAATTTTAATACTTTATTGAATGTACCATTTGAATTTATCTTGAGTAATTTGTAATATGTGTCTATACCTGATCGCAGTGTATGAAATAAATATATATATATATATTTAATTTACATTTTAGTACTATATACAATTTTCAAACAAACTTGTTTTTCTTCAGACCTCCTGGAGATGTGTCAAAACCATTCCAAGCATTATTTTTTGATTCATCGTACGACAAATATCGTGGAGTTATTGCAAATATTGCAGTAAAAAATGGAGTAATCAAGAAAGGTAAGGAAAACATTTTTTTTCTGCCTTATTAAAAATAACTGTGTTGGTTAGCTCACAGTGTTTATACCAAGAAACTAAGGAACATAAAATAGCAACTGCTTGAAAAATATATGATATATGATCTCAGGTGACAAGATTGTGGCACTACATTCTGACAAGACGTACGATGTTCAAGAAGTTGGGATTCTGCAGGCGGACGAAAAGCCCACTGAGCATCTGTATGTATGAATTTATATTTTCACACTCGAACATGTGTGATTCTTAATTTATAATGCACAATTTCATACATTTGTATGTAATATACAAAAATATGTGTATTAATACTGTATTACTTACAGGTCTGCTGGACAGGTGGGCTATCTTATCGGTGGAATTAGAAAGACGAGTGACGTTTTAATTGGTGACACATTTTGCAATGCTTTAAATCCAACTGAGGCTCTGCCAGGGTTTAAGCCAGCAAAACCCATGGTATGTTAAGAAAAACACATTGATTTTTTTCTTTACAAAATGAGTTAAAAATACTAAAATTTTCAAGATTCTTTTATATGTTTCTTTTTATCTCTTTGCAGGTATTCGCTGGTGTTTTTCCAATTGAGTTATCCGAATTTTCCAATTTAAAAGGTTCACTTAATAAACTTCTAATCAATGACTGCAGTATTCAAGTAAACTCTGACAACAGGTAGGTTATTAGTTCTTTGCTTGCAAAAATCTGAACAGAATTAATATGTCTAGAGAGTCAAATCTAAAATAATAATATTTTTCTCTTCAGAACTATTTTTAACTTGATAAAAATTTGATTCTCTTTGAAAAACTAAATTTAAATTTTAAATTTATAAATGATATGGTTTATTATATATACCTGCTATATCATAATTATAAAATTTTGATTAGGATTAATTTGAAGATGACACGTTTAGTGGTATAATACTGTAGTTGTAACAATATCCCATTGTGATGACATTTGAATTACAACATGTTTCTACTTTCAGCGCTGCATTAGGACCTGGCTGGAGGTTAGGGTTTCTCGGTTTGCTCCATATGGAAGTTTTTACTCAAAGATTGGAGCAAGAATTTGGAACCAGTGTTATTGTAACTACTCCTAATGTGCCATTTAAAGGTTATTATCAGTTTTTTAATGTGAAATTTAGTCAATGTGTGCTAATGGGTCATAAACATTAACCAGTGCAGAGTGTGTCAGCAACAATAAAATGGTAATTAACCTGAATCATCAAGTATTAAACTGTTTTAAAATTTTTATTTCAGTTAAAATACATGGAGCTCAAAATATTAAACGCTACGGGAAGGAAGAAATCACTGTGTTAAATCCTTGCTTGGTAGGATAATTTATAACCCTAAAATGCATTATTTTACAACTTCCAATGACACACTCATAACTTTTGATTATGCTTGTACTTCCAGCTTCCAGACAGAAGTATGATTTCAGAATATCAGGAACCATATGTCCAGGGAACTGTGATAACTCCTGATACATATATATCAGGAATTATGTCAATACTTATGGTATGTGAACATACTTTATATGTGGCGCGCCACGGGAAAAGGGGGCTTACGGGTGGTGACGTCATAACTGCGAAATTGGCGGGGAAATGCAAGCAAGCCAGGCGTGCGTAATTATAAAAAAAAAACATTAAGTTAATCATCTGACTGCAGGCTATGCAGGCATTGGAAACATTGTCCACCAAATTAAGAAGCTCATTGGCCAATGTGTTCAGTGGGAGAGACATTGCAAAGTTTAATATAATTTGATTGGTTAAGATCTCAATGATTGACAAAATATTATTTTGTGACATTTTTTGTTGTAAATAGTCTACCATGTAACAAAAAATAGCAACAATACAAAATGTATCAAGAAATAATGGCCCAGACATAAACAATGTCTCAAAATTTTGCCTGGATTGCACTTGACTTGACCTACCACATGTGTTTCTTAAATATATTTATTCATAATAATCATAAATTGACCTAAAAGATATCAGTTCAGTCAGAAATTGGAAAATTAAGATTTTATTTCATAATTATTCTAATTTTTTCCCTCACTCATTATAACAGGCATGCATTATCCTTTTTTTGTTAAATGCCTCAATGCTACTGAAGCTTAGCCAGCTTACATGACCAACTGGCAGGGGTAGATGTAATGATGAGATGATATAGGCTAGGTGTCCACACTATGGTACACATTTTCCCTAAGGGTGGGGTATTTTACCTCAGCATATACAGGACACCACACCTTTCTTGTTATCTTTTTTTTTTTACAATATTAGATTTTTTTTCTCAAGTACATTACCCAGGGAGCAAAATAATTGCTAAAGTTAAGTCAGACCGTGCAACTCAAATGGCAGGCATGACCTGATTTTGTGTGATTTTTTTGCATATTAGCTCTTTTTTTTTGCTTTAAATATACCAACTAAACAAATACGAGACAAGGTTTGTTTTTCTGATGAATCACGATACACTACTTTTAATTATAGCTGTCTTCTTAAAATTATTCAACCCCTACATACAATTACTCATAAAAGCGCAGATTAGCAAATTGGGGGTTGTTCAAACAGTTCAAATAGTGAATAACAAAAACTGAAAACAAGCAGCTTTGATTGGGTTATTGAGTGCTGGTGTTTCAGTTTTAATCACTGCCTTAAATCATTAGATTCATGTCATTGTCAACTGGAGACATGGCTCAAACAAGAGAATACTCACAAAAACATCAGAGAAGAGATTTAGGCATTGCACAAGCAAGGAAAATGATACAAAAATAGCTAAGATACTGAATATTTCAAAAGACACAGTTGGATGCATTATTTCGCAAATTCAAAGCTAAAGGTACAGTGGCTAATCAACCTGGGCGGGGCAGAAAGAAGAAGTTATCAACAGTTGCTACCAGATTCCTGCATTCACCTGATAAGTGCCGAAAATATCAAATGAAAGTTCCCCAGTATAACCACTATATGACTAGTAGGGTATGTCTGAACAACAAAAAAAAGAATTCTGGGTTCAACAATAGCATCTTATCAAATTGCCTGATTAAAGGGATTTAGCATGCATGTGATTACATAATGTTACAGCTGTATATAATAGTATAATAATTTGTTTTTCTGCATCTTTTTATTGATATCATTAAATATTCATCTGAAAAAACTTGTGTGATTAATGCATGTGTCTTTTATGTCATGAGAAGAATTATAATGGGGGGCAT
This sequence comes from Alitta virens, assembly GCA_932294295.1. Classification (NCBI taxonomy): domain Eukaryota; kingdom Metazoa; phylum Annelida; class Polychaeta; order Phyllodocida; family Nereididae; genus Alitta; species Alitta virens. Next base: position 42,458,333 of record OW028577.1, on the reverse strand, counting down.
ATTTGCTAGCATGCATGGTCCAGGATACCTCTGTAAGGCACTGTACGCTTAATTCTCCAAAGGTTTGTGATATCAGTGTATCATAGAGTACCAGGGGTTATGAAATGTAGCAAACAACACAAGTTCAGCAATTTTTGCATAATTTCCACAATTATAAAAAAGAAAGGGCAATATATGTCAAAATGAAGCTTCGAAATTTAGAGTATTACAATAAAGACATTTTAGAAGACAAATAACATGTTTAGGTACACTAGTAGGTGAGACCAAGTTGATACAGGCTTTAGAAAACATGAATTTTTCACAATATTCTATAGTATTTATGGCCATAAGGACACCAAAAGGCACAAATAAAATATTTTAGACATAAAATAACAAAGCATGTAGGTGCAGTAGTATCCGAGTACTGCTTAGGAAAAGCAAAATAATCTTTAAAAATGTTTTCCCAAATCCTTCAAACAAAGTTGAGACAAGTCAATGAGACTATCAAAAGTCACAACTTGGCCATGCAGACTAATAAGATACCAAATTATATCAATGTATATACAATAGCGTTGGAGTTCTGCTTCGGAAATTAAGTGTGACAAATCCACCTGCACACACATTATACAGAAAGTCAACAGTGTCAAAGTAGGAACAGCTTGGCAATGTTACTAGATCTACAAATAAAGAAATCAATCACGTTCTGCAGTCTACAATTGGTCTGCATTAGCTCAAACCTCTGCCTGGGATAATTAGGCTAAAATATGGAAACAAATTGGGGGGTCAGCATGCTAATTTTCAAATTATTGGATGTTTTCTATTCTTGTGCTTTTCCCCACTCATTCCGACTCATATCCAGCCTAATAATTAATAATTTAATTGCAATGCTATAACTATAAAAGCAGGTGATGTTATTGCATGCAGTGGACTTTCAGGAACATTTTGAGACCATTTTCATTAGAAACATAAAAGAGAACAATAATTTCAGGGGATCCGAAGAAAAAGCAAGCCAATTCAAAAAGTCTAATTTTTTTACAAATCTTGCAATTAAAAAATGTCCAGCCATATGAATTTAATATAACATTGTACCCGATTGTAACTTATTATAATAATCTATATGAGACAATAAAAAAGAGGGGTCACTCTAGAAAAACTGACCTTTTTATGATGTCCCCCAATTTTTCCAAAATAATACTCAGAGCATCATTAGCTATATACTTAAAGTAGAGCCTTTGAGCTATCATTTGGTATATTTGTCATAATTTTAGCATTAGATCAAAATTAGTGCTGTCCCCTTTTAGTTCTATATGTTCTAACTCTCATATATGGAAGCCTTTTTAGTGCCACATACAACTTCTTTTTTTTTTGGCGTTTTTGGCCACTTTATTTTTTTCGTTTTCACGCAATTGGTTCAAGAAGGAGTTAAATAATATTGCATTTATTCGCAAATATTAAAGTTTTTTACCGCAATTTTTTTTTCGAATTTGTGTTTTTTTTGCTACATAATTTTTTTGTTCTGCTCAATTGGTTCTAGAAGGAGTTAAATAGTTTTGCGTTTATTCGCAAATGTTTGCGAATAATAGCAAAAAGATTCAAATGTAATGTAAAAAATATATATATAATTTAGAATAATTTATGTAATGAAAAACACAAACTCAAAAAAAATTGCGTATAAAAAAATGCACACACTGAAAAATTATGTTGGATAAAACAAAGTGAAAAAATGTTACATACCAAAAATCAAAAATGATGAACAATCATGTAGCAAAGAACACATTATAACGAATTATTTAGCAAAAGTCACAAATGATAAAAACTGCAAAATAAAATTTTATTTTTGCATAAATGCACCCTTGAAAAAACTTATGTAGCCAAAAGACAGATGAAAATTGTGGGAAAAAACACAAAAAAAATTATGATGTACCATAAAAAGGCAAAAAAAAATTAGAATGCAAAAAACGCAAATGAAAAAACAATTGTATAAAAAAAACACAATCCAAAAAAATTATGTAGAAAAAACGCATATGAAAAAAATTATGTATCAAAAACCGCAAATTAAAAAAGTTATGCAACAAAAACCGTAAATTTAAAAGTTGTGTCTGGCACTAGTAGGCTTCCGTAGTAAGAATATTAACCTCAGCTGGTAGCCCATGTTTGAGGCTCAATTGTGTCAAAAATGTTGCACATATAATTATGAAATTTCAGAAATTTAGAAAATGTCATGACAAACACAATGCTAGATTTTGGTAATTGTTGGTGAATGAGCAACCGAGATAAAAAACCAAATACAGAGGTTGTTTTTACGTCGGAAACCGGATTTTTAAGACGCCAATTTTAATGTTAAATTTTACAAAAAGTGATTATTGTAGCAGCTCACAATTTTAGTTGAGTATAGAACAGTTACCTCACGATCACATATCCAAATCTCGTAAGTTTTGAACAACGGATAACGAAGATATGTCATGAAATGTAATGCATAGTTTTACAAGTGCCTATGTTGCTCCTCATTACGTCTGCAGTGGTTATGTGCGCGAAAACATCAAATTTTCAAATACCCCATATGACCACTAAAGATTGAGATATCTGGAAATTTTTTACATTTCCATAAACTACACATGTTAGGCAATTACTTGCCATCAAAAACTAATTTTTGAAAAATCCACCCATTAGCCCCCTTTTTACATGGTGCGTCACATATATCTAATTTGGACATTTACCTGATGGTTTATATAAAAATCATCATCTGATAATTCCAAAAAGCAGGTGTAATTTTGTCAAATAATTTTACTTCGTTTACTTTCAAATTCCAGGAGCGACGGGCTCAAAATATCACACAGAACTACATAGACAATAAGCGAATCATGTTTAAGGCAATCCTGCCGCTAAGTGAAATCATTGTTGATTTCTTTGATAGTCTCAAAGCTCTTAGTTCTGGATATGCAAGCTTTGATTACGAAGACTGCGGATATCAAGTAACTGATCTTGTTAAGGTAATTTATATATTCCATATGTTTGTAATTGTAAATGGGTTTTTGTATCTGTTATCCTCAATAATGAGCTCTGCTGACAGCATTGGCAGGCCTGTTCATGCTTTGTCAGCAATTACGGCATTTTTTTAAGCACTCTATAATGCAATCACCGGATAATGCCAACTTGACATTGCCAAGTACCCAATTGCTCATACTTTCATAATTGTCTATTTTACTTCGAAATTTATTTGTGAATAAGGTTTATGTGCTTTCTTTCAGATTGACATTCACCTTAATGGTCAATTAGTTGAGGAACTCGCTCAGATTGTACACGTTAGTCGAGCTATGACTGTTGCGAAACATTTGACTCACAAACTTCAGGAGTCTCTTCCAAGACAATTGTTCGAGATCGCTGTGCAAGCGAAAATGGGCAGCAGAGTTTTGTCAAGAACCAACATCAAGGCCTATCGCAAAGATGTGACTGCTAAATTGGTAAGAATGGTGCTATAGGTCTCATCAGAGACAAAGTATAATTCTACAATTGTTTCAGCACTTTCTGTGGAAGTAGTAAAGACTTATTTTTTGCTAGTTTTAAAGAATATATTATATATATAAACCTTTTCATCATTATAATTACCAATGAAATATTGTATTTTTCTATATATTTTTCTACGGTTAAAATCTCTTTTCTCATATAGAATACAGGCAGGCATCATTCAAACAGCTTATAGCTCAGATGCCTGACCCAGCGTCCTAGTTTTTACATAATAATTAGTAATTTAAAGCCATATGAAAAGTGTTATTGTAATAATTGATGTACGTACATGCATGTATGATATCAGGATGCTAAATAAAAATTCAATTCAATTCAATTCAATGTCTAACATTTGCACAAGGTAAGAGTCCACCGATGAATGTCGTCAAATTATTAACCAAATGTAACTTCTGCTTTTTGGTTTCAGTATGGAGGAGACGTGACAAGACGAAAGAAACTCTTAAAACAGCAAGCGGAGGGCAAGAAAAAGATGAGGAGGATAGGAAATATCAATGTGCCAAAAGAGACGTTCATTGATGTCCTCAAGAAATGATGATGCAAGTGTCTGTGATAGAATTTATACTCATTGATTTAAAATAAAAACTTGTACAGTTTATGTTATTGTTTTATTACTGATCAACACAAACATGAAAATGTGTCAGAATGATTTTAATCACGGAATGTATATGAGAACTTACATGTTTGTTTCGAACAAGATTTTGACAGCATATCACAGATGATTAAATATTAAGCAAGTGAAAAAAGTCATTAATAAACAGTGCACTGTTTGGACGGTATACATTAATTAGATCAGCATGATCAGATCTGAGACACATATAACAACTTAATCTTCGCCAACTTCAGGGTGAAGATACTTGTTTAGGTCTTGCACTTTGACGAGATTCTGACTGTTGACTTTGTCTGAGCACATGGGACAGGTCTCTTCGGTCTCAAGCAGACTGAAAATAAATTATATTGATGTGATATTGCAATCAGCATGATAAAATCATGTGCAAACACTTGATGGCAGAAAGGATAAGGTTTGTGATCGATGGCATTTGTGATGCTTCTGAGTCAGTGCTGACCATAATGAGCTATAAATCCTTTATCAATCAAATTAGGTACATATTTCACAACATAAAGTACTGACCTAATGAACTCCGACTGGACTGCAGCGAAGTCGCAACTTGGACATGCTGTGAAGTCTTCCTTCACCATGTGACGACCCTGAAAATTGAAGGGAATGGTGAGAAATGCAACGCATAATATAGCAGCTGGTTAAACACCTTATTTGAATATCAGCTATACCCTAGATAATGTGGTGTCACATAAGCTCAGTGTCAGGCAAGCATTACCCAAGTAGGATCGCCGTTCAGCCATCATTGGGCAAACGTTGGGCCAACCTGGCACATTATATCTGGACCATTTTTTTGTCCCTATTAAGCCATACGAACACTATACTCACGGTTATGATGCAGTATGGGATGTTATTCCTGCAGTCCGTGCATGTTAGCTCGCTTTCGGGGAGTTGATATCCGCAATACGGACAAGGAGTGGTCTGCTCCTCCTCTTCTGTTTTGTCGGGCTTTCGTACGATGCCCTCGATCTTTTTCTTGTACTTCAAGTCGATCTTGTCCTTGTATTCAGGTCGCAAGAGCATCGCAGCATAGCTGAATGATGAGTTGCGTAGCCCAGAGCGGTGACACTCGATGACGGTAGAGGTTAGTATGGGCACAATATCTGTTCAAAAAGATGTGTCTTTGTTTAAAGAATTGCACAATTCTAAATGGATGGCAGTGAACAATGTTTGCAATTGTTTTGCTGTAAGGATTTATAAATATTTCCAGAAGAACACTTTTGTTTTCTGTTAATGAATTGAAGTCTGTTCAGATGTAAAATCCATCATGCTTACGTGATGGGAACTTGCTGATGTTGTTGGCGACTCGGATCAGCATACGAGCTCCTTTGAGATGGTCTCCTCGTTTCACATGGATCTGAAATAACATAGGGTCATAATGCTCAGTGAAAATTATCATTTTGAAGATTGTATTTCATATTCAAATACTGCTTGATATTCTAATTTGCAACAATGACATACCTTAACAAGGATGTAGCTGTGCAAAATCATCAAATTGTGAGCCATCTCTGAAGGAATTTTAATCTTGTTCTTCTTTAACTCTTGATACATGCTGAACAGGACATCATGGGCATTGCGGTAGTTGCCTAAACAAAAATAAAAAATAAGGTCAATCATAATGCTTAGCAAGCATAAATGATTTGCCAAATACACATCGTCATTCCTTCATTTTATTTCTACTGTTTTGCAACCTACCTGCGTTCTGTTCTTCTCTCGCAATGATAATAGCTGTGCGAGCAGCTTCTCTGTATTGTTTCAAAGCCATGTAGAGCCTAAATAGGTACTTTGCATCCTGAAAAAGGTATAGATATATTTTATATGCAGTTGGTTTCAGAAGTTTAAACATCAAATTATGATAACATTTTATAATAACATTTTAAATTTATTTGTATGATAAATTTATAAAATTACTATAGTGTGTAATTATAAACATATGATGAACATCAAAATGTTTTTTTGAAGCTATACAAATGAAACATTTTGGAGACATTCTGGGGTGTTGATTTCTCTTGATGGGTAGGGGGGGGGGGTGCAGGCCTACTCTGTTTGCACCGTGACTTCCCCTTGCACATACAAGTGGCAGCAGTTAACCCACAGACACTTGTCAAGAGGTAAAATAATGACGCGAAATAATTTTTACAGATAAACTATAAGTGTAAAAAAAGGTCATTTTCATACGTGAATTTTAGGGGGGAGGATGATTGCATTGATCATCCCCCCTTTCCAAAATGTGGTGGGGGGGGGGGGGTATATATCCCCCCATCCCTCTCCCCCTGTATCAACGCCTCTGGTGAAATTGATGCAAAAAGGTAGCAATATTCAAAACTGAATGAAAAACATGCAAAACCAAAGAGTGACTATCTAAAACAATGCAAAGCCGCAGATATAGTCGTATGTGGACAGAAAAAATGTATGTACATAAAATGTGCTAAAATAAATACAGGTGTGATGTATTGCAAATATATATAATCAAGCTAGTATAATTGAGTCATTTGATTCATAAATCTCAGCCATGCTCAAATAATTTTCCAAAATGTGGTCGTTACTATGCCACAGAGAAGGATATCATATATGTGAGGTGTATAAGTTCATGGTGACTTGGCATATTTGCAAATATGGTGCTTTCTACCTATTGTTTACTTTGCTAACTCATTTCCATGGAGACCGCCTACTGTTTTCATTGAGCATGCGGTCATCGATCGGACAAATGTTGCTAAAATCTGCTGATGATGCAACAACGGTTTGTCTAGTTAATATTTAATGAGTAGATTTCCAATGCTGATGATAAACAATGAAACATAGTTCAACACCATAAGCTAATAGTCGTTTACTTGGCCAGAATCAGTGGATCAATACATCTGTATTGCTTTTCATAAATGGATGTCAACATCGAGCAGCAAACCAGTAGCATTCAAGGCCATCTACATCCTCCTAATGGTCAATTATCAGCGCACCTAGTGTGAACTAAGTCTACTAACACCTTTAAAAATCATGCAGTCTTTAATTTCCACTTGCCATTATACAACACTGAGGGACATCATATATATGTCGCTATACATTTTTCAAATGACAAGTGGAACACTGTGATTAAAGCAGAAACTAAGGCTTAATTTATGCGAGACCAAATAGGTGCTATTAGCAGTTCTATAACAGTGCATAGACAAAACAGTGAGATGGTGTTCAACGTATTTATGTAAATATCACAAACAGTGAGACGATCAAGACAACACCAAGACACCTTAGGCATGCCATCCGCCTCTCCCATTAGATATTCAACCAAACTGTGTGTCAACTGGTCGTCATTTGCCCTTGCGATTGTCTCGACAGCCAAGTCTATAGCTTTCTCTTCCTCATTTGGGCTACACTTCATGAAGTGCTTCAGTGCCTGAATGGAGTTATTATCATGTTAATTGTTAGTTCATTTGATCTGTTGACATGTTATGCATAACAGGGATTCTGGGAAAGAACTTAAAGATAATAGAGTTGTGATGAGAGGGCTTCATATGCCTGAAGTTCAGTTTTTAAATTCTTTGATATATATATGTACACAATGTATCTTTAATCAATGCACCTTTCAAATTTCAAAAACTTTGGACAATAACAGCAACAATTGTTGCCATCATAAAGAAAAAGATAAATTTACAGATCACCATTCACTACACTGAGTGCACACAGTCGGTGCACTGCATAAGCGCACCCACTATGTACACTCGGTCTAACTATTTACAAATAGTGAAATTTTGGTGATGAGATACTGGATGCCATAATATATACACCTTATTTTGAGTGCATGATTGGCTGAGATATTTTTATACAACGTAACAGGAATGGAATTTCTTTTCTAAAAGGTGTGTAAACAACCAAATGGAACTCTGAGGCATTTGTAACACTCTGACCACAACTCTTCTCTTTCATGGAGATAATGCTTCAGCAGCAGGCCTGAAATAAACTTTGAAAAAACATGTTAGTGGAGAACAAAATTTATGATGAATCAAAGTGTGTCTGCTGAATCAAGTTGAACTCATAAACCTAACACCACAACCAGGCTGGCAATAAAATGGTTAACAGGGTCCTGAAAATAGTTTATTCATTAGGTGTAAGTGGGGAGGGGTGGGTTGTTAGACTGTTAGTCCACATGACGTCTTCATCATACCTTAGGCATACCATCCGATTCACCCATCAAGTAATCGATCAACAGACGTGTGAGGCTTTCGTCTTGTGCCTGACCAACAGTCTCGATTGCCAAGTTGAGAGCCTCTGGGTCTTCCTTGTCTGGGTTTCTCAAGAAATGCTTCAGAGCCTAGACTCATTGAAGTGCCGAATAGTCAAGTGTGCATAAAATTGAATACATGATGTGTGAAAACAGTGGTTATACGGTAACTGAAGAAAAATATAGATTACACAATACAAAAATTGTGGGCACGAAGTATTTGGCCATCAGAAAATAACATGAATCAAATACTTTAACTATCAAATTAGCAGTTTTAAAATGTTTAATTTGATTCATCAACTGTATCATAAACAAATTGTCACAATTTTTTTTATGGAACATGGCATACATTTAAACTTGTCCCAAACGAAAATCATTACAAGTTAGGTGAAACTTGCTTGAGAAGTTAAAAAAAAATTGTTTTGAACATACCCGGGCATACTGGCCACAGTGGAGGAAGAATTTTCCAGAGAGATAATGATTTTTCTCATTTTCAAAGTAAAGCGCTATGCTCTGGTAATCTTCTGGTGTAGCATCTGGTCCTGTTGGATAATATATGGAGATGATGATTAACGCATAAACGCAAAATTAGGAATGCGGTAATTAGCAATATCATGCACATGAATGATGGCATACATTCAACTGTACATGTAATCATTTATATTTATATAATCATGATAATATAACAAAACATTAGACTTACCAATAATTTCAGCATAAGTCTCCATTTGTCCATGGCTCTGTGCAAGTTGAAATGCTTCGTCATTGCACCTAGACATGACGAGGAACTGGATGGCAGAGGGGTAGTCATTCAGTTTTTGGAAAAACCTATAATAATATATGCAATAAATACACAATGTGACAACAAGGACTTGTTAGGTAATTAACTGCTTGGATGGCCAACATCTCATCTGACAATCATCAAAGCAAAAATGTAGTTTTTAACTCACTTGGCTACCATTTTGGCTCCTTCCATAGATTGGGTTTCTCTGACAATGCGCACCGCCTCCTCTGGGCTTTGTAAATGATCGAGATTGATCCTGTAACCAAAGCGAACTTTCAAAGTCTGGTCTTATATGAAGTGTATTCTGTTAAATGACACATGATGCAAACAAGCTAGCTTTACTTAGGTCGTTTACTCATTATGAAAACTGCAGGCCTAGTGAAGCCAAATCACGCGGGCTCCTCTTCAGCAGCATCCATTGCCTTTGAGGAGTCCCCTTTTGCTCTTTGTACTAATTTATAATGATTTATTTTTCTTTCTTTTTTTAACGGCATTGAAATTGTTTTTTTTTTAGCAAAGAAAATAAATAATCTGAGTCTGAGTCATACCTGATAACCGCATCCCAGTCTTTTGCAGTAGCATATGCTTTTGCTGCTTCTTTGTAACGACCTTCTGCTTCCTTCGCTCTGGCATACTGACCATGAATCTTCGGAGACGTCACATGCGGCAACAGCTCTCCCACTTTATTCCTGAAAATAAACATATTAAAGCTGTAACACAAGAAAAGCTATCCAAAATTCAAGAAAATGCTTCTAATTAATGAATTCTAGAACCCATATTGTCTAGATTGTACTTAACATTTTTTTGCATAATAAACTTAGAATTTTGAAAATAGGACAACAATTAAAAGTGCTGGGTAATAAAATTTAGTGCAAAGCGATGACACTAATGAAGCTCATGCCGTTCGTATGTGCCTCGTTTTCATTATGGAATAAACTGGATTTGTTAGTGCCATGAAAAATTAAATGCCGTGGGAAGTTTATTTATTTCAATCAGTATTTTAGAAGATAATGAAATAAATGCAATACATTTTGCCCACTGTCATATACGAGTGACAATCCAGCTTTAAGATAAGTACTTGGAGTTGCTGCCAGCAACTTAATGTACTTTATGTACTTTGTAAAGCATATTGTGGGATTGAAAGGGAAGTTATGATCAGATACACACCAGTTCTTAGATCTGATGTACACCGCTGCGGCTTTATCGAAGTAAGCTCCTTTCTCATACAAAGTAGCTGCTTCAGTCCATTGCTGTAACAAAAGGAAACACAAATATCAATGTTCTTACTGGATCATGCATAGCTGCGTAGTATAGATAATCATTAATCTTACCAATACAATATGTCATAAATTAATTTAGCAATGCATAGCTTGCATTACTAACCTTCATGCTCTCGAGAATTGCGGCACAGTCTTTTTTGAGCGATCTGCTGGGCATTTTTACAGCCATGGACACTCCTCTGAAGAGATAAAGCATCACAAGGTACAAACATTAAATCATATTTCAATATCTACACAAATTGTATCGCTTGGTAAATAATATCTAGTCCATACCTTCTAATGTCTCCCATACGGATAGACATCCTTGCGACGCCACCGGCACAAATTTCATCATGCTCACGGAATTTTTCATCTTTGGTGATTCCTTTCTCGTAATGCATAAGAGAATTGGCGTAATCTCCGATAAACTCCAACTGTTGAGCGTATTCCTTTGAAATGAATGGAATCTGGTCTGGTGCTAAAGCTTTTGCCAGTTGCAGAGCAGCATCCCATTGCAGAAGGTCACGTCTCATCTCAAGGGCAGCCACTGGTCTGCTCGACGCCAAAAATAAATCTTGCGCAAGACTGAAGTCTTCCATAAACATGGAAATATATCCAGCTAGGAGATTGCGGTCTTCAATTCCCTGAAAGAAGTTTAAAATCATCAACAAAAAGCTGATTTGTGACACCCTCTGAATCACGATTCTAACAATACTAACTTACATGGAATATTTTGGTCAATGATGACATACATGAAATCAAAATTTGTACAAATGCAAGTCCAGATCTGACTTAATGAGTGTTGTCAGAGGAATTGATTCAAAATATCACACTGTAACATCACTTGATATTCTTATTAGACATCGAAGATTTACCTTAACTTGTCGTAGTGACGACACCATACTGGCATCACCAATTTGCCGAAAAACTCTGATGGCTGAAAAAATAATAAAATAATAATGAAATAAAGGCACTTGGCCTCTTCATATCAAATAATAAATTGACTGCGAATGTGAAACCATCCTGTAGTGCATGTTTTGTGTAAACTTGACATACCAAAATCGATCTCCAAAGTAGAAATGGCGGCTCTGCCTAATTCACGCCAACTTTCTGTGTTGTTCAGATAATGACAATAAGTCCAACCTTCTTTCAGTCTGAAACCCAAAATTTTCTTCCATTATGGTTATAATTAAACCAAATTACAATCTATAAATGACTATTTGTCTTTAGGTGATACTATTTATAGCTGTCTGAAAAATCATGATACCTGGACTTGATTGTTATTAATGTGACGGAATTAATGACTACATCGGGCCACACAGTGGCAAGTTTTCTTGTGTTAAATGGGATGAAATTCATAGAACTTAATACTAACCTTCCTAAGACAAGTGATTTTGCAAGAGCCTTCTTTAGTTCATCTGCCGACATGTTTTGGGGATGGTGATCGTAGTTATGAGTGTCCAATATGAGCGTCTGTACTTTCCCGCTTGATGTTTGAAGAGTCAGTTCCCCATTGTAAAACATCAAGGGAACTTGACCGAAGGGCAGCTTGGTCTCTCCGGCTGTTTCTACTTTGCTTCCTACAAACATATATGATTGAAACTAAAAATATATTTAACAATAAGTGAATCAGTTTAACATGGGAAATATGGTCATTCATATCGAAATTGCGGTTTAGTTTGGAGAACTGAGACATTAATTCAGATAACTGAGCCATTCTGATAACTGAGAAATTCTGACAACTGGTATATTATTCTGTTCCCCATCTTCCTAAAGCACGTCCTCCCCTCCCTCAAGGCTCCGTGCCTGCTTCGCTTGAACCAAGAGTAACCCGCAGCCGTTAGGAAGATGTCTGTTCCCGGCAAAATTTGTTCGGATATTGAGACATTTGGACAACTGAAGCATAGTACAAGGAGATTGTCCTTTTACTATTGACTCGAGAAGTACTAAAAATGATGTTTATCTAAAGATACAATGGAATGCAACAAAGAAGACTAATATAGAGTCAGGCCACCTCAATTTTTGTATCAGTTTACAAGGTCCCAATACTGATTATGATGAAAAATGTCCCAGAATAAATAAAGACCAGCTCGATATTTAATACCATCTCAAAGACTGATATGAGTGGAGTTAATTTAAGGTTGCTCCAAATACGACTGAAGAATATTTCTGCAAATGAAGTAAAAATTTTTGTATATGTTTATTGAAAGGAAAAACAATCCACCAAGCTTACCATTAACAGTGTCACGACAGTAGATGTAAGTGTAAATCTTGTCATCATCATACACCAAGAACACTCCCTGAAATGACAAAAATTTTGCAAATTATATATATACGGCAACGCAATATAAAAGCTTATAAAGAAGTTAGCATGGCAGTCTCAGGATATAAATTTGGAGTGAATGTAAAAAAATTTATTCCACCTTGTCCATTGTCCAGTTCTCCCACAGGACCCCTCTCAATGTTGGTGTGAAATTGGGGATTTCTACAATGTGGTCATTCACCTGAATTTTAGAATGAAAGTAATTTTTTCAAATATTTAAAATATGATAAATGGTATGAATCTAAAACTAGAAAATAATGGCTATCCTTACAGGATTGTAAACAAATCCATCTCCTTTATCATCGACAAACACAAGTCTGGTGCCTGTTGAATCTGGAAACAGTTGCCGAATACCAGTAACATGACGATACTCATTGACATGGGTCCAGTCTTCCATGAAGAAATAAAATAGGTTTCCACTCTAAAAAAGACAATATTTCAACATGCAGCTTTTTTGCAATTTTTTTTGGTAGAATTTGCAAGAAGTATCACTAAATAATGAGCATTTTTAGACATACAAATTATAGTTCATAAAGTCAAGCACTAACTTCCATTCCATAAATCAAGAAATCACTTGTCAGATCATGACAAGTTATTCGCTGTCCCTTTTGCTGTTCATCTGGGAAGAGTATCGTTTCTCGCTCGTCTCCTATCTGTGAAGCTTCTGGATCCAACTAAAAAATTAATGAACATCAAATTGTCAATTTTGCTTCCAGTTTAAACCCAGTAGAATTATTATGCTGACTGTATTCTTGCTCTATTCACAAAAAAATGCAACTTGTGATTATATTAGGAAACATACAGCATGCAGGTTTACTCTTCCTTCAAAGAAAACTGCAGCATAGTCATGGTTTAGTTTGCAGCTTTGAACTGTTCCAAGATATTCTCTGTCCTTGAGTTTCTCCAGACCTGATCAAAGAAAAGAAAAAGTAGAATTAAAGAATACTTAACATATTGGGTTTAGTGCAGTATAGCGGACTCAAATTTATGCCCATATTTGGCGTCCATGAAATATGAAATTTTACAAATTATTTTGTCAAGTTGAATTTCTAGCATAATTAGAATAAAGTATGGTGTAGAGTAGCAGGGGTTTGGGGGCAGCAGCCCCAAGAAAAAGAAACAAAACAGCGGTCTTGCTGTGAAAAATAAAAACCGCCGGTATTTGGTTGTGACGTCATTATTGAATTCAGGCTTTTGACATCATATGTATAGCAATGATGCTGGCTAAATATGGTCATAAATCTAAGTCCGCTATACTGCACTTTTTCCAACATATTATTTGACTAGTGATTCCTAAGGCTTTAACTTGGCACAGACTTACCATGGTCTCCAAGAAGATAAAACCAAGCTCTATTGTTCATTCCAACTGCTAAATGAAAAGGACCAAGCCCCAGAAAACTTGGTTCAACATCAATATTGATTGTAGCTGGCGGTTCCTGAAAAATGCATAGGTTAGACCAAGGTAATGCAACATACAGGATAAACGCATGGCGTCTTACCAAAAGCCGACCCAATTACAAAGAGCCTAGAGATATGAAATGTGATATCATTCGTGTAACAAGTGTTTTCACAGCATGAACTTGATGAAGATATTGATATGTTACTAATTATATTACCTGCTGTACATTGTCTTGCAAAGTGACTTCAAGCAAAGACGTCAAGTAAGCGATACGAGTCAGATGGGATGCTCCAAGAATTGGTAGTTTGGTCAAGTAGACGTGCACAGCTCCTTTGTTGGTTGATACAGCGAGCAACTGACCGTCATCTGTCCAAGCAATCTTGTCCACTGCTCGCTCATCATCAAGAGTTATGATGGCATACATCTCTTTGAGGTCGTTAAGATCATGAATCTTAATACTGCAAATAAGAAAAACCTAACTTTCATCTGACACATTTAGCTTTTACTTCACAAAATATAAAGGCTATCACAAACTTCCCTTCTTAAGTTTCATCTGTTGTCAGTAATACACACTCAAGGCGCTGAGGGGAGGGAGGTGGACATGTAAATTTTCAGACCCCCCCCCCCCCACCTCCCCTACTCTCTTTTTTCTACATTTATAAGATATTAAGAAAATACTGGTCAACCACCCCCCTCCCCCTCTTTTGGAGAAGCCCCCCCCCCCTCTTCCTCTTTTTCTAAAAATTCCTGTCCATTCTCCCTCCCCCCCCCCCTTTTTTTAACTGGAACAGCCCTTAAAATTAATGTGCTGGCTCCACAGGTATAGGATGAAACTTCACTTGTTATTTGTGGTGGTCAGAGTAAGTGGATATTATGTTTATTATGCCTGTATGAATTAAAACATGTCATAATAAAAAGATGATATATACCAGTTATCTCCTGCAGAGGCAGCCTTGCTTAGCGAATGAGATATCGCAATTCCAGTCAATGAATCCTTGTGGTTACGAGCCTGGAACAATTCCTGTTTGAACAAAGCAAACATTTGTTAACAGGGCTGGTTTGCCAACAAATGTACAGATGTAGTAGTAGTAGTAGTAGTAGTAGTAAAATATGATTTAAAGTTGTTTTAAATCACGGTGTCACATTCAATGTACAATAAAAAATATATGACCCAAGCCGAAGCTTCTGCACAACATATTAGGAATAATAATATACACTTTGGAAAGTATAAGTATGGAACTAATCTATAAAACAAATCTATTCTACAATATAGTATATATAATAATAATGATAGCACACATATAAAGCACTCCATCATACAATTCAGCACCTGAGAGGAAATAAAGATTGCACAAGTACCTTTATTCAGGAATAATAGAAATGTGTAACCATACCTGTCCAATTTCTTTGATGTGTGTTGATATCACCACAAAATAACCATTTGAAAAGCCAATCATGATGTACCCATCACCATACCTGAAAGCCATAAAAAGGGGGTGTTTTTGTTCACGACAGTGAAGGATAATGCAAGAACTGCAAAGACAAAGGAATCCCCAAATTATATTTACCACTTGTAAGCAATGATGTTGCCATATCTTTGCTGGAAAGCCAATTCAATGGGATTTCCTGGGTCATTCATGTTGTAAAGCAGCAATGTCTTCTTTCCAATTACAACACTGACCTAGAAATTAATTAAAGTTATTTGTAAAGGATAATTAGGATATTGTTCACTCTAAAAATGTGTCACGTAACATTTCATGTTTGTATGACAAGTATCATTGAGTATAGTGCATTATATATTTCCCCCACCCCCAAAAAACTGACAGCCCAGGTGAAGGAATTCTTTCTGTGCATGATATTTTAATAGCAAAGTTCAGAAATGCAAGGTCACAAAATATAGGTCATAGAACAC
Source organism: Alitta virens (assembly GCA_932294295.1). Classification (NCBI taxonomy): domain Eukaryota; kingdom Metazoa; phylum Annelida; class Polychaeta; order Phyllodocida; family Nereididae; genus Alitta; species Alitta virens. The sequence continues at coordinate 42,442,326 of OW028577.1, read as the reverse complement.
CAAGCAGATAGATGCAGGAGATTTACTAAGGTCTACAGAACGATCACCCAAAAACTGACAGCACAGATGATGATTTATCATTTATAATTTATATGGCAGCTTGGTGGTTTAGTGGTAAGACGCTCGTCTGCTCCTCTGAAGGATTTCGTTCGGATAAGACGTTAAATTGGCGGTCCCTTGTACTCAGTGTCTATGCTGATGCAAGTAAAAGAGATCCCACCATGGGGTAAATGTGTAACATGGGGTGGACTCCTCCTCTCTCTTACCTCATCAATCAACCCTTAATAGCGGCAAGAATTTGCCTAAGAGGGCTGCACTATCTTTATACCCATGATTTTTTTGGGGTAAACTCCAGAATGACAAGGGCTCTGTCACAAAAATACCATTATTAAAATTATTTGTTAGTAAAGCATTATAACATTTGTGTTCTTACTGTATTTTCTCCCATATTTGATCTTTCATCAGCTTTCATCTCAGAAAACTGAACCTCCGAAGGTTCAGCTCGCACAGAGGTTTGTCGCAGGGTGTCACCTTCTGCATTGCTGATCGATATTGTCCTGTCATCACTTCCAAGGGCCAATAAATTCTGCTGACTCCATGCACCACATGTGATTTTCTTTGTGTGCTTGCCAAGAATTGGGACTTTCCTAGAAAATAGCACAAATTATCTTTGATGAATGACTTTAGACCTGCAGACCACATTAATGTGATTGCCATCAATGGGAATTAAATCTTACTTGGAGGTTTTATGGTTGTATATCAGTAAGTTTCCTTTAGATGTTCCGATGGCCAGTTGTGATCCAGACTTAGCCCATAGTAGAAAAGTCAGCGTGTCTCTGGAAGGTATATAATATAAATAGTGTTAATGTTAATCAAAAATTAATATCACTTTTATTTGCAACCAACTTCTATATATTTATATGTACAATATAGTATGATACCTGAATCCACTGTCAAGCTGAGAACTGCGCATGGTGTTGGCATCCCACAGAAAAATAATTCCAGTCTTTTCATTTATGATGGCCAAGACATCCCCATCATTGTCCCAGCTCATACCACTACATGCTCTGAAAATATTAATACACGTAAATTATTAATAAGTACTATAGATGCAAAATATCAACAGATCAATTTATTTTTGCATGATTTTATGAATTATTACAGTGTTCTTTTCTTTAATGTCCGCATTGTATGGTTATTGGAAAAAAATTAGGAAGAAACTTCAAGAAAGCTGTCTTTACCCAGGCAAGTTAATCTGCTCCTTAAGCTCCCCATGACGATCAAATATTCTGACATTGTGGTCCAGTCCAGCTGTAGCCAGGAAATTCCCGAGGGTCTTTTGCCAGCAATAAATAACCCCTCCAGCGCCATGAAGCTTCTCTGAGATGGTGAACACTCTCTGTAACAAATTAGGTCAATTAAATTGGGCAAACATTAATTGACAGATTTTTGTTGTGTATTCTGTAGGACTATGTATAAACACTTGTTTCAATGTGAAAACATTAATTAATCCATATTTCTAATTTCCTTGGTCATTCAATCAGATCTCAGCAATGCTCAGTCATGTGCAAAGGCAAAGAGCTAGAATATCAATATATACTCATAGTCCATTAACAATTACTCAGATTCATAAATGTGAATGTTATACACAGAATTTACTTATTTATAAATTTAAAAAAGTCAGAAACATCAGTCGCGTGTATAGAACACAGCGACTAGTCTGTGTGATGGTGACAGTAGAATTAGCCCATTTGGGGAATATTTGTAATTCACGTCACTCTATGCTATCATGGTTATGTACTTAATGTGCTGTCCACGATGACTGAAAGCTTGAGCGTGGTAACCAGGATTAGAAATTAATTTAGTTATTGAAAATATTCCAGCCATGCCCATGGCAGTGAGAACTGAAGACAGTCAAGTTGAGCTGTGAGTCTTGACTAGAACTATGAAATGCAAGTGAATGAATAAACAAGCAAGTGACAGTGACATTCAATACACCATTTATGCCACATTTAAATGACAGCAATTGATTTACTTGCTTACCTTCATTTTGGTTTAATTTATCATTGCAAGTGGCTTCATCAAATCCTAAAGCTTCCCAAGCAACCAAATATGTGACACATGCGCACTTGTCAAATCAAAAAGTGTCTCAGGAAATATCTCACTCATGAAAATATTTTTGGAACAAGTGGCGACATCTTGTGTGTAATTAAATAATTTTTAACTGCTGCCACCTTACGGATAATAGAAAATTTAGGCATGGCGAGGGTAGTGAAGTTCTTCAAAACGATACGAAATAACTGGAAAAAATCTGTGTTTTTCACCGGTGTAGCTGTTTATGGTATCCAATGGACAAGGAAGAAGTATGAGTGAGTGTCACTGTGACGTATTAGTTCGTTGTGTTGCTTAAAAAATGCAATTCAGTCATGGAACATGTGAAGGACATCCAGAAATTCGTCTGCTAGAATTTGATGTGGTATATTTTGTTATATTTTTTGGAAAAATCTCATTTTATGTTTCAGTGAAAGTGTTCTAAGGACAGTGTACTGTGCAGAAGCTCAGGTTGGTGACTAACAAGCAAATTTCTAAGCTCTTAATTGACTTTAAATTGAAAGTATTAAGATTTGGTTATATATATAATATAGTCTATATTGTTAGCTAGGATATATTCAAATTATTTTATTATAGCATGCAAGGTTCTCATGTTTTCAGAGGTTTGGGGATGTGCCATTAGTTACTGGAGATCGACCCAAAAGAATAACAGTCTTTTTGAATCCAGCTTCTAAAAATGGGTATGCAATTATTTGACATTTGAAAACCAGCAAGTGTAAACAAGATTCAAGAACTTATAAAATTGATATATCTTTATAATGTATACTAATATATACATACATAAATGAAATACAATTAACATCCATTGTGGCCAGTGTTATGTGAAGGTTTCAGATAACGAAAACTATAATATTTATTTTAGGAAGTGCAAGAAACTCTTCGATAAAAATGTTGCACCAATCTTACATCTTGCTGGATTTGAAGTCACTCTGGTGAAGGTTAGTTAATCAAATTTTGCAATTTTTGTTTTTCTTGTTGAAAAAAAGTGATCTTGTATAACTTGAATTAGAATATTTTTCAGTAAATTGGACAATATCCTTTGTTACCCAAACATTTTTATAGTTCATTTTATGAACCTGTCTAATATGAAATTGAGCCCTATATTATTAAAACTATTGATTTGTTTGTGTGTTGTCTTTTGTAGACTGAATATGAAGGACAGGCAAAGAAGTACATGGATGTTGTGGAAAAAACAGAGGCTATCATCATAGCTGGTGGAGATGGAACTGTCCTAGAGGTATGACCTAATAATGGCTTCCTAGTAACTAGATAATGTCATACTTAATACAGTTAAATTGTTGTGTTAATTGGGAGTAAAAGACACACCTGAACTTTGAAGTCTTCAATTTCTTTTTGAAGGTTTTGGTTCTCATTATTTTCCAGGTCGTTACTGGTCTTCTTCGTAGGGCTGATAGTGTAAGTAAAAGCTTTAATTTTGTGTTAATCTTTTAAAGTTATAACAACTAGACAGATGGTCATTATTTGTGCCTTTAATTCTTCAGGAGAAGTGGACAGACTGTACCTTGGGAATTATTCCTCTTGGCAACACAAACACATTAGCTCAGACTTTATTTTACAGAGGAGAATCTGATGTCAGGTTTGTGCATTCAATTGTTTTTTTGGAGAAGTTTTCACTCTGTGTATCAAATATTGCGCCTTACCGTTAAACGTTGGTAACCTGGGATGAGCGAGATACACAGTTGTATAATTTTACTTTTTCAGATGGTTACTGGAGTCTGCATTAGCAGTTGTTTATAACAGGACCAGAGATGTTGATGTTATGGCAATCAAGGTAAAATTCAGGTTTCATGCTGATCTTTGTAGTACATTTTTATTTAATATTTCTTGTTTTCAAGCTTATAGGTGCCAGTGGCTCCAATAAACATAATTAAGTTGCTGATATTTTTGATTTCAGGGCAGTGAAGATCGAACAGTTTATGCTTTATCTGCCTTACAATGGGGACCATACAGAGATTCTGAAGCCAAGACAAGAAAGTTGGTATACTTCGACTAGTTAAGTCACTCTATTTTCAGAATGTTAGCTAACAGTGCATTTGTCTAATTTTGATTGTCACGACTCATGCAGATTTTATGGGACGAGTTTCATACATAACAGGTTTCTATGCAGATGCAAGGTAATTTAAATACCATGTTTCAGGTACTACTGGTATTTTGGTGGATTAAAAGGCTACTGGGCTTATGTCCGTGAAGCTATGAAGACTTGGCCTCCTCGGCTTGTGGCATCCTTGACTTATGAGAAACCTTGCGACGGTTGCTCTCGGTGCTATACCCCTCCGCCTGAGCCTGTTTGGAGATGGTGGCATTTCCTTTTACCGCCAAAGCGAGAAAGTAAGTTGAGGGTTTCTGTTGAGGTTTCTGCAAAAGTTTGCCAATTTTCCCGGATTACACTTGAAAAATCAAGAAAAATTGCCTCATTTAATACTGAGCTGTATGTGGAGTGAGGAATAATCTTGGGAGTACACAAAAAAAATCAAGAAGTTAGCATCATTTACTGAGCTGTTGTGATGAATATTTATCCAGCTTTCATGTTCTTTTCAATTTCCAGTTCCAAAAGTTGACTACAGCAAAATAGATAATCCTGAATGTGGTGTGATTTATGATCATCCCTTGGACAGCACTGAGTTTTCATGTGTCACTCAAAATCATGAGGATAAAGTAGTAAGTTATTTTGTAAATCTATAGATGCAGTGATGGACTTAAATCTATATATTAATCTAATTCAAAGTAATTATCTTTGACTGAGCAGTGAGCATCGTAACTGATGGTTTGGATCAAAATTTACGTTTTCAGGAATTGCCTAAACATCTTAAATTGCAATTAGGACCAAAGCAATTGACGAGATCTGAGTACATCAGTAATGGGTGAGTAAAATTAATTCTTTCAAATGACGAATTGGAGGTTATTTGTATTAGTGAAGTTTATGAATTAATTTTTGTTATATTTGTTTCAGATGGAATCGAATAAAAGGTAAAGATGCAGGAGAGAAAAATGAACTTGTGAATGTTCAAAAGTTTGAACTGCTTCCAGAAATTCAAGAGGTGAGGAAAAAAATTGCATTTACATGTCTTTTATCAAGAACAAATATTAAGTCAAACAAGAACATTTCTTAATTGGTTTATTATTTGCACTATCCATCTCAGATGATGTAGCATACTCCACATGTTCAATGAATAGACAATTTGGTTGGAAAAAAACCGATTAAACATTGTGGACTTGCAGTTTTATGTTGGGATCACTACTCCTGCCAGATTTTTAAGGCAAACATTTCTGTCTGTCTCACAATAATAATTGAAGTAGTGGCTTAGAAAATGCAATTTGATTTTTTATTTCAGGGCAAAGAAGCTTGGTTTGATATAGATAATGAAGAATTTGAAGCCATGCCAGTAGAAGTCAGCCTGCTAAAGGACAGAGTTAAGGTCTTTTGTGGTTTGGAAATTCCAAGTTTAGCCCAAGGAACAAGCTGAGAAAGGGGAATGTAGAGTCAAGAAATGTTTTGTCTATTTCTTTGTGTTTGTATTAGATGAAGTAAACCATTTATCTATTGTCATTCTCTGTGTCTTTACATGTCCTTCATTGACTTATAATTATATTTTACAAGAAAAGCACACTGACCAATAGTGACTATAGAAAAAAGATATTCTTTGAAAAGGCTCAGAATTCAAAGCCTGTGAATTTCATTTGAATTACTGCATATTCAAACTGATTGATTTTACTGATACATGTGCACATTTATGTTAGTTTGGATTGATATCTGTTGGCTAGGTAAGAAATGCCATGAAAACTGTCGGGGTAAATGTGGAATTCATGAGTTTTGCATTAGCCTACTTGTTCGGCCAGGTGCCCAAGTTTTTTTTATGGTATTGACTCCGTGTGTGGGTTCACAGGAGATGGGATCTCTGTTATTTCCTTCTAGTGCCATAAAAATCTAGCAGGAACCTGTTGTCCACTTTCAATATTCATATCAGACATGACTGGTATTGATTTTCATCAAAGTCATGTTAGATCTTTTCAAACAGCTTGTTCCGGTAGCTGGTCTTATATAGCTACTCAATTTTTCTGTAGCAGTTTCCGAATCACTTGTCTCACCTGTGCATCAACTTAGAAAACTCCCTCTCAGACCAGTAGTCGTGTACTACTGATTCATCCTGGGTATATCAAAAGAGGCTAATAAATGGCTCCTCTGCATGGTAATGCCCATGTAGTCATGGATTCCTCATGGTAAGGTTACAGTGCACATTCCACAATTATGGATGTCTGGCCATCCCTGGCCATCCCATACCTGACGAACTGCCTTAAGTTATCCCCTACATATGGCACAGATGTGAATTACCTTACTGGTGAAAGTGTACAAGACCATGACCTGTGTGCTTTGCTCAAACACAACGACGGACACGAAGTCATTATTTCCACTTCCTCTTGTAAACGCCATTGTTGGATAATACCAAAATCTAGTCATGTGCATGAATGAACTATATCCTTAATTCCTGAAATTTGCCTGGCAAATTTGACATATTTGCCCAGGTGTCCCAAGTTTGTAAGAAATAAAACCATAATTTAAGGAGAATATTTTGCTGTGTTATGTATTTAAATGTATAAAGCAACATTATCGGCCAGTAATTAGCAAATAAGATAATTTTACAAGGCCAAAGTTGAAATCTCTCATGATATCAGGCTATCGCATGAAAACCAGAAACAATCAAGGTGCCATATCTCAAGAACTACAACAGATAGAGCCATGCTGCTGGTACCAAAATGTCCCCAAAAGTTTATATCCATCATCCATACATGCATGGGAGTCTAACTCTATTAGTTCCTTAGTTATTTGAGAAAAACTGATGTCTTGGATTTGTGCTAATTTGGGGTTATTCCGCTACATGGATTTTCCATGATTTTTAGTGTGTGTTTCTGGAGGCCCTTGGGGTACAAATCGCATTGGAATCAATTCTGTTGCAATTTGTTCTGGGTCAAATCATATTTTGACTAAACTATAAGAGAGGCAAACAATATTAAGGGCCTAGCCCATTTCCCCCCCCCCCCCCCCCTCTCCCTTATGGCAAACTTGGTGATAAAACTGGTTAAGATCTTATCCCCAGTGGTCAACACAGGTCTCTGCACAATACACACACCAATGAGATTGTTGAACCACAATTGCTCATGAAATATGCACACTCAGTTTGGTTAAGACTTAAGCTTAACTTACCACTACTAAAGAGCAGCTGCCCACCAGCCAAAAGCTTAGCCCGTGCCAGTAGGCGAGGTAGTTGTGTACCCCTGGATCGTAATACTATACTACTACTACTGCGTAAGTGTAGGCCTATTGGCTTATGCTAGTTACGTTTGTATGGTTCTCAATCATGAATTCATCATATTCATTGAAGGCGGCTTTATTTGGTCACACGGGGAAAAAAACTATCGGTTGGTTAATTTTGGCATAAATTGTAAGTCCTGTTCGTGGCGAGGCAACACTGGGTGAAGACCTATAACTCCAGTGGCCGCACAGGGCTCTGCACAATGCACGCTCCACTAAAATTAGCCAACTACTCAAGTTCATTTATAGGGCGGGGGCCTAGCTCAGAGGTAGCGCTCTGGGCTTCCAACCGCTGGGTGTGGGGTTCGATTCCCGGTCGAGCCTAAGTTGGATGGCTGTTTCATCCTTCATCTCATTGCCATGGTCTCTGCCTGTCCTAATTAGCCCAACTGGTGCAGAAATACAGGACGTGAAGCCCTAGTCACACACACACTCAAGTTAATTCCTGTTAATTACAAGGTGGCATGGTATGATAAAAAGCTATGTTAAGTCAGGGTGACTTAATCAACAAACTTTATTGACTCTTTTTGAGGTCTAATGTGACCTGTTTGTCATAGTACAGTAAGATAAAATATGAAAATACATGAAAGATACAGAAAAAAAAAATATATATATATATATATATATATATATATATATAAACACACATATTGCCCATATACATATCAATAAAAATATTGCATCAGATTGTGTAATGCCGACATGCAAGAAGAGTGCAAAAGCAATCCGTTTCCTCTACCAGTTGTCTACGGTTACTTAATTATCATATGATTATACCAATTTTTTATTTTCATTTTACTATTTGCTGTTTTAATATGTATTATCGATTTTTTCATTTTTTTTATAAATGTGTGGTTTTATTTTTGACCTTATCTTATTTTAGTTATTTAGAGAGTGGCATTGATTTTACATATCATAATTTTATGGAGTTTTATTTATTCTTAATTTTTATTTATTTTTTACTAATTTACTCATTTCGTTTTCGCATTCTTATCAATATTTCTCATTTCAAGTAAATTTCATACTTTATTTTCCAAGAGCTCTGGTTGCTTCAGTTTGTTCTAGTGTCATAATTTTTATGAAGTTTGTCACTTGTGTTTGATCTTCATAATGTGGTACTAATGGTATGACATTTAAGAGTTGTATCCTTTCATGGATGTACAGAGGACAATCTAAGAGGAATTTCACTTCATCTGTATTATTATTTACTAGACTATGTGCTTGTGAGTGGTATGGCTCTAGTTTGATCTCCTGTTTAAATAGTTTAAAGACTTGCAATTTTGGGTTAATTGTACAATCATTTATTGATATCATACTTTTTTCCATAAAATCAATACCTACCAGTTATCTTCTGGTTTTGCCCATGATGATCCATCTTTAGATTCGGTTTACTTGTCCTCTATCACGTAGTTCTAGTAATGAGAGGTATGCCTGTTTTAGGATGTGTGAGTAACTGCAGCTTATAACTCTTTGCCAGTATTTCAGAAGTTGGTATTGCATTTTGTGTTCGAATCTACCTAGTTCAGCATCAAGTGCAAGGGTGCTTGAACTGCGTTTAACTTTAAGTATGTCTTTCATTGTATTATATATTATGTCTTTCATATAGGCGTAGGATATTTTTGAGTTCTTCACAAAATATATTTGTGTATACTAAATTTCAGAGCAAATGTTCTACGGTTATTTTGATATTAGATCTCAGGGCATATAGTGCTCTTTTGGGCTTTTTCTGCAAGATTCTGTTTAAACAATTTACCGTTTAAATTTACAATTGTTGGTCATATTTCACTTTCTCCAAGATGCCATTATGTTAGTTTTGGCCAGGCTAAAAATTATGTGCCACAAATTGTTAAGTCCATCTAACAGTTTTTGTAATCCTTTTTCATTTTCAGAGCAAAGAATCAAATCATCAGCATACAATATATATGATTCGCTGTTAAATTGTATGCCAGTCGATCATTCCATTTTACTTTGCATTAGCTTTCTGATACATATCACAAATTAACCTCAACATTTTGCCATTTAATTTGCCAAAAAAAAAAGTTACTCCATTTCAGTGCTTAAACACATGACGTCTACCATAATTGCAATGGAAGTAGCTTCTGGAGTAAAATTTCTGCAATAAGAACCACAGACGCTATTGACAGGCCAATTCCCATCCAAATGAAATGAACTCCCATGTCTTCTAGTGTAATTTTACTCCTTCGGACTGAACTGGTCGTCTTTCGCTTGAAATACTTTCTCCAGTGAATTTGAGTGATTTTGGTTATCATGCCTGATTGTAGAAGTCGTTGAATGCTAGAAGAAGAAATATGAAGAGGCATTTACATATAAATATCAGTTACAAATGATAAGCCATGGCTTGGTTACAGTATTGAATCGATTCAGAAACCATATGCGTGTCTCAATGGTATATTTGAAAGCATAAAATTTAATGTCAGGTTAATATTTTGAATAATGATTTATATTGAATGTCTGTTTTCTTAGATTGAATACACTGTGCATTGCATTGATTTAAAATTTAGGCATCATTTATTAGAACTGGAACACTGGCATCCACAAAGTTTGTAAGTAGTTCAGCCAAACATCCTAACTTTACTGCTTTGCTTTGATATAGCGCTACACCATCAAACCATACTAAAGGATGGTCAAGCTGTCTTAATCCCTAAAAATTAAACAATTCTGGTTAGTCTGTCATTGAAATCATACCATGACAATCTTGGCCTTCTTAGTATTCAAAGGCCAACCTATCGCGACACGCTCTTTAATATTGTTTAAGTGTCAAGTGTAAAGCAACCTCAATAGACCCTCAAAAATGGTGTACGTTTTGTGGTGTATGGACTGCTTTTGATTTGAAGAATGGATCAGGAGGTATCCTGAATGAGACCCAAGTGTAAATTCTTGGACCCCTTAGCCCTAAATTCCATAAAGTCCAGCTGATGGGGATAATGATAAGTTCAGTCTGTCATTTGGGCCATTGAATTTTTTATCTTAGCATGGTTAACACAGTCATCCCAGTTCATGAGATTCCTCAGATGCAGCGTGAATCCTTTCTAATGTAGTGGGATTCCAGTTTTCATTTTCTACCTAGGCCTGGTCTGTCCTAGGTCTCTGCTAGACCATGCAATTGAATACTGCACTGTATTGTTCAATATGAATCATTATATAAGATATCTATTTGTTGACATTTTCACACAAATATGTCCCTATGATGTTTTCATCCACTTTACCAAACATGATTGCTCCCTATTTAAGATCAGCACTATCTCAAATACAGCTGGCATCAATGCATGAATTCCTTATTTTTTCCGACATCAATTCAAAAACTAAAATATTTAACTCCAACCATACATATTTCCTAGATAGCCAAGATGGCTTAAAAGAATCCTTAAAATTATAGGAACAAAATGGTATAGCAGAGTAATTTTAAATAAAAAAAATATGACCATTATTACTAGTCATTTAACCAATTTTCGTCTTATTTTTAGGCCCAAATTCAAACACTCATAACTTCAGTCCCACACATTTCCCAGATTGCCTACTTAGCTTAAAAAAAATCCTGAAATGTGAGTAACAACATGGTATATAACCATAAGAAGTGGTCATCTAATTATTAAGGCCAGTTTGAGCCAATTTTTCATCTTATTTTTAGACCTAATTTCAAATGCCCATAAATCCAGTACCACTCATTTCCCAGATATCCAACATAGCTTAAAAGAATCCCTGAAATGTGAGACACAAAATCATATGTAGGTGAACTCGAGAAAAGACCATTAGAAGCAGTCATCTAATAATATGATTATGCAATGTGCATGAGAGGCCGCAGGAGTTGTAGAATAGTACTAAAATGATACTTTGAAGTTTGATGCCATTTTGGCGCCAAAGGCATTTTCTGTGACGTCATCAATAAAAGTTTTGGCTTATTTTTTGTCAGCGCGGATCATGACCAGCTGATGACGGCGCATTGATTTCTAACCTAAGCGCCACGGCCAACCACGGAGTTTGCTAGAGTTCGTTGCCTAGCAAATGACCTAGTAATTAAATAAGCTCTGCTCTGATTGGTCAAACGTTCATTTAGTTGGCTAGCTTTATGGAAAATCACGGCAATGGACGTAGCTCCCATGGAACATTCAAAACCATAGTTCTACTGCTTGTCTTGTCTTGAATCTCATAGAACTGATGATTAACAGTGTTCTAACGTGAGTTTCTTCAAATTTGTTGGGTAGATCTGTATCATCTTAAGTTAAGAACGATTTTTGTGTAAGTAGGTCATTATTATTTTGTGCGCATCATGGCCGCGCAGATTAATTAGGACAACATAGTTCGATCCGGTCATCTGAGAATAGCATGACAGTAGATTTTGTTTTTGGCCAATCTCTAGTCATAAAAGCCCTACGGGCGGCCCCTACGGGGCCGCTCCTGCGGCCTATTAAGGTACGTTTGTGCCAATTTTCGACTTAATTTAAGCCTAATTTCAAATGCCCATAACTCCAGTCCAACAAATTACTCAAGATTGCCAACATAGCTTAAAAGAATCCCTAAAATGTGCGGAACAAAATGGTATATAGCTGATTTTTGCAATAGTACCATAACAGGCAGTCATTTAATTCTTGAGGCCAGTTTGTGCCAATGTTTTGTCAAATTTTTAGGCCTAAATTTAAACGCCTATAACTCTGGACGCACACGTTTTTGAGACTGCCAACATGGCTTAAAAGAATCCCTAGAATGAAAGGGGAAAAAATGGTATACAAAATATGTATAGCATATCATTTCATTATGAAAGTCCCACGGGACTGTACTTGCTCCAAGACTAATAAAGGGGCGTTTTCACTGTCACGAGTGGTGATGCCGAGTGACCACGAATGATAAAAACTTTACTCCTGCTTATCTGCGTCCATACGTAATTCACTCGCCGAGCGTTGTACGGATACTCATGCTTATCCGTAGAATGCTCCTGGTTCCCTAGATCCATGGAGAGGGCAACAATTTTGAAGCATGTTTGAAAATTTGGCGGATATTCTACGAGTAAAGTTGTTTACCTTTTTATGGGAATCAATTGGAAATCACTCGGAAGTCACTCGGTGAGTGGTTGGCGAGTGGAAGGCGAGTGATCTATGTATGTCTGTAGCGATTCGCGGCCACTCGATGCTTATTACTCGCATGTATGCAGCACTGCTTGTGGAACGCCTTGGAGACGCTCAACAAACCTCCGTGGCCCACCCGTCGTTCTTCCGTCGACCATCCGCGCTGGCACCGTGCCCATCTGTAGCCCCCTCCTCCTTCACTAGTGGATCACTCACCGAGCAGTCTATGAGTGCCTCACAAACGCCCCACGAACGTTTGTCTAAATAATTTATACGTGATGAACAAAAGCACGATTGAGCATGAGTGAGCATGTATAGTCCCTTTTTTGACGTCCTTGATCACTCGGCTCTTACTCGTGACCGTTATGAATAGTGTTCCAATGAACCCAACCTAACATCTGAGAGGCAAAGTGCTGAAGGTGTTAGTTCCCCTTTAAGACATTATGATGGAATATGACAGACAGAAGTGGCTGCTTGAACCATACTTACATGAGATTGAACTGTTCTTCATATATAAAGTTTTTTGAAACTGGAAATGTATTGACTAATTGTGACCATATACCCTTTGAAATGGTGATTCTGGGATCTTGTTCTGCTAATGCTAGATTTGATTCATATTCAGTTATAACGGCGAGGTTTCCATCCAGTATCATATTTGCAATAGCTTTGTAATTTAAGTTGTTGATGGCTAAAAAGCCATTTTTGTTCTGTTCATAATGGTTTTGCCGAATTTTGGAAATTGTGGGATTTCTTGAAATCTGAAAATACAGTACCAATTTTTGTTTTATTAAGACATTCAAGCAATGATGCGCCATTTCGGTTTTTACCATACTATCCATTCTCTTGGAGATCAGCTTCGAAAGTAAATTTTCTTAAAAAACTTAACAGAGTAGCTTACCTCAAAAATCTCTTTAATTGCAGTTTCATTGAAAAGCATTATTTTGTATTGCGGATTTTTAGCCAGCTTTTCAAATGTATCGATCCTATTTTCTTCAACAACTGCAGATATTGCAACCAGATTTGCCATGTAACTTGAACAGAGTACCCAGGTGCCAATAAGTAATGAAGACAAGAGCAGGTATGACGATGTCGTTTGGGCATAGTATGATGGTATGCCTGCAAAAGTAATGATTTAAAAGCTGTAGAATCACAAAACAACACAAATTTATAATTGTGGAAAGAATGTAATAAAACTTTATCATTATGGCATTAAACTTTACAATCATTTAATAAGGAGACTTTACTGATGATTGTAATTAGGTTTACCATCTGAATTATTTTTCAAAATGAAATATTTAACGCAGGTAGTAATTGATATTTTGTATTGAAGTAGGTCAATAATATCTTTATTCACTGCACAGAACTACAATAGAACAATAAAAATATTAAAACCAGTATCAATAAAAAGAAATATTACTTTGTACACATAGACTCGATGAATATTAGTACCTCCTGGGTATTCAAAAAGCCACATTTAATTCTTTAATTGTGCCAACCAAAATATTAATTCTTGACAATTCATTAACTCATTTATGAATTTCTACACTGAGACACTCTCTTTCTCTAGAATATAAGTTGATATAGTTTTTGCCTGTATTGGAGTAAGGATTTCTAATGGCTAAGTTATAAATACACATTGAACATTATGACTCTCTTATGCTTACTCTGACGAATAGCCAACTGAAAGCAGGAAAAGGAGTTCTGTAGAATATTTGCCATCTTCCTTGTGTGATAAAAGAAGTGAAATATTGGAAGTAGTAACAGCAAACTTGCTAATATCGCCCACCACAAGGATGATTCAAATGGTTGAAATGACTTTTTTAGAAACATATAGTTGCCAGAATTTTCACTGAGAAGAGCAAAAGACATTTGCATGGGGTAAAATGGAGTTAAGAAATTGACTTTTTCTGCTCTGATGTGTGTTGCTGATATTACACCAACCCCAATGTCAGCTCTCTGGAAGTAGAAGTTAACAATTAATGAGATTATGTTGATTCTGTCTGACTTTATTTGTGAATCTTACTCTCTTCTGATATCTTTTTGAATTTTCGTTTTCATTAGAATTAAAATCTGTTTCTCTTTGAACTAAACATATTCATGACCTTATGCTTCATCCTCAATATCTTATTGGAGCATAAAACAGAAAGCAATTACTTACTCCTGATGAGATTAGGTCTATTACCCCAGTGTCTTTGGTAGAGTACCCATCTGCATCAATGACATCGTATCTGGAATAAATATAGTTATCACATGACACTAATTACCGGTTGGTGTAAAAGGCTGATGTTGGAAGACTACAAAAGATGACTAAACACAAATTCAAAATCCCATCCCAGATAGCATCAATTCTGTGTGTAGCTGATGTCGATTTGGTGTCTAGCTGATGTCAAATTTGTCTAGCCGATGTCAATTTGGTGTGTAGCCGATGTCAATTGATTTCACGGAAGGTTCTCTGTATTTCCACCAGGTGGCTACGACAGAATACTGCAATTCTATTGGCTGAGAAAGTTCCCGCCCTTGACTCTGATTGGCTTCAGCAAAGTGCATCGTAGCATAATAGTATTTTTTAGTGCATTTTAATGTACATTTTATATCGTATCATTTAGGTGATTTTTTGTTATTTCCCTGAGAAAATTATATTTATTGAATCACTTATGATTGCTGAAAAGCAAATGAGTAATAAGAGGAGAGGTATTCAGGGCTGCTCAGTGAAAAGACCCTATTTGGTGTCTAGTTGATGTCAAGTCAGTGTCTGGGTGATTTAGCATGTTATCTGGGATTTTCTCAATACTTACGTCAGATTCATATTTCTGCAGATCTCATTGAATATATCAAATGATGCCCCTGCATACTGTTTTTTTCCATTAACATAGTTTCTGTAGTTGTAAAACAGGAAATCCTGTAGAGAATAATGTGATTCCAATCAGACATATTATCACTGGTTAGCAAAAATTAATTAATACATATCAATGTTGTTTGTGTGTTCAACTGATAGTACATGTAGTGTGGTTGTTCATTAAGCCTAGTTCACACTGTCACGAGTAATAGGGCCAAGTGACCATGGATGGCAAACAGGGACTATACGTGCTCACTCGTGACTCTGTTAATCATGTATGAATTTCTTCGACAAGTGTTCGAGAGATTTCCATCGCCAGCTCGGCAAACGTACGTCGCCCGCTCGGCAAACGCCCATCGCCATGCATCTATAAGGCACTCTTAGATCGCTCATGCGAATGGTTCAAGAGTGAATGAGAAGAGGGCTATGGATGGGCTACGGATGGGTACGGTTCCAGGGCGGACGGTTGATGGAAGACGATGGGTGGGCCTCAGAGGTCCGCCGAGCATTCTACGAGCTGTTCAAGAGTAGACACGAGTGGATGGCGAGTAAGGGCGGATGGCAAGCCTCCCCTGCGTACCCGCGAGTTGGCACAAGTGGCCATGAATGGCCACGGACGTATGTAGAACACATTTAGAACGCTCGCTGAATGACTCCCGAGTAATTCCCGTAAAATGTTAAGCAATTTTACTCATAGAACGTCTGCCAAATTTTTTACACATATTTGAAATATTTTGCCCTTTCCACGGATGGTAACAGATGATCTAGTGCTACCAGGAGTGTTCTACAGATTTGCACGAGTATCCGTACTCGCTCGGCGAGTGAATTACGTATGGACAAGGATGGGCAAGAGTAAAAAAAATTGGTCATCCGAGCTCACTCGCCATGCCTATCCGTCACAGTGCGAATGCCTCTTTAAAGCCACTATCTCACATAGCCGAGTGACGAAGCAGAGTAATGACGATCGCTGGAAAGCAATCAATCGGCTTCACTCTTGGTCATTTGATGACTAGAAAAAGCAAGTCAGCAAGGTCTGATCGCTCGCAGATCACTCGCCGATCGCTCGCCAATCGCTCGCCGATCACTCGCCGATTGCTCGCCTTCTTCACACGCCGAGCACCCGGCGAGGAAATCACGAATCCATCTGACCAAGTGTACTCCCAGAGTGACCAAGTGTACTCCCAGAGTGACCAAGTGTACTCCCAGAGTGACCAAGTGTACTCCCAGAGTGACCAAGTGTACTCCCAGAGTGCACGGCGTGTTAACCCAGTGTAAATCCCGTGCAATTCTAGAGCAAATTTGCTCAGCGACAATCCTAAAAAGTTTTAAACATGTTTAAAACTTTACGATCGTTCTACAAGTATTGCCGTGTATTTACGAGCTTTTCCAGAGTGGTCAGAGGCGTGTTTTCCCGACTGCCTAATTTATTAAGCACTCGGCATCACTCGGCATTGTCACTCGGCTATGTGAGATAGGCCCTTTAGGCTTTGAATAAATCACTTGGGATATACTCATTATCATTCATTTATTAATATATCACAAAAGTGTTTGTATTTTATCCATTGGTTTTTAATTACAAAAAGAAAAACAATTATACTTACCGGTGGAACTGCGGCTCGAATGTGTTGCATATTCAAGTTGTTGCAAAATGTTGCTGAAAATATTGTAGTGCCCTCACAAGCGTTATTCTTGAAACCTGTATGGTTAATATGATACACGAATCAATATGCTTAACGTCCTCGTAGGGATATAGTTCAAACAAAGGTGTTTACCGAATATGAAATTATTCATTAGCACACCAGCAATATGTTTGACAAAACTCCTTTTTATGTGCAAATTATAGAAACTGTGGCAGAATGACGGAGGGAAGTGATGAAGATAATTTTTTTTAAAGCAACAAAGTAAAGGTAGAAAATGGTGAATGATGTATTATTGACATCTGTTGTAGGTGAATAAAACTATTTTACGTCAAAAATGAATATAAGTAGGAGACATATCTCACCTTTATGCGCTGAATGTCCTTGGTTTGATTCTCATGTCACTTATCGTAGTCATGAGCAACGTCTCAGCGGATGTCAGTCGCATGAGATGTTCAAAACAATGATGTCTTGCACTCAGTGTCTATGCTGAGGTAAGTGGAAGACACTGGCGTAGCTAGACCTTCTAGAATGGGGGGGGGGAAGCCATGGGGGGGGGGGGGCAGGGTCTGAATCAAGGGGGCCGACTGGAAAATGGATACTTAGCATTTAATCGAGCCGTTATAAGACTTGAGATTATCCAGCATTGGACCTTATGAAAAATATTTTATAAAGTATATACATATATATACCAGAACAGTGGCAGGACTTTTATTCAAAGCAAAAGTCATCTCAACAATTCAACATGGCAAAATGATCCCCTAGTGGTGTCAATTGAATCACAAAAAGACACTTATCTTCCTAAAACAATGGCCTATTCCTCCAACCGGCACCGCCATAGGCGTGCGAAGGAGTGTGGCTTGCTTCAGGTAGATGAAAGACACTATATTATTTAAAATTCAGCAATACTGTAATTCAAATTTTTTTAAATTATGACTGTACACCATAGCCAGGCTATCTGCCATAAAGCCATATATGTAATGTTCCTATTTTCCAAAAGCATGTGCGACAAGTCAGAATGTCCCAGAAGAAATGGGACTGGTTTAGTCAAAATGACTGGTCAAATCACTTTCCTAATGTTTCAGGCCACATAACTTAGACAATTCAGCCTTGCAATTTAGGAATCCTGCATAATTGTGATTGTAGTATAGCAAATGGATAGAACATTTGTAGTTGGTTAATTCCAATTTACTGATAAATAAAAATGTTTGATGTGTTACTTAGATACCATCAACCGGGGTATCGTTGGCCGCCTATGAAAAAAGAGATTTTTTTGAGTCTCACTCTGAATTGGCTTAATACAGGTAACTTAATTTTGCATAAATATGATCTATAAATATAAGCTTCCTAAATAAAATCACGACCTTTCATGCACTCTATATGCTGCTATATGGACAGTTATGTCAGGGCATGTGGTTTTCAGTGACACAGCAGAACTTTGCTGTATGCTTCATATTAATAATAATAGGTTACTTATATCGCTAGATTCAATGAAATTACTCTCCAGCGCTTATGTGAAAATGTTATTCATAAAATTTCTGAAATTTGAGTCAATTTTTGCAACTATCCAGGGTAGCCTTACATATTTTAGTCTAGGAAGCATGGTTGTAAACATGCTAGTAAGTTTACATGCCTGTATTTTGTAGAGAATGTCCCACAGATCAAAATAGTGTATAGGTAATTTCAACTACATATTATATTTCTTGGTATATTCAAAGAAAATTAGTATTTCAGCCCTCTGAAACTCTGTGCAGGGTATCTTTGGCCATGGCCAAAACGACCTTAAGGGTCCATATCAAATATTCTAGTTGTTATGCATTCTTACTGACTTTTAAAAACTGTAATTTGGTATTGTGATAAACCATCAACATTTGTGGGTAAATAGGTGTATATTCTGATAAACCTGGTTCAAAGTATTGCTGCTGTCCCACCAATGGCTGTGAAAATGGAGAAATCTGAAATGGGGGGGGGGGGGGGCACTGAGGGACCAAGGTCTTGGCTGGGGGGGGGGGGGGTGCGGCCCCCCCCCCTCCCATGGCTACACCACTGGTGGAAGATCCATTCATTACATCTGCCTCTAGCAGCTGGTCATATAAGCTGAGTAAGTTTCAGACCAGTAGCATTAAGACAATACAAGACAGTATATGATGCACCACTTTCAATAACAGGAAGTCTGCCTATTTTTGTAACATGGCACTCAAGTTTACAATGCTGGGAATCTTACATCTGCTGCCATTTTGTCCAACTCACCTGATGAAAAATTCAGGATTTCTCTTGCACAGGCTGCCTCTATACTGTGGCTGACACGTTCTGTCAAACAGTAATGATTCGGGAAGGCTTGATTTTCATTGATTCCACACTCTAAGAAAAAAAAGTTCTTTAAGGTTCAATATGGAACCTAGGGGTTCCATGTGTATTTGGTGGCGGTGGATTAGGGCTTTACGTCCTGTATTTCTGCACCTGATGGGCTAATTAGGACAGGTAGGGACCATGGCAATGAGACGATGGATGAAACAGCCATCCAACATAGGCTCGACCGGGAATTGAACCCGGGACCCAGTGGTTTGGTTCCATGTGGAACCTGAAGGTTCTATAGTACATGTAAAGGTTCCTAATGGTTCTTAAAGGTTCAATATAAGAACCATACAGTTCAATCACACATCAAAGGTTCAAAACTTAACAAAAGGGTTCAATGCCAAGTACCAATACTTAAATGGATTGTTAAGGGCAGTCACTTAATTGATTAGAACAACAATTAAGCCAGACAGTGCAGCCTCAATGAGCAATTGAGCATTACATTAGACAGTTGCTACTGCCGAAGGACTGTATGCCAATAACCAAATGGTCAAAATATCCCCAAAAAACAGGTGTCTGAGTGAAAAACTAAGAAATAGATCCTATCATATAATCCAAAATCGGCTCGCCGGATAATTTTAGTTCTTATCTGTACCATGAGAGGTCCAGCAATACTGGCCTTAAACAGCATGTTACCAGTTGCGGAACGGCGGATTTTAACCCAAAATAGTGATTTGTATGATTTCAATGGTGTATAAAATGCCTAAATTCCGTCAATACAATCTTTGCAATGTTTTCAATTATTACAAAATTAATTGATTATTTAATAACAAATTTATTGATGAAAAATGGTACTGTTTATTATAATAATTGCAATATTTGGATTTTAATGCACAGTATGTGCATTTTTATTGTGTGTACCTCCTTTTTAATTATTAATCAAAATAAATGTAGGTACATGGATACAAACAATCCATGTACAGTGCAATAGTTACCTACAGGTATACCTTAATATGAGTTTTAATGAGTGTAAAGATGGGAGTATTCGCTAATAATGATGATGAAAGTGGAATTATGGCTTAACATAAATTATCATTATAAATCTAGATTAAGCTGGCGTGATTGACAGTAATTATAATCAAATACTTCCTGTCTTTAATTGGCATGTTCATAAACATTGTCATTATTGTGGTGTAATTAATTTTTATGTTTTTTTATCTCTACATACATTTATAAATTTTATTTAATTTTTTTAAATTATCTGTTAATTTATTTATTTCTAACATTTTGTAAAAAAAAAATGTATAATAACTGATTTTGTAAAATACGGAGTTGTAATTTAACAATCTTTTCTATTGCCAATTGATGAAGCAGATGAGAAATGGGTGATATATATTGATACTTGAAATTTGGAGACAAGAAACCAGTAAACAGAGTGGTAATTATTTTTTATTCCCCTTACCAAATTAAACATGTGTAACTGCTATATCTAACAGATAAATAAATCCAGAAACATTAATTTCTGTCTCATGAAACATTCCACTGATCTTAGCACTTTCCGGTATTACAAAATGTGATGGACTTGCTATAAAAGAGCTATGTGCCACCAGAGATGGTCAACTGTTTTAAATGTAAATGAACTATATTATATAATTGAATTCATCTGTATTTCTTAATTAAAATGTAACTGATCAATTTTTTACATGTACGCTTTGAGCGTGAATAAAGATGTTAATAATAATAGTTAATAATATAAATATTTTCCTAAATCTCCTCTACTAGGAGGTATCAAAGTCACCGTAAATGGAGTTGACATTTTTTTTAAACAGTGAGGACACATATTTCTGCTCATTAAAAATTGCAAACCATACATAACCAGTATTTTCAAAAATATCTGCATAGCGTATTTTATATATGAAGAAAAAAAAAGATTTGAGAGCTCTATATGGATTTTGTAGATAACAATGAAAATTCAGTACACAAAGGTACATTTCGAATTTTATGGACTTAAAGGCATATAACCTGAAACTAGAAATTCTCTTTGTAAGAGATATCAACGTTGTTTTCATATCATAAAACACATAATTTGTACTACATGTGAGTGAAAACAGACTGAAAATCTAACAATTATTTACGAAGATATGACATTTTGAAATCAATGGACAGAATTTTCCAGTTTATATTAGCATCGGTCGGAACGGTCTGCAAGGTCCGCAATTTACGGAACGTACGAGGCAAAGCTTTCTGGGAAAAGCCACGTAGCGATATTAGAAGTATTCGCCGTTAAGCCCAAAAACCATATTAGCTTTTTGAATAAGTCATAGGGAATTTTGGCGAGCAAGCCCAAAGGCTAGCTCGTTGCCCAAAGACCTGCTTATCGGCCTAAAGGACATAATATCCAGCCCAATATGCAATCTCGGCAGATATTGGATATTGGCAGCAACAACAGTTTAACTCATCAACAAGCACTTGGATTTCGGTTCCTGAGGAGTAATAAATATTTTACTTGTCAAATGCTTCATGGAAAATTAAAATGTAAATAATTTTGTTTAATCAAGACATGAAAACATGTTATATTGATAAAATGTATTGTTTTTGCAGATATTTGAGTTGGAAGAAAAAGCCAAGGGATTATGAAAACATTCTGGGCTTGATGAAGAGGACTGCACTACACTGTAGCATTGAGAAAGCAGAGACAGTGAACTGCTCGAGAAATATCACTCGTAAAAAATTTATTGCTTGTCATGGTGGGTATTTATTACAAAAATAGTCCGTAAATGTCATGTTGAATACTACTTTTGCATATATAGCAAAAGTATTCATGCCTCTAGATTTTGCAGGCATATCTGCCAGCTATAAATCTATATAGGATAAAAGTGGTACATGCAATCAGCACAATTTGTTTGGAGGTGATAATTTACCACATGTTGTAAATTGTCAAGCCACTTCGCAATGTTATGTAATGTTCAGTATGAAATTGCAAATATTTTCATGGTTGCACTAGATTCTCATCAATTTGCTGAAATTCACCTAGGAAAATATTTTACATATAATGGAATATCGGCTGGCTGATTGAAAATAAGGGACTTCAGTATACTGTAGTAATAAATTGGGAAAAGTACATCAAAATTACATCTTATTTTTTTAAAGCCAATCTTTTGTTCTTGTTCCTCAAAATTTTATTGTTTAATAATTAGTCAACGAAAAAGCAAAAGTGAAAGTTTCAAAAACAGACTACCAAAATATAATTATTTAATCAGAAGTGGAAAATATTGCAATTTTCATGGAATTACATCACATGTTAAGGCCACTTTAATTTCAAAAAGTGCCATTGATATGGGTTTTTTTTACCATGACACACAATGAATAGTTATAGTTCACATATAGGGGGATGAATACTTTTGCAACCCACTGTATTCTTGTGACAGTTTGTTAACTGATGAATCAATAAATTCAGAATGTCTGACAATGAAATTTATTCAAATGATAATTTAATTTTTTCATTTCTTTTCATCACATTGAAATATTTATATTGAAATATCAATAGAATTTGTTGTTGTAGACTCTTCATGAAATGAAGCCACAGCTGTGACTTGAAAACGTGCAAGTCAGCTTGCCAGGTAACATTAAGGAGAAAAAGAAAGGTAAAAAACTTTGCATAGTATTTTAAAATATTTTGCAAATATAGATTGTAAATGACTCTTTGGTGTTGCTTAATCATATTGATATTTTCAATAAATAACCAACCTTAGGCAGAATGCAAACATGGAGAACATAGACCTGTGTGTATCATGAAGAATGAGTGACTGGATGATATGTACAAAATTTACATGAGAATTGCCTGTCAACAACAAAAAACAAAACCCAAGTGGGCAACAAACAACATTAATAGCACTAAAAACGATATAGAAACAGTTTTGTTGCTACCTAGTTAATAAATATGCAAACAATGACTGGGCGGGGGCCTAGCTCAGTGGTAGCGCTCTGAGCTTCCAACCGCTGGGTCCCGGGTTATATTCCCGGTCGAGCCTAAGTTGGATGGCAGTTTCATCCTTCGTGTCATTGCTATGGTCTCTGCCTGTCCTAATTAGCCCAAAACAAACACACGCACGCACGCACACACACACACACACATATATATGTCTGATTCTTATAACTTGTGATGTTATATAATTAATGTCTTTGATGCAACCATCTAATGTCATGATTTTTATAATGCTTTATTTTGACAGGAGTAGAACACCCATATTTTTTTCAGATAACAAGAAAGAGTACAGTCTATGTGGAAAATGTTAACATATGGCATGATGGTCATCCGGGGGGACTCACCCCAAGACAGAATCTGATATTTCACTGGCTTTTTAAAGGTTTAATTGCTGATTATTGGATACGAAAAACACACCATGTGTTCTGTGGAATTTTGCATCTATGATTGTGGCATGGTTAATTTGGTAAACTTGTACATTGTGTATGAAGTGATTTTGTTCTGAGGTACAGTGGAGCTCAGTCCAACATACCAAAACTATGTTTGTTCATAAAAGAAAATAAATATATAAACCAAAATTTATTTTGTTGTGTCGTATATTTATTCATATCTAAAAGAACCTTTATAGGACTAATACATATAAACCTTTAATTGAACCTTGTAAGGTTCCAAATAGAACTGCTGGGTTCTAAAATGAACCCTAAACAGAACCATAGATGTACCTACAAAATTTCTTTGAAGAACTCTTGAACATTCCAAGGGTTCTTTACAGAACCATTTGATGGGTTTGTTCATGAACCATTGGGTTCCACACAGAACTTTTGTTCCAGAACCATTGGGTTCCATTAAGAACCTTAATATGGAACCTTCAGTGGTTCTTTTAAAGAACCTTTATAGAGGTTAGAACCTCTCTAAAGGTTCCAAATCTATACCGGGCTTTTGAATCTTTAAAGGTTCCATATAGCACTTCATGGTTGCGAATGCTTCTGGTTGAGCAAATATGACAGTGATCGAGCCTGGTGAAAAAAAAGACAATTGATCCAGAAACCCATAACCGTGTGCTGCAGAACACACAAACTGTGGCAGAGCAAAAAACCACTTGTGCAATAGAAATATACTGTTTGCAAAAGAAAAGAGATAGAAAAGATAACAAAAAGATAATACATAAATAATGGCATTTGACTCGTTCAATCGATTCAATAAATATGTTCGTTATATAGTGTAAAAGGGATGTAGAAATTGCAAAGTAGGCACTGACTGAAGATAATAATCGACATAATATATATGGACAAGGAATTCCCTTTCACTGCTTCAAAGTTCAATGGAAGTTTCAGGGAATTCCTTGGGGCTGTGTTCCTTATCATGCCTATAATTTGTGTCCTTTGTGATAAAAAAAATGATGCTAATTTGTAGGTTCATGATACAGGACAGCTAAATGTGTAATTAATGGAGATAAACTATTGAGGAATTTTTGCGACATTTGCTCACTTGGATGGCATCCATCCGAGAGAAGTTTGTATAACGTGTATGACGTGTTATAGTCTTGATCTTGGTGTCGTTTGAAAGCTGAGAGTGTGTAGATTAAGAATCTGTCTATTGCCCATTTGGCACCCTTGAGAATTTTGCGTAATTCAAGATGGCGTCCAAAATGGCTGCCGAAAGTCAAAATCGCCAATATTATCTTCTTTCCAAATTACCCTAGAAACAAATTTTTTGGGTCTATACCATGGTTTTTGGGTCAAGGAATCCATTTCTGACCTTGTTATGCCTTCAGACACTTTCTTATAGCAGTAGAAGAAATATAATGCATTACGTTCATCTTATCTTATCTTATCCTCTATGTAAATATCATGTCAGGCTGAAATCACAAGTATCTACACTCTCAGTTATGATAGAATCACCTACTTTGGATCTATACCTAGGTGTTTGGGTTCATATATCCATTTCAGGTAATGTTATTGATGTCAGATGCATACATTTACCAGTAAGTGATATCATGCATTTTATTTAGCTGACATCGACACTACATCCCGTTGTCATTTAGACAGCACAAACTATATCAGTGCAAAAAATATTGGTTGGAAAAGTGAACCTTCAGAGAATCAATTGATTGCCCATAAATATCAAAAATATATTTTTTTTAGTAGCAGCGCTAAGATGCTACGACAAAGGTATTGCTGCCATATTGATAAAAACATATGCATTGTTGAACATTGCCACATTTTATTGTTCATGTTGACAGCAAGTAGTTTGCTGAATCAGGCTCCTTGTTATCAAGGTTTGTCAAACTCTTTCTATACCTATTTAGACTTGATGTTCTCTTTCTATAACTATTTAGACTTGATGTTCTCTTTCTATATTATATATATATCTTTCGTGATTAACTACCCGAGCATTTTACGTATACTCGCGCTAATCCGTAGGATGGTCCTGGTCACGCTTGACCACTCACAGAAATGCGTTAAGAGAGGGAAAAATTTTAAACATGCTCAAAATTTTGACTTTCTACGAGTAAATTGTTAATATCAGTACGTAATTTGCTCGGGGGTCCGTCGGCGAGCGTCCTATGTTTTTTGTACGTTGTACGTATGTCCGTGGCCGTCCTTGGCCATACATAGCCAGCCCATCCTTGAACCACTCGCACGGGCAATCTACGGGTGATCTACGTGCAATCTACGAGCGATTTACGAGCGATCTACGCGCGTTCTATGAATGCCTGCCTGCCTGACAAATGCCTGACGGATGCCTGACGAATGCCTGACGGACGACCGGCAAGCGTTTAAGGACGTCCAGCGAGCGATCTATGTTTGCTCCACGTACGCTCGTAGAAAGAAGTTATACGTGATTAACAGAGCAACAAGTGAGCATGTATAGCCAATTTTTTATGTACGTGTTCATACATAGGTCTTATACGTGATAGCACTGTAGTGGTTTAAAGAAGATCTGCTCAGTTTTTCCATTCCGTGGGTTCATGAGTCACATCTTCCAAGTGCTGCTCATTTTACGGCAGCCAGACATGGGATCCTAGTAAACCAGTTAAATGTATCACGAAATTCAATTGTTGACATCATTCAATCAAACTTCCAATTCATTCTCCCATCTTCATCATCACCATGTTTATTTAGTTTGCACAGACTTATATATGCATACAATTTGTATCCAATGCTTTTTTATTTAAAAAATGTTTTTTCTCCTTAATTCCCTATTTTCCTATATTATAACGCTTGTCTTTTCGTCATTATTCTATTACTATCATTATTATTATTAGTAATATTATTTTAATTTGTTGCTTGTATGTGCTCACGACAAGCATTTGCTTCCTGGCACATGTGGATTGATTAGTAAATTGTATATTCTTGACCAATGTGAAAAATAAACTCAAACAGGGGGATAACATACAGAAACATCAAATTTCTATCAGAGAGATGGAACTGTGACATGAACTGTTTGAAATTTGTCTTTCTACCAATTGTAATACATTTTATGACGGAACTTGTGGCTGCAAGAGATGATGAACTTTTCATGCAATATGTTCACATTAGGATCATGGGTTGTATTTCTGATCATAGTTGTTCAGCTGGTGATAGGAGCAGCCTCAGCATGCTAACATATTTAGAACAATTTCCTTGCAGCTGAGTTTCATGATGTTTTATCTCAAAAATTATTTGACTGATGAATTTAAAATATTTTATGAGTAATGACAATAATTAGGACTAATTGTAATGAAGATCGTTCTTGCTAAAAATAGCCTTAACTTCAAGGCTCTGGATGGCCATCTGGGACAGTTCATACACCAGATTTGATACTTACATCTTTATTATCAGAGATGCTACAAGACTGAAAATGGCATAAAATATAAAGCAGTCGCAAGCGTTCTTTTAAGATGCTCTTACCCAAAACTACTAGGAGTAGGCCAGAGACACTTTGCATTTCCTCATTAAACATATCAAAGTTGCAAATAGTGGAGTTTCAAGAAATCTGAAGACATGACCTGGGAATTTTTCTTAATTCTGGCCCATTTTACATGGAATTTCCCTAAAGCTTTTAAGACAAATTCTATAAAATTATAATAGGGGTGTCGTAAACCAAGATATTGGCAGATTTTAAAATAATATTCTGATGAGTATTTTTTTGTTCAGGTATGATATAGTTGATGATGGATACTCTGCCAAAGATACTGGAGTGATTAATCTGGTAGCATCAGGAGTAAGATCACTCATAAACTATTATTTTGTCCTGTTTCAGATTGTATATCTATTGACTTTTTATTTTTTTTGCATATGTCAAAACCGATATAGTTTTATACAATTATTCCTATGTCTCATGCAATATATTATAATCATTTCTCCAATTGCCTTCTGATGTTATGCTTTGGCTGAAGACCCCGAACTTCGTTTGCCAACACAGGGCAATGCACATGTGTGCGCAGTATATCGGATTCTACCTTATCAGAGTACAATTAAATAGTGACCACAACATTTAAAACATTGGTAGACACACTTTACTTACATTCCTCTACCATAACTTTTTTTTCTTCAATTGCTGATTTCAGTGTGTTGCTTTGTTACCGAAATTGAAGTGTTATCTCTTTCTCTTCTCAGAAAGCAGATATTGGACAAAAAAAGTTAATTTCCTGGTGCCGTTTATCCTATGGAGATAGCATTTGCTATTGTTAGTAGCAATAATGGCAGCATCCTCAAAAGGTCATTCCAGCCATTTGGTACATTTTTACTTCTTCCCATATTTCACTTTATCCTCCGAAGAGATGGAAGGAGTAGCATTTTTGCAATGACATGGGTGCAAGTGACGCTGCGTCAGAGTAAGATGTTTTTTTATTATAATTCTAAGTTATTACTTCAGGTGACGTCTTCTGGTAGCCGACACAATTGATACAATTTAAATTGACACATTTAGAAAACTTTAAGCATCACAATACAACTTGCTTCTTTGTGAAGCTGGCAGTGTCTGATTCAGTACCGAAAATGCCTGGTTATTCTATTATTGCCTTGTAACTAATGGCAAATAAATATTGACTTCCCACAAATGTAAAGTATTTATACTTATTATCATAGGACTAAACATATAATTTAGTTTCTTTTGATAAAAGAAACAGAATCTGAATCTATTTTGATTTTTGATTGTTGTGTGTCATATTTCTTTACAGATATCGAGAAATCATATCATTATCAAAATCAGACAAAACCAAGATTTGTAAAGTACACAATCCATGTAACTCTCTACTCCCAGTTACAAAGCAATTGCTTAGAAGATTGTTGAAGAAAAATGTGTTTATATGTCCAATTACGATGACCTTCAAAAGGTTGCAGAACTAGATTGCAGGATAATTATATCAAAAGAAAGATGGTCAGGACCTTTGCTATCTCAAATACATTCATATGAACGAAGAACAATTCAACACAATATGTAGCTAAGCTATACAATATATATATATCCGCTTTTTTTTATATGTATAATTTTATTAACAAAGATATTATCATCATTGATACGTCAATCATACAATATGCATACAAAATACAATACATTATTTCCACAATAATAAAGTCTAATTATTAGATAACAATACTCAGAGGGATAAGCCAACAGTCTATACTACATGTTGTAACTATATATTCTACTGAGAATTTGTCCTGGTTGTGACTAGTAAAAATAATCATTACATTTTTAAATACAGACAAATGAATTTAATTGCTTGTGCTAGTGGTTTTAATTTGGCTATCCATGTACAGATTTTAAATAATAGTAGGAGCCCAGGGGGAAAGAAAAAGAAAAATGTCTTTAGAGAACGTGGTTTAGAAATATGCCAAGAGCACTAATTACACCTGCTTTTTTGGACATTATAGCTTGAAATTGTTCAGGTGTTCTATATGACAGCTTAAATATTGCACTCTGTGTTCTTTTAATTAAACTCCATGTAGATTTAAAAATTCAAAATCTGACCATAAATAACAATTTTAGGGGCAAAAGAGGTCGGAGAATTGTAATGTGTACCTTCAGCCGCCAGGGGCGCTGCGGTCGCCTTACACTGCCCTATTTTGGTTTGATTTAACGTCATCGCGACAATGTGGTTGACGCGAGTGTGATTTATTCAAGATTTGGAAACATAGATCATAAGCATTGATAAGGGTGCAGTGTGCTGGCCAAATGGGTTCCACGTCCTCACCCCATGTCATGTTATCAACCTTGCTACAAGGTTGATAACATGACATGGGGTGAGGACATAACGTCGTCAGTTCAAAAGTTGCAATGTCCATAATTTCTTAACAAATACACATCCAGCTTGAAACTGGAGAAAACTTGTTTCTCTAACTGTTACAATTCGAACAGTGCTTAGAAATAGTTTTTATTTAGAAGGGGAACCCACCACATATGAATTACCATAACTACGTAAGAACATAATCTGATAATCAGGACCCATCTTTACGAGTATCATTCTATTTTTTCTTTTTAATTTCAAATATTTTCAGCGACTGCTATAATCTGGAATTAGAAGTGGACAGAGTATCATTGGAACAGATATTATCACCAGAACAACACGTGCAATTTCAGTAATGATTCTTGGACTGTTGAAGAGATTAGTGTCTACTTTGTATGGCAGGGAATATGTTAGTCTGTTGCAACACTAGCTGTTATTGCTGAAAAATTTCATGGTAAATACACCTCAAGCTAGATCTATTTTAGCAATAAATTGAATGTCTGAGATGATTGTGTAGTTTGTATTCTGTGATTCGGAGTTCTAATTGCTGATAATGTGTCACTTTTTGTTTTGACTGATGGTAACATGGCTTTTCTACACCAAGCTACAGGTAGAGACATGAAAGCAGCAACGTGACAATTGTCATGATCACATTGTCTGTCTGTTGCTGAGTTTTATATGATTGAACACATTACCTTTAAGATGTCAATACACCTCACTTGGCGTGGTCATCTCCATTGAGGGAACTGAATAAGGTCTACTCAGAAAAACACAACTCTAATATGAAAAAAAGGGACAATGTTTGGATTCTAGCTTTGAATAGGCCTGGTGACCACAGTAAGCTGTTTTTAGACTCTAGCTCTAATATGATAGAGGAGCAACTCAGTCATTGATTTTATACATTTATTATAATACATCAAATATCACAGTACAATGGTTCCCACTCTAGTATGGCCAATGCTTGGGCAGTCAGGTAGCTGAATTCTACAACACCAAATTCCCACTTCAGCATGTCCTATGCTGGGGCAGTCAGGAGACTTTCTCTAGGTTCTAGTGAGTGACTAGATAGATCTGTTCAGACAGAGTATTATATACAGGAGGCTGTAGGACTCTGCAAGAGCATCTTACACAGGTAGCTGTGTCTCTCTAGACAGGTTTGGCCCAGATCCCCTGGTGGCTGGAGTATCTATGCCCCCCACCCTGACCAGGCTGATCAATGAGAAGCCAACACGTGCTGCCTCTGGGGGCAGGGAGCTCATTTGGCTGAAGGCACTCTGCAGCAAGATCACTGCAATCCCCCACCTTAGGCTCATATTCCCTCATTGGATATAACATATATAAAACATCATTCAAATAATACATCTATGTTTGAATCATAGCTGAAGTCATTCAAATTCACAATACGATCATAATAGTATTTAGTCCAACTCTATAGTGTCCAAGTGAAAAATGAGGCAAATATACACACACAAAAATAACAATCACAGAATATTAAAGTCCAGTTATGATTATGCATAGTCTTCATTTCCTTTTGATGGACGATGGGGGGGGGGGGGGCGAGCATCACTTGGGGGGGGGGGGGGGTGTCAATCAGCGTCTCCTGATAATGCCCTTCAGTCTGCAGAGCTGGGCATTGTCCTTTTCAAAATTCTTGACGATGTTCAGCTCTTACAACACGTAAGAAGACCTTTGTTTCAAGCTAATACCTAACAACATCCTACTCAGACAATTATTGAATTTTTACTTGCTTCTGGTTTCTACTACCAAATATAGATAATTAATTTTAACCTGGAGAGCCTCTACATAGCTCAATCAGGTGCTGATGAGGCGTTAAACAATAACACACACACACTCGAAGTTCAGCCCTCTTCCAGAAATGTTTACCCTTTCATGACAATCTAACGAGTATACAAACAAAAACAAAGAGAAACAATATCTAGATATAGATATATATATGTATATAAGTGTAAATTTCTGAGGAAGGGGAGACTTCCTTAAGACATGTACTGTCGCTGACAGGAAGCCACCCCAAGTAGAAAAGGGAACCAACACACTTCATAATGGGAGTAAATAAAGGAAGACACTTGAAAAAGGTGATAATCCATTGTTTGTATTGAGGGCAGAGGCACAAGGAACCATTGATGTATTTGATGGCTATAAAGTAATGTCTAGTGACTAAAAAGAAAGGACGAAACAAAAAATCAAGAAAACCACAAGTGACATTTGATGAAATTCACATGCTATTGTGGCATATGAATGTAATTATAGATGGTAACAAATCTATAACCATTGTGGATGTCTTTTGGTGAAATTCACATGCTATTATGGCATAACATTTTCATGAACATAATTATAAGGATATACACTTATACACATAATTATGCCAGTAAGGTATTATTGATGTCTTTTGATAAGATTCACATGCTATTGTGGCATAACATTTTCATGAATATACACATGGAGTGTACTTGAAGTTTGTTGAAATTCCCGTACTGCCTGAAATATGTCTGTAACAGCACATTCACTAAAAATTATGTAATCACATTGCAGAAGTCCGGCTTAAGCCCAGGTCTGCTGCAGGGCCTTGTTTCGGTTACAGTTGTCCATGGCCTCCTGCATCAAATCCGAGTTGGCAGTGGAGCCTCGACTGGTGCTTGGTTGACCTTGCTGTCCCGCTGCTGTCCAAGTGGAAAAAGGGGTGCTGGGGTGGTCCCTGAGCTGTCTGAGCCTGGCTAACTCTTCTACTTGAAAGCTATGTTTTCAAAAAAGAAAAGACAAATCTATGAAGCCTTATTATATGAACTGGTTGCTTTCTTTGTTATCATACAGTGATACATACACACATATATGTACATGTAAGTATCCAATTTTAAATTTTCACAGAATTATTTTATTTAAAAATAATAATAAAATAGCCAGTTTCACAATTTGTTTCTGATTCCAGAATTCACCATTTGAGCTGGTCCCAAGGCTGGCCCAAGGATATGATATTTACCTTCATTCATAGTCCTAAAACTTCACTGTAATCACTGCTGTTATCATCATGATGAGTCCCGATCTCCAATGGCAGTGCTCACACTAGCAAGATAGATCAGGTCATTTTGGCATTCCTGTTACTGATTCTTGCCACACAGGTCACTTTGGAAGGAAATACCAGTTAACATTTACAGGTATGTTCATTTTCACCTTTGTTCATCTACAGACATTATCTGTCATAAGCACTGTAGAGTTGCAAACATATTTGAGACACCAGAAAAAAAGACCACCTATGTACCAATTAAACCTATTACATTTTAACTATAGCAAGGAGTCGTCAATGGTTATGTATCACTCAAAGTTGATTAAAAATGTTAGTGACTATATAAATTAAAAGCATTGGTTAAGCTGTTAGCATGTATTCAGGCTGTTATGTACAGTATATATTGAGTGAGTTTAAGTTCAATAATATATCACAAAAAAACACATGAATGTGAACCCCTTTGTAAAGATAAGCCTTATGAGTTTTTGCAGGTGTCAGATTATTGTCAAAAAACCATGGTAATCTCAGGTGCATGAAGGCTACGATAGTTTCTATTATAGCAGCTAGATGTGCACAGCTTATGGGAGATTTTGCATATATAATATATGCATAAGTGCCATAGACGCAGGCTGGTTATGTGTTATGCCTTATGGTCGTTTTTGTAATATTGCTTTTTTTTTTAAATTAATTAAAACACTACAGAAACACGCCAGTATATACAATGTAATTTGTCGATATCAGCACCACAATAAGACAAATTTATTCACTCTCAGAGTGAGCAGAGTACAGTACACAACCACATGCATACAGACATTCACACCATTATTGTCAGGGACCTGAGGGAAGGTAAGCATCTACAACACAACGATGTGTCTTAAGTTACTGGACCAGGGTATTTGACCAGCAGAAAAAAGAATCAAAGCTTTTATTTAACCTTAAATAGGACATAACTTAATATATGTGATATATATAATGTACTTCATATTATTATACCATGTTTCAAGTTTGTCTTTACTGTTATGGAGTTTAATGACACCACCATTTCTGTATATTATATTCTTGCAGCATAAAATCTGCGATCCTCAGCCAGATTAGATCACATAATATCATCAACCCGAAATGGGGCATTCCTCTATATGATGTACCCTTTCAACACATGAAAGCATTCTCTGTGGTGTGGTTAATAAGTTACCATGACTGATAAATATGTGAAAGCTGTATTAACGATTTCAGTATTAGGACCAATTTAAACACGAGTTTCATGATATTGGACATAGCATAGTCCAGTGGATCTCCAGGAATTCAAGTTATCTATAATATGATCAATCTTGCAGTCTATTCCTAAGCAGAACTGACAAAGATTTATGTAGCGAAGGACATTATTTGAAACTTAGCCTCAAAGATGGGGATAAATGGAGAGGAATTTGTCTCCAAGATTGGGGATGGAAAAACTTATACCTCTCATAGCCCGATCTTAGCAAATATGTCAACAGTAGGGCAACTACAGTAGAACAAGATGGAGATATCAAAGAGATACAAGGTGAGTGTAACATATAGTCTGATGTTCAAATTATGTAGAAATAGAAGCACCTCATATTGGCAGGGGAATATTTTATAAGTATTATAATTTATTACAGGTAAAAGTAAAGTTCAACTCCGGGGTTCACATTGTGTCCCTCTACCTTATAGATGAGCATGGACAAGATATAAAAAAAGAATAAACTTCTCAAAGAGTCAGTGGCAAAAACTTGCAGAAGAGGCAGAGAGAATTTACAAAGGTAAGTTAGACAGAGACTTCACCATAAGCTTTCACAACATTGGTAACTATATGATGTAAGAGGTACATCATATGACCAATTCACTGTAATGTTTAGGGAAAGTCAAACAAGAGACTGTACCGAGATGACAGAAACTGTTCAGATGAAAAACCTGCAAAAATGAAGATTTATGGACACAAGATTCAGGACAATGATGGAAAGACTATCAACTCATCAGAAATGATTTACGTCTCAGAAGACACATGCTTGCAACAGGCCAGGACTGACAGCATTGACGAGAGAGGCAATGTACAAAATGTACACTACAGAGATCGAGGCGTCT
This sequence comes from Alitta virens, assembly GCA_932294295.1. NCBI lineage: Eukaryota > Metazoa > Annelida > Polychaeta > Phyllodocida > Nereididae > Alitta > Alitta virens. The sequence continues at coordinate 42,407,718 of OW028577.1, read as the reverse complement.
AGTCAGTATCAACTAGCCAAATACATTTTATTATTTTGATAGACAAAAAGATGATAAAAGGTGTTGATTACAGCAATGTCAGATTATCTATAACCCTATCTGAGCACAGGGATGTACTGAAAGATGTAGTGTTAAAAATGAACCATTGTTCAATCAAAGCTGACCTCAGAGCAGCAGACATTGTACACGCAGTTATAGGTAAATAACAAATTATGGCTGTCATTGAAAATCCAACTAAAATGTACAAGTGTATTAAGGTGACCTAGTTAGTCTTAATAGGTGTCAACTTAGTCCAAGAAGAGAAGAATGAGCTAGTGTCTATTGCCCCCAGTGTCGGACATAGAGATCTTATCAGATTGTAGTACACAAGATACTGCAACAGATATCACAACACAACCAGGCCAATATTCAAACCTATGGACCACTACCACGACAGACTTGCCCAAAGTATACCAAGTTAAAATAACAGTAACTGCAGTGGCTACAGTGATTGGAAGCACCACCTCTTGGTATCTCTGGCTATTGCGGGTCTATGGATGGAGGTTAAAAAAAAAGAGTTAAAAATATTAGGCATTTATAGGCTAAAGAGACACAGAGGAGCCTCATAATACAGACAAAACCATGAACCAGATAAAAATTAAAAGAAAGTATTCCTAAAGTATCAATCATACTTGGACATGAAGATGTGGGAATAATGAGATGATACGGGTTAAAACTGGAAAGTAAGGCCATAGGACTTAGAACCTTTATATACAATACTATATAAAGCAGATCAACTCATGATATCAGTACATTAGTAAGTCCAAAGGGTGGTCTTAATTGTGGGGTTCCACTGGTGAAAAAAGTATCAAAATTTAGACTTGTTGAATGTAATTAATACAATGCGAGAGTGATTGCTGATATATATGTGTGTATGTGATTAGGGCTTTACGTCCTGTATTTCTGCACCAGTTGGGCTAATTAGGACTGGCAGAGACCATGGCAATGAGACAAAGTAGGAAACACCCATCCAACTTAGGTTCGACCAGGAATCGAACCCGGGACCCAGCGGTTGGCAGCCCAGAGCGCTACCACCTCTGAGCTAGGCCCCCGCCCGCTGCTGATATATATGTAAAAAGTGAGTCACTGGAAGAAGGATTATACTGTATTAACAAACATTTTCAACCCAAATGTATTGTAATGGAAGTTCACTGAGTGTTATGAATACAAATTGCATCAAATTATGGTCCTAATTCCGAACATATTTGACATTGAAAGGACATTGGAGGTTACACAGAGTTATATTAAATAAATGGCATTGAATAATAATATAATAATTAAAAGTAAACATTTTTGTATATTATGCTATCATTGTTCATATTTGTTTTTAAACATAGCTGTCAAGGAGAAGAGGTATCAGACATCTCAGGGACCACCTCAACGCCCCACACACTGAATAGTAGGACAGCAGCATCAGCAACAGCAAGGTTGCACTAGACAACATCACAAACATAACATAGTTGAAGTAGAAGATATAGGAGTAACCATAAGAAGCAAAGCTAGAAGACTACGTTAAAAAAAAAAAAGTTAAAAAAAAATAATAATAATAACTTCTTTTTTTTCAAATAATAATTTTAATATCACTTGTCTGGCATGTTGTATGTATCAAGTATGATTTGAAAATCGTTAAATACTGAATCTAGGATAATAATTACAGTAGCAATTTTTTTTGCACCATATAATAGTTTTTATTATCGCTGAAAATGCATGCTCTGTGTGTATCGGATGGTTTGAAAATTATTAATTACTGAATCTAGTCTAGTAATTATACAGTGTATATATATATTCAGAGCCTTGTCATGTATGCGCCTCAGATGTTCTTGGTTTTATTTTTTTAAGAAAATAAAATATTTAAATGAAATGAGTCTTTAAATTACAAGAATCAATACAGTAAACCTATGTAATCACAAGTGAAGCGGGTTGACCATAGTTGACAAGTCTGCTTTTATATTTCTGATGCCTTTTCAAACGTTTAGAATGTTGGTTGTTCAAATAATACCGGATCATCTATTCGTATCTTGAGACTGACAGGATTGGTACCTTAGAGATGCGAAAGTGTTGTATCATCATCGTAATACATGCATATTTGTATCATTAATCAGAACATCTGTGGAAAAAAAATCCAGCTGATACTATTACCTAATGTACATATTGATTATATTTGAGTGACTCTCATCAACAGTGGTGCTGATCAATAAAAACCCTTGAGTTTAGGATATATAATTCCTGTATACATCATGAATGACATCTCTCAATATATGTCTGAGGTAAGTTTATGACTTTATTTTTCTTATTCGTTATATATTTTAACGAAGTTTAATATTTATTTATTAGCTTTACTGAAGTTAGACTAGTTACGATTGTCTATTTAATGGTATGACCTTTTATTTTAATTTAATTTTACTCCAACAGACTATGACCGCGATGTGGCAGAATAGGGCTAAGAGTGACTGCGTATTCCATGTAAGGAATGACCTTTCTGCTAGGGAGAAGTTTAAATTGGACAAAACAGGACAGGTCTGGCGTCTTTGTCAAAAGAGTACAAGGGCCATATATGCCGACTGGTCTTTTGTGGCGGCAGTTATCCGACTTACTTAACTTTTTTTTCGCAGGTCGAACGAAGGAGTATAACGATGTCGACATTTACACAATGTCTGTGAAAGAACTGGGCGAAGGTCATACCAATCTCCCGTCTATGGTCACAATGGAGGAGCAGTCAGAGACACAAAAAAAAAAGAAGCTGGATCAACGACTAAAGTTTTATGTCGAAACTGAACTCTTACGACTCGCACGGTGTTGGATACTGTACAATGAAATGGACTCCCGATATTTGTGTCCAGTATAACTTGATAGATTTGGTTGTATACTCTGACTATAAAACTGATACGGGTATAATGGATATGGTAATGAATCAGTTTGACATGGGCATATGTCAAAGAATCATTTATTGATGAAAGAATGTTAGTCAAACCCAGCCACAGAGATCACTAGGAAAAATAATTGACATTATTAAAGCAAGAGAAATATGCTTTTTTTTTTTTACGAGGGTCCCACTCCTATTACGGACTCAGGATATAGTTCAGAATTTAGACTATTCTTTTAACATGATTTCAGAAGTGGGCTATAATGAAAAACCTTTAAATGATAAAACATTGTAATTTTAATTTTAAAAAAAAGAAGCTTCGGAGGATAACCTTCACAAGGTTTACAAGAAGATATGCATTAACCGTCTAGGGTTTCAAAAAGAGGAGGCGATAAAAATACAGCTGGATCTAACCGGTTTTTCAATCGATCAGCTGATTACTGTGAAAGACATACCGGTTTTTGAAAATGCATCAATTGGGCTTCCGATACATTGTTGCCGAGACTGAAAGGCTTAACAAAATAGTTCATAGAGGAAGCATTGATAGCAATAAGACACTTTACGTACTCCTAACACCACCATAGCCTCACGAGTTACAAATGGGCAATACTTCTGGAGACTTCGACTTAATTGGAATGGCTGGTTTCTTGGGTGCTGACAGTTTTTGTGAAAGATGTCTCCGTTCTTGTGGAAGAAAACATAGATGCGAGGGTCAGTGCGGTACGTGCAATGATTTAAATTACGCTAAGGTTAGCAGCGGCGTGGTCCCGATTGCAGTAGGAAGATACAGTCAGATGATTGCTTCAAGAGACACAAAACCCAAGGAGCTGATTCGCTATGTCGGAAACATCATCAACGTCTAACCTGTTTTAAGGTATGAGCTCATTACCCTCCGATATTCTATACCTTTGGCAAAAAAAATAAAAAATACTGGATATAAAAAACATGCCGTATCGTGTTGTGAATTTTCTCTTTTTTTTCGTTCCGAGTGAAGGAGCGTCTTACAAGTGCGGATTTCGGTACTGCGGGAGGTGTGACCAGACTTGTTTGCCTTTGTCGGATAAACATATATTTCACATGCATGCTACATTTCCAAAGAAAGTTGGTACCGCTCACATCGGTATTAATTTCGAATGCGACGTCAGTGATGTGCATATACCGTCTTTGCTGAAGCTGTATGGTGCTGTAGAAGATGTATTAACATACCCCATATGCAGCCTCATCATTGCAACTGTGGTGGAACACCTTGTGCTAATTGTTCTTCGGAGAATAAGCTCTGTATGAGAGATGATAGTTGCAGTCTGCGAATAAAGACCTTTAGAGGAAGAAATACTGAGCAGGATGTCGGAAAGTGGTTGTTCGGTACGGCTTACAAGGGAAAGACTGTTTGTACAAAATTCCAGCGGTTATGACAGCTACTTGCTGCTCAATTATTTAACTTCTCAAGTTCTCAATCCTCAGGTCACATACAGAGGCTAAAAATTACTTGAGACAATCATTCAACATCCGAGTCATTGACACTTTCAGTTTTCTCCCTATGCGGTTAGCAGATATGTCTAAAGCGTTTGATCTAAAGGCCAAGTCTAAAGGTCACTTTCCTCATTTTTTTTCAGTGATGACCATTACAGAGGTCTCATGCCTCTGGTTGAGTGTTAGGAGCCTGATCAGATGAGAAAGAAAGACCGATTCGAATTCCTAACATGGTATGATGACCAGGTGCAGCGAGGAGTACTCTTCGATTTCAAAGAGATATAGAGATGTATTGTATTCAAGACTGTTGAATCATGTTCGAGACAGCCATGTAGTTCAGGCAAGAGATCCTCAACATTACCAGAAGAGATGACAATATGGAAGGATGCGAATGTGGTCCCCTCACTCTGTCGTCAGGCAATATTCAAAGCCAAGTACTTGCCCGAATTCCATGACATACACCTCAGCGACCACAGGGAGGTCAAAGGAGTTAAAAGATATGGCAAATGCTCAATCGAATGGCTGGAATGGATCGCTCATGAAAAAAAAACATTTCCATTAAACACACCCTTAATGGCGGTGAGCATCGTATCCCAAACCTCGAAGGGACAGCATCATTATGACTAGATGGCTATCATTTAGACTGCGTAACTGGTGTTTAAACATGTTACTCTATCCACGGATGTATTTAGTTCGGATGTCCAATTTGCTTTTCTGCCATGAGGGAGTCGAGAGTTAATAGAGGACCACCTACTTGGCGTCGCGTCTCACACCCATACATGGACCAATATATGGCAAAACTGTTTGCCCTGACAACAGCCAGAAGGAACTTCCTTAGATTACAAGGTTTAAAGAGGTTGAAATGGGGGTATGTATGTCAACGAATACGAAGAGATCCAATCGTACTGTCGAAATTTTTGTAGAAGGTCTCAGTCTCACAGAGAGATTAAATGATAAGATTACTTTTTTGGTGGGTGAGTTAATAGTCTTAAGTTCTTCCACAAGGTCGAAGAGGGATAAAAGGTGCACTATCTGGATTTTTGCAGTTTTTATCCTTACATTCTGAAGAATAGACCGATGCCATCTTTTCTCCCCAAATTATTACTACAACTTTTGAGCCGCTGGAGAATTACTATGGCCTTGCAAAAGTTCAAGTCTTGCCTCCAATGGACTTAAATCTTCCTGTTCGGCCTGTACGCCTCCATGACAAACTATTATTTCCGCTGTGTTACAATTGCGAATGTAGCGATGAGGCCAGAGCCATAATCGGTACATGGGCCACACCAAAGCTAGCCATAGCCATACATAAAGGATACACAGTGACAGACGTGTATGAGGTGTATCATTTTGACCATGTCTTTGAATATGATCCAGTGACCCGTAAAGGGTTTCGCTGAGTGTATCAAAGATTTTTTTTAAATTAATAGCGGATGGCTTTCCTGGTGTACAGATTCTCCGGAATTGCAACAGCAGTATGTCCGGGATTACGAGGCTAGGGAGGGGATACAACTCGATCCTGACAATGTGAGGGTAAACACTGCAAAAAGGGCTGTGGCTAAATTAGGTCTGCAGTGTCTTTGGCGACGCTTTGCCATGCACGACTGCATGAGTGTCAACACGCTAATAACGTGTGATGATGAGTATATGAGGACCTAGAGCACCGGACACAGCTAGTAATCAATCAAGAACAAGGGAAATTGCCTGCGTTATTCGCTTTATACTTCTACTGTTTCTGCTAAAAAAATACATAGGCAGCCAAGCATCTGGGAATTGACTCCAGACTCAAGACAGTTTATTTGTCCATTGTGTGACATATATACATATACAAATAACCTATATAAATATAAATAACCCATTGATAATTTACTGGTTATCCCACTTAATATAATAATAGCGCATATGACAAGTTGAAGAGCATAACTGCCAGAAGTACAGGCTGCTCTTTTGTCAGGGTGGTTATCCCACTTAAACAACATGATCACAACAGACCAGGAGGATAGCTCTAAGACCCAATCTGTATTGCTAGCGAGCCATTCCCCTGTGTTTCAGAATGAGCAGTGCAACATCAACTGTCCATGCACATATATAGTAATGTAGACAATAAAATCATGAAAACTGAAAGCATTTGGATGAGATTCACAAGCTATTGTATCGTAACTTTTTCATTCTGTTTCATCCAGTAATTAGAGATTCCTGAGTGTAACCACTGCATAACAACAAGATTACCAATAGATAAAATTCACAAGCTATAATATTGCAGCTTTTTCATCTATATGCACAATTTGTGTGTAATACATTTTGACAGCCAGATTTATACATAAAATTTCTTTTACTGTTATTTTATAAATGTAGTCATGTATTAAATAGAAACCAGAAGCCAGAAATGAAAGGAGAATCCTGCAGGAACCGATAGATACACAAAAAGAGTATATCAAGGTGGGGAGAAAGTAGAATGCCCAGGGGGAACCTGACAGAACCACAAAGGAAAATTGAAATAAGGCATGTCATAACCTAAGTAGTAGTTTCTGCTCTTGATTGATTTAAATGCAAACATACATAGCAGCTTGTAGTAGTGCATGTTGCAGAGTATGAGTTTATTATATGTTGTTTAATATATTTTGTGAACTGTCTAGCATGTGTGTGTGTGTGTGTGTGTGTGTGTGTGTGTGTGTGTGTGTGTGTGTGTGTGTGTGTGTGTGTGTGTGTGTGTGTGTGTGAATAGGGCTTTACCTCCTGTATTTCTGCACCAGTTGGGCTAATTAGGACAGGCAGATCCATGGCAATGAGACCAAGGATGAAACAGCCATCCAACTTAGGCTCGACCTTTATACAGGAAGTGATGACATATATGGAGGCCGATCCCTCCATCCTAGAAAATAGTCTGGATAACTGAGAAAAAGTAGTGATTACTCTGGGAATCACAGACTAAGGGAAAGAAAGGATAAAGGTGGGAATAGAGCATATGATAAACCCACAATGGGGTATAGTTTATATGACATACCCGTTGAACTATTAAAAGTGTTTTCAGCTGTATACAGTGCCAAAACAGACAATATGTAATTATGTATAACACTCTGTATCATTTGTTTGCTTACAAATATATTTTTCAGTGAATGATTTAATGTTTTAATATTATTATTTCCTAGAAAATAGCTGTCAGGAACCCTTGCAAAGACAATCAAGTGATGGAGACGTGGGAACTGTATATCTACTGCATCCATTATGAATGACGTCTGTTCTTATCTGTCTGAGGTAAGTGTTGAGTTAATACTACTGAATTCAGGGTAGCCTCATTATTCAGGCTAAGGTGCTTTGAATAGTTTTTTTTATGCACAATAGAACCCTCCTGTAAAGTCCATCCTTGATGCTAACAGGTCTCAATTTTGAGTTTTAATTTTTCTAGTGCAGCTTAGAAAGAGGTCATGTTGGAAAATAAAAATTTCTTGGTGTATTCCCTTGGACAAGTTGAAGAGCATAACTGCCAGAAGTACAGGCTGCTCTTTTGTCAGGGTGGTTATCCCACTTAATTGACAGGTGCTGGGAAAATATATGTTCACCAGATTTAGACTATATAATTCACTATGAGATATATTTTCAGCTTTCATGTGACAAATTGTGGAGGATACAAAAGTAGACATTTACTAGAGGGACCTGAGGGAAGGTAAATACCTCCACTCATCATTTGTAACAATAGAGGACCATGTTGGTGGAGTCACAGGAATTGTGCCGTCACAGGAATTGCGCAAAGCTGGATTCCCAACTACAGTTTTATGATCCATTTAAATGATTGTATGATGTTGGACATTGCACAGTCCCGTAGTCTCCAGGAAGCTCAACATGATCATCTTGTTGTTTATTCTGACAGTAGAAGCAATAAGGATTTAATGGACAGGGTAATGAACTCATAAATGATTGGGGAAAATAAGGAATTAAGGCCTAAATCAAACACATTATTAACCTGGAACACACATAGTCACCTGAACGGCATATCAAGTGGCCTGGAATGATGTAACAAGTAAACATAAAAGGCCACGTGGAGTATGGAGGCGCTCCATATGTATTACCTAACAGTTGGAGTGAAGGACACCTGAAAAACACTTAACCACCCAACAGGTGATAGCTGGATATATGGTTGTATAGAGGTACACCACGTGGGCAAGATATAACCAGCATTAAAGAGAGAACTTCGTGTCAAGTTTCATAGAACTTTCATGTCAACATGTCTAATGAGTTTGTTGTCAGAGCCAGTGACAGTGGTGAATGACATTATTTGAAACTTAGCCTCAAAGATGGGGATAAATGGAGTGGAATGTGTCTCCAGATTGAGGATGGAAAAACCTATAGCTCTCATACCCGATCTTAGCAAATATGTCAACAGTAGAGCAACTACAGCAGAACATATGGAGATATCAAAGAGATACAAGTTGAGTATAACAAATAGAATTATTATAGAATTATTATGTAGAAATAGAAGCACATATTGGCAGGGGAATATTTTATAAGTATTATAATTTATTACAGGTCGAAGTAAAATTCAGCTCCGGGTTCACATTGTGTCCCTCTACCTTATAGATGAACATGGACAAGATAAAAAAGGAATAAACTACTCAAAGAGTCAGTGGCAAAAATTTGCAGAAGAGGCAGAGAGAATTACAGAGGAATTTACAAAGGTAAGTGTGTATAAGACAGAGACTTCACCATAACCTTTCACAATATTGATAACTATACGATGTAAGAGGTACATCATATGACCAATTCACTGTTTTGTTTAGGGAAAGTCAAACAAGAGACTGTACCAAAGATGACGGAAACTGTTCAGATGAAAAACTTGCAAAAATGAAGATTTATGGACACAAATTCAGGACAATGATGGAAAGACTATCAACTCATCAGAAATGATTTACGTCTCAGAAGACACATGCTTGCAACAGGCCAGGACTGACAGCATTGACAAGAGAGCCAATGTACAAAATGTACACTACAGAGATTGAGGCGCCTAGTCAGTATCAACTAGCCAAATACATTTTATTATTTTGATAGACAAAAAGATGATAAAAGGTGTAGATTACAGCAATGCCAGATTGTCTATACACAATCTGAGCAGAGGGATGTATTGAAAGATGTAGTGTTAAAAATTAACCATTGTTCAATCAAAGATGACCTCAGAGCAGCAGACATTGTACACGCACTGATAGGTAAATAAAAAAATTATGGCTGTCATTGAAAATCCAACTAAAATGTACAAATGAATTAAGGTGACCTAGTTAGTCTTAATAGGTGTCAACTTAGTCCAAGAAGAGAAGAATGAGCTAGTGTCTATTGCCCCCAGTGTCTGACATAGAGATCATATCAAATTGTAGTACATATATCAGAGATTGATAACTATTAATCTTTTTGTTCACAGGTCGAATGAAGGAGTATAACGATGTTGCCATTTACACAATGTCTGTGAAGGAACCGGGCGAAGGTCATACCATTCTCCCGTCTATGGTCACAATGGAGGAGCAATTTGCTGCAGTCAAAGACACAAAAAAAAAGCTACTACAGTTTCATGTCGAAATTGAACTCTTACGACTAGCACAGTGTTGGATACTGCACTGTGAAATGGATTCCCGATATTAGTGTCCAGTATAACTTGATAGATTTGGTTGTATACTCTGACTATGAAACTGATACGGGTATAATGGATATGGTAATGAGTCAGTTTGACATGAGTGTATGTCAAAGAATCATTTATTGATCGGATGAAGGAATGTTACATTCAAACCCAGCCACAGAGATCACTAGGAAAAATAATTGACATTATTAAAAAAACTGAAATATTAAAAAAAAAATTACGGGGTCCCACTCCTATAATGGACTCAGGAAATAGTTTGGAATTTAGACAATTTTTTTACCATTTTTTCAGAAGTGGGCTTTACCAAAAAAAAACCTTTAAACGATAAAACATTGGAATTTAAATTAAAAATAAAAAGTTTCGGAGGATGACCGTCTAGAGTTTCCAAAGAGGAGGCGATAAAAATACAGCGGGATCTAACCGGTTTGTCAAATGATCAGCCGATTACGGTGAGAGACTGGTTTTTGAAAATGAATTGTTGCCGAGACTGAAAGGCTTGATAGCCATAAGACACTTTACGTACTCCTAACACCACCACAGACAGTTTTTGTGAAAGATGTCCTCATTCTTCTGGAAGGAAACATATGTGTGAGGGTCAGTGCGGTACGTGCAATGGTTTAAATTATGCTGAGGTGGAAGGTCAGCAGGGTGGTCCCGATTGCAGTAGGAAGATAAAGTCGAATGAAGAGACATAGGAGTTGATTCGCTATGTCGGAAACATCATCAATGTCTAACCTGTTTTAAGGTATGAGCTCATTATCCTCCGTATGTTCTATACCTATCACAAAAAAAAACAGATATACAGTATGACTCATATGGAATTGTCCATGTTTCGCCGACATCACTCCAAAACACCCCGAAACACGGCAAAAGTCGGTGCGTTGCTGATAGACATTCATGACTAATTGGCTATAATTAATTTGCGGCTGGTGTCGGCTTGCAGCGGCTCATAGCGTTTCCTTGCCCCTGGTCATGGATATTAGAGGGTGGGCTGCCATGGATGGTGGTCAGTGGTCCTTTGCCCCTTATCTCTAACATGTGTTTCTTATTAGTCTCAGATTCCACTATCATACCCTTTGTCTCACATATTAACTTCAAAGAAAAGCGCAGTCTAACTCCACAAAGTAATTTTTAAGATCCTGTCCTGTACATTGCTGATGTTATGTTAACTGCATTGCTCTTGTTTTCTAGATTAAGAGCATATAAATTTTATTACAATACATTCATTAGTCCTGGGGATATGATAATAGCATTGAACTGTAATCTAACTTGACTAACTCAACCAATGTAAACCTTTTTTTGAACATGTCCTTCGAAAATGATTATTTTGGAATTAATTTTTTAATGTCTTGTGTAGACAATTGGGTTATCGCCAGTGGTCAAAGACATTCACTATTTTGTTAAGTCATTCATTTTGAATCATTATATATTTAAAAGGATGGCAGTCAACAGGGAGCATTTGTTTTGTTTATTTTTATTTTTCATTGGGGCCCTTTAGTCCAAGACAAACAAATGAAAGGGAATAAAATGTATTTAACCTCAATTAAAAACACTAAATATAAGGGAAAAGTAGGGCTGACCACTCACTGCCCAAGCAATATGACATGCCGCAACTAATCCCCAACTAATAGTTATTTTCCATGTTTTTAACTATACACCAATGACTCGCTGTTTGTTGGGTAGCTTTAATTTTCAAGACCAAAAGCATATAAATTTCATTTCATTATGTCCAGTAGATCCAGAGAAATAGGAAATTGACAATAGCTTGTTGCCTCTTTTTATTAATTGGGTATCTCAAAATGTGCAGAAAAGTTAATTATAAGTCACATCCAACTCGGCAACATATACTAATACCTCTGTGTATATAACATCATTGCAATGGTAAAAATGTCCAGTGATTTATCTTTTTATTTAAATTTGCCACCTAATCCGTACATTAAGCCTGTTTTTTTTTCTGCACAAGTGGTGGTAAACTGTGATGTTAGTTACTTTTTACCAATCAGTATCAACTCCAAGCTTGGTCTGGAGTCAAACTTTATCATCCAACAATTTTTTATATTTATTTTTTATTCAGAGAGACTTGTGACAACTTTGAATGGAGACCCAATTAATAAAATAATTTATGACCTTTGACCTTTGGCTTACACAATTGATATCTGTTATATATTAGTCAATATAAATCAATTACACCATAATGGCTGCAGCCTCATAGCTCATGATAGCTGGTGTAGAGGTGTGTGTATATTATGTATATTATGAAAGGTGAGGAGGAGGGGGGGGGGAGGGTGGGTTGTCAAAGCAGGGGTGGCCTGATTAGGGCAAACTATTTCTAGGTCAGTTGCACTCAGCAGCACTCAGTGTGCTCTTGCATGTAAATTATAACTAGTACACATGGATTTACCTAATGATGGATACTATGGAGATAAGTAAGCAGCCATATAATGTCATTGAATCCCACAGTGAAGAAACCCAAGTAAGTGCAAAACGTATTTTTTTGTTCAGAAATAGTGTCATAGCAAATAATAGGCTGTGATGCCTACAAGTGAGTGATTGATTAATTGATTAATTGATTGATTGATTGATTGATTGATCAGACCAACCAACGTTTGTTGAATGACACACAAGAAGTGAATATTTCAAAATAAATTCGAAAGTTTTTTAATTGAAAATATCAGACACTCTTGACATTCATAATCATAAATATTCCTAGATATAGTACTGAGACAGCTATTCATTAGAAACAGAGTGGATAATACAGTGGAATTGCCAGTCAGTGAGTCAGTGAGTCAGTGAGTCAGTGAGCGAGTGAGCGAGTGAGTGAGTGAGTGAGTGTGTGAGTGAGTCAGTGAGTCAGTGAGCGAGTCAGTGAGTCAGTGAGTCAGTCAGTCAGTCAGTCAGTCAGTCAGCCAGCCAGCCAGCCAGTCAGCCAGTCAGTCAGTCAGTCAGTCAGCACTACAGGGGGGCCAAAACCCTGACTGAAAGAGGTTCCTGTCGGTCATTTCAAATAGAAAACATAGTAATTAAGGCTGCTACAGGGTGGGGGGGCCAGCCCCCAATGCCTACGCCACTGTAGCAACCATTGGTCACGACTTAGTGACTTAGCAGTGTGAGTTGTGAACAACAATTTATGTTTATACCAAGAATAACAATTAAATCAGACAATATGGAAAAAACGACATGTAGAGAATTAAGATGTTATAGACCTATTTTCTCTTTGTATTTCCATTACTACATAACATTAGATATTTATCAAGTTACATGTACAAAGATAAGAAAAACCTCAAGAAAGAGAAAAATTAAAAAGAAGCACGATACATATAATTTGATAATATAGTTTTATCATGGTGATTTCGGTTCCATTAATCTATATATTCAGTATTCTTCATATAGAGGTGTCTGAATGCTGGTTTTATTTGTGAGACTGTATATATATTGGGGTTGTAAGAGATAGCATTTCTTTATTCAATTAAAGAAACATACATAGAATATGATTTTAAAATATTTTGTTTCTAAGAAGTATTTAAATTTATTCAGAATATAGATATCTCAAGATCTACCTATCACATTGCAATGAAAGTTACATGGTCTTAATCCAGAAGATGAGAGCTACCCAATACAAGTAGTGTCACTTGTATCATATAAAGAGGGAGAAAAATAATTTTTGTGACTCAAAACTGGTAGTAAATGTGCCCTTTGATGATTAGGGTTGCAGGAGTATCAGTATCAACCTCCTCTGCACAATTAAACACTGATGTTATCTCTATGCCCCCATGATATCTAACACCTGCTCTTAAAGGGCCCATGGTTTTGATGGGGTTAAAGGGGATAGGAGAAATAGCGGCACAAAGCCCCAAAAGTCCCAGCAACAACGCGAAAGTTCGAGACAGTCGCCGCAAAGCAATCAGGCATGCCATGGGGGGTAAACGCAAGGTCCCGCTACAATCCATGACATTCCGTGTCTCCCCGAAAGTCGGCAAAATATGGACAATTCCATATGAGTCATACTGTAAAATACATGCTTTATTGTTTGTGACTATTCTCTTTTTTTTTCTTTTCCAGGTCTATGATCCGAGTTAAGGAGCGACCCACCTGTGCAGAATGTGGTACTGCAGGAGGTGTGACCAGACTTGTTTGCTGTCGTTTGATAAACATATATGTCACATGTGTGCTACACTTCCTAAGAAAGTTGATACCGATTACATCGGTATTGATTTCAAATGCAACATCAGTGGTGATGTGCATGTACCCATCTGTGCTTGAGCTGTATGGTGCTGTAGAGGGTGGGTGGGTGATTTGGGCTTTACGTCCTGTATTTCTGCACCAGTTGGGCTAATTAGGACAGGCAGAGACCATGGCAATGAGACGAAGGATGAAACAGCCATCCAACTTAGGCTCGACCGGGAATCGAACCCGGGCCCAAGCAGTTGGAAGCCTAGAGCACTACCTCGGAGCTAGGCCCCCGCCCCATGGTGCTGTGGGTGGGTGGGTGGATTAGGGCTTTACGTCCTGTATTTCTGCACCTGATGGGCTAATTAGGACAGGCAGAGACCATGGCAATGAAACGAAGGATGAAACAGCCATCCAACTTAGGCTCGACCGGGAATCGAACCCGGGACCCAGCGGTTGGAAGCCCAGAGCGCTACCTCTGAGCTAGGCCCCCGCCCCCCATGGTGCTGTAGAAGATGTATTAACATACCCCATATGCAGTCTCGCACAATAAGCTCTGCATGAGAGATGATAGTTGCAGTGTGCGAATAAAGACCTTTAGGGTGAGAAATACTGCGCAGGATGTCGGAGAGTGGCTGTTTCGTACGGCTCACAAGGGATAGACTGTTTGCACACAATTCCAGCTGTTATGACGGCTACTTCTTGACAATTATTTAACTTCCCAAGGTCTCAATCCTCAGGTCATATTCAGAGGCTCAAAATTACTTCCAATACATCTGAGACAATCAGTCAACATCCAAGTCATCGACACTTTGAGTTTTCTCCCTATGTGGTTAGCAGATATGCCTAAAGCATTTGATCTACAGGCCAAAACTAAAGGTCACTTTCCTCATTTCTTTTTTCAGCGATGACCATTAAAGAGGTCCCATGCCTCCGGTTGAGTGTTATGTGCCTGATCAGATGAGATAGAGAGACCGATCGTATTCCTAACATGGTATGATGAGCAGGTGCAGCGAGAAGTACTCTTAGATTATCAAAGAGACATCAAGGTGTATTGTATTCAAGACTGTTGTATCATGTTCGAGGCGGCCATGAAGTTCAGCCAAGAGATCCTCAACATTACCAGAAGAGATGACGATATGGAAGGATGTGGTCCTACATAACTCTCCCCTCACTCTTCAGGCAATATTCAAAGCTAAGTACTTGCCGGAATTCCACGACATACTCCTCAGCGACCACAGGGAGTTCAAAGGAGTTAAAAGATATGGCAAGTTATACGTTGTGGGAGACGATGGTATGGATTCCCCAGTGATCGAACTCATAGAGAGATTAAATGCTAAGGATACCTTTTTTGGTGGGCAATTTAATAGTCTTAAGTTCTTCCACAAGGTCGAAGAGGGACAAAAGGTGCACTATCTGGATTTTTTCAGTTTATATCATTTTATTCTGAAGAATAGACCGATGCCTACTTTTCTCCCTGAATTATTACTACAGCTTTTGAGTCACTGGAGCATTACTATGGCCTTGCAAAAGTTAAAATCATGCCTCCAACGGACTTACATCTTCCTGTTCTGCCTGTATGCCTCCATGACATTTCCGCTGTGTTACAATTGCGCGCCTAACCTAAGTCAAGATCCTTGCGAATGTAGCGATGATGCCAGAGCCATAATCGGTACATGGGCCACACCAGAGCTAGCCATAGCCATACATAAAGGATACACAGTGACAGACGTGTATGAGGTGTATCATTTTGATCATGTCTCTGAATATGATCCAGTGACCCGTAAAGGGTTTTCGCTGAGTATATCAACGAATTTTTGAAAATAAAGACTGAGAGTAGTGGATGGCCTTCCTGGTGTACAGATTCTCCCGAATTGCAACAGCAGTATGTCCGGGATTACGAGGCTAGGGAGGGGATACAACTCAATCATGAAAATGTGAGAATAAACCCTGCAAAAAGGGCTGTGGCTAAATTAGCTCTGAACAGTCTTTGGGGATGCTTTGCCATGCGCGTCTGCATGAGTTTCAACACCCTAATAACCTGTGATGATGAGTATTTCGATCTCCAGTGTAACCTGCCTCACGAATTGAAGGATTTTTATGCGATTAATGACCGAGGACTTCACATCGAACACAGAAAAAGAGCAGGAATGCAACCCCCTAACAGATCTACAAATATTTTTGTGGCAATCTTCACTACTATATATGCTCGTTTACATTTATTTTTCAGATTACAGGAAAGCGTACTCTATTTTGACACAGATTCCATTTTTTGGAGATTAACTGGGTGATCTACAATCCGAACTTAAACCGGATAAATATATTGCATGGACATTGTCAGTAAAGTGCAAGGTTTCACATTAGACTATTACATAACACATGCATATGATGTTGGACACATGTCAGCGCTTGCATAGTAATACCATGTGTACAAGTACATAGTCAAGAGTTACTGAACGAACAAAACAAACGTTGTGAAGGACATCATTGCAGCTGCCATGAACATGGGTGGTGGGATTAGGGCTTTACGTCCTGTATTTCTGCACCAGTTGGGCTAACTAGGACAGGCAGAGACCATGGCAATGAGACGAAGGATGAAACAGCCATCCAAATTAGGCTCGACCGGGAATCAAACCCGGGACCCAGCGATTGGAAGCCCAGAGCGCTACCTCTGAGCTAGGCCCCCGCCCAGCTGCCATGAACAATAAAGAGGCCTGAGCAGGAAAAGTAGTCAAAACTCAGGCTAGTTTTCATACTGTATGGAGCATATATAATGCTAGGCAATACACTGAAATACCATTGAGTTGTTTGATTGTAACCAAGAGCCTCAAAGATGAACAGCATCCAGAAAAGAACTGCATCTTCAACAACAAGTTCCAAAAGTGAGGCTAAGAAGAAAAAGTTGGCACCTTGGTCACTGTGGAAGGAAGTTCCAGTTAACATTTATATCTTTGCTGATTTAAAGATAGTTGAAGTAATTAACACCACTGAGTATTGACAAGTATTTTTGAATAGTAAAGGGAAAAACTACATTGCAGATAAAAAAGAAAAAGAAAAAAGAAGGGTACATAGCTATATATATATATATGTTGTAATGGCAGTCAATTATTATATTGTTATATACAGCAATAAAAGAGTAAAAAATAATAATTTTACATACTACTCATTGTCAAACACAAGGAGCTACTGTGTTATTTGCTTTATACTTCTACTGTGATGAGTTTCTGCTGAAAAAATACATAGACAGTCAAGCATCTGGGAACTGTCAAGCATTTACTGAAGGGAAGGATGACGAACACAAGTGTCTGAGCCGTAGGCCTAACATCAAAGTAGATATCATTACACAGAGCTTCAATTTGGTGATGACATCCGTTTTTATACAGGAAGTGATGACGTATATGGAAGTCGATCTCTCCATCCTAGAAAATAGTCTGGATAACTAAGAAAAAGTAGTGATTAGTCTGGGAATCGCAGACTGAAGGAAAGAAAGGATAAAGGTGGGAATAGAGCATATGATAACCAACAGTGGGGTATACGTTTATATGACATACCTGTTGAACTATTGAAAGTGTTTTCAGCTGTATACAGTGCCAAAATAGACAATATGTATTACACACTGTATCATTTGTTTGCTTACAATATATTTTTCAGTGGATGATTCAATGTTTTAATATTATCATTTGCATGAAAATAGAAAATAGCTGTAAGGAACCCTCGCAAAGACAATCAAGTGATGGAGACGTGGAGACTGTATATCTACTGCATCCATTATGAATGACATCTGTTCTTATCTGTCTGAGGTAAGTGTTGAGTTAATGCTACTGACTTCAGGGTAGCCTCATTATTCAGGCTAAGGTGCTTTAAATATTTTTTTTTATGCACAATAGAACCCTCCTGTAAAGTCCATCCTTGATGCAAACAGGTCTCAATGTTGAGGTTTAATTTTTCCCCGTTGAAATAGCCAGGCCTAAGGATAATTGGAACAAAACAATTCCATGCTTGCTACTTCTAATATTGCAAATCAAGCTTGCAGCTCAGAAAGAGGTCATGTTGGAAAATAAAAATTTCTTGGTGTATTCCATTGGACAAGTTGAAGAGCATAACTGCCAGAAGTACAGGCTGCTCTTTTGTCAGGGTGGTTATCCCACTTAATTGACAGGTGCTGGGAAAATATGTTCACCAGATTTAGGCTATATAATTCACTATGAGAGATAAATATTCAACTTTCATTATGGAGTACACAAACATAGACATTAACATGGGACCTGAGGGAAGGTAAATACCTCCACTCATCATTGGTAACGGCAGAGGACCATTTTGGTGGAGTCACAGGAAAAGTGCCGTCACAGGAATTGTGCAAAGCTGGTATAACGACTAAAGTTTCATGATCAATTTAAATGATGTAATGATTGGCATCATGTTGAACATTGCACAGATCAGTGGTCTCCAGGAAGCTCAACATGATCGATCGTGTTGTATATTCCCACAGTAGAAGTAGAAACAAAAATGTAATGGACAGGGTTATGAACTCATTAATGAAAAGAAAGAATTAAGGCTGGAATCGAACACATTATTAACCGCGGAATGGCGTATAAACCTGTGTGATAAACTCCTTTTAACTCATGAAAGTACTCTGTGGTGTACAAAATAATTTACTATGACAGTGGCTGATAAATATTACATTTTCACAGAGAGAACCACAAATTGAAAAAAGCTGGATTAACTATTCCAGCTTTGTGACCACTGACAAATTTAGATTGTTGTATGATTAGCATACAGCAAATTCTGAATTTCAGTAACAAAACGATTTGATGGACTGGTCATTAACTCATATGACGCTATCACCCTGTATCGTTTGCTTTCATGGTACTATCTGTTTTCTGTAGATGTGGGTGAGTAATTTATTATATTATGTATTTTTTGACAAAGCACTGGTAGACAATTCATCTACAATAAAAGTGACTGATACATCTTGAATTTTCAAAGGATGAACAAAAACTTAGCAAAGTGGGATTAACGCCAACAGCATCATGACCAATTTTATTGGTTATGAGTGGTATAATATTGAACACACTCAGTTCAATGGGTTCCAGGAATTCAAGTCATCTATGGGATCATCTTATAGTCTTTTCCGATAGCAGAAATGAAAAAGATTCAATATGTTAAGTCTTCCTGTACTGTGATGAAATGACACAACTATTTCTATACAACAGAAAACCAGGATTTCTCTTTAAAAATAGTGATCAGCCTTGGCATCATTGAAATAGATAGGTATAACATACATTTCCTGAATGATACTCACATGCTATTTAAAGCAGTTTCATGGTCAGTGATGAAATTCACATGTCCTTTTATCGACAATTTAATAACTGAGTAAGTATCACATTAGACAGACCTTTTCATGAGGTGATTAAATGAGCGGCACATGCTCTAATTATAAAGCAGTTTATATTACCCATTCTGGTGCCATCTGACAGTATCTTAAAGCAGAAGAGATTATATTCTTTGAAGGAATACAGACACTACTTGACAGTCATGCTTGTTAACGAAATTTCCACAAAATTGTGCGAAGCGCCGTCTCGTGCCTGCCCTCTTAAGCCCCGTTCCCACATAGCCGAGTTACTCGTAGTCAACTCGTAGTAATAACAAAAATTACGTAACACCCAAAATTCGAGGAGTTGGCGACAAATTTTTGCGGAAAAAGTGACCAGGAGTGACTCGCCGAATTACTCACCGAATTACTCACCGAGTTACTCGGCGGGTTCAGTGAGCGACTCGCCGAGTACCAGGAGTGACTCGCCAAGTTGCAGCCAATTAGTGAACGATTTCGAGGAGAGTGTCGGCGAGTTAGAGGAGTAAATCGCCGAGTACCAGGAGTAACACGCCAAGTACCAGGAGTAACTCGCCGAGTACCAGGAGTAACTCGTAAAGTCGACGAGTTATACTCATGATACTCATCAGGGTTATTAAAGTAAATTAAATATAGCAAATAAAATCACAGATCAAATCACAAATACTAATTACAATATCAATATTAGATTTAAATTTTACAAAATATACACAAATTTATACTGATCATAATATCACAATAAGATTCAAATTAACACAAAAAGATAAGAAAGTTATACAAATACAATCATTGCCTGGTAATTACAATTAAATATATTGCTTTTAATTAATGAAAGCAATTACATATTTTTGTAATTGTGAATGACAATCAAGACAATGTCATATTACTGTGTCATCTTTGAACAAACCATGAAATGACAGGTCAAAGAACCCCAATTTAGGCAATTAGGCAATTGACACATGTATTGAATTTGCTGTATGCTCTACACCAATTCTTTGTATCATTCAAAATGCTAATAGCAATTACTGTGTCATCTTTGAACAAACCATGAAATGACAGGTCAAAGAACCCCAATTTAGGCAATTAGGCAATTGACACATGTATTGAATTTGCTGTATGCTCTACACCAATTCTTTGTATCATTCAAAATGCTAATAGCAATTACTGTGTCATCTTTGAACAAACCATGAAATGACAGGTCAAAGAACCCCAATTTAGGCAATTAGGCAATTGACACATGTATTGAATTTGCTGTATGCTCTACACCCATTCTTTGTATCATTCAAAATGCTAATAGCAATTGACATAACAGTCATGGCAGTTGGCAGAATGAGTAGAAATGAATTGCAATAAAGCTCATCCAAACAATGTATATAAAATGGTCAAAAATATTGACTACACCATTCAAGTCAGGGCCATACACAGAGCACCTTGCCGCCGCCAGACTACCTGCCTTCTCAGACGAATATCTCGCTTAATATTTGGTCTATTTTCAATCTGAAAATCTGTGTGGAATAAGTATGAACTCGACTATAATTCAATATTTATTTGACGAAAATCGGAATAATATAAATGGGGCAACCGCCTTTTCAGACGAATATCTCGCTTAATATTTGGTATATTTTCGATCCGAAAACACGTATGGAATCAGTGTGAACTATACTAAAATGCAGTCTTATTTGACGAGAATCGGACTAATATTAGGGGAGCAGCAGTCTTTTAAAGTAGCGCTCAGCCTTACCTGCATTGATACAGTCCGGGCGCGGACGTCTGCGAGAGCACCACTGTTTGCCTCCGCCAACCTAGCTACATTCTCAGACGAATATCTCGCTTAATATTTGGTCTATTTTCAATCCGAAAATACCTATGGAGTCACTATGAATTATACTACAAAACAATATTTATTTGACGAAAATCGGAATAATATAAATGGAGCAGCAGCCGCCGCCAGACAACCGCCTTCTCAGACGAATATCTCGCTTAATATTTGGTCTATTGTCAATCCGAAAATACCTATGGAGTCACTATGAATTATACTACAAAACAGTCTTTATTTGACGAAAATCGGACTAATATTATAGGAGCAGCGGCCTTTTATATTATATACGACCCCCTACGCTGATGATGCATGTACTAAAGGTAGAACTCGACGAGTTACTCGGCGAGTTACTCCTACAACTCGGTGAGTTACTCCTACAACTCGCCGAGTTACTCCTCGCACTCCTGAACATCCCCCCGAGTGTAATACGAGTGAAAATAGCGCCGAGTAACTCGCCGAGTTCGAGGAGTAACTCGCTGAGTTCGAGGAGTAACTCGGCGAGTTCGAGGAGTAACTCGGCGAGTCATGGCCGAGTTTTTGGACTCCTGGATAATTCGCCGAGTATGCCGTGCAGCGCGGCATACTCGGGATACTCGGCATTCTCGGCTCCAAATCTCACGAGTTCGCTACGAGTCAGAGGAGTTTCTCGCCGAACATCTCTCGAGTGCGAGGAGTTATCGCAGAGTTTAGTAAGAGTTGGGCCCGAGAGGCGTGTTACGTAATACTACGAGTTGACTACGAGTAACTCGGCTATGTGGGAACGGGGCTTTACGGACATTATATGACATTAAAAGTAATTGCTATTTTATCCGATTTTATGACATTCACACCTTTTATATTTTGATAGTTTTCAGAATATTGACCACACTACCAGGTCATAAAAATAAAATAACCATCAGGAAATGAGAAAAAGTGTAAGTTTTGCTCAAGTAATGTGTCGAAGGTCTGCATGGTATCTCCTGTTATGTTTAATTATTTCACTTTTAATATTAGATACTGTTGTTGGAATATTTCTAGTTTATTTTACAAATACACAATGTAATTCTATTCAGTAGCTATTTCTATTCCACATATGGGGCTCATATATTATGAATAGGAAAGGGCTTACCATCTGCCTATGTTATATAATAATTAAAATAGACCATTCTCCATTCACAATTATATTGGGTAGCTAACAGCTGGATAACCAGCATCTGTATTGATATATTGATCCTCTGGATCCCAGCACTAGAGCTATGGCCACCTAGTGGCCAACTCTGGCCTACCTGTTATGTAAGAGTAGGGCAATGATATAAAACCTAGGAGCACACCACTGAACTTCATCTTTCATCCTGAACTTAATCCTTCATCACCACTTTATGTTTCATATATATAAAGCCTCTTAAACTCTACAACTAGACTGTCTTCCATATTATACTCCAAATAGAGAAACTAAAGCCTGAATGGAAGTGATAGAAGCTGATCACTGTGAAAAGGCAATTAAGGAATGTGTGGATCTGCCTTTCCATCACAGATTTTGAGCAACTGCTTCTATATTTTGTTTGAGTTAAACCACTCCATTTTTCAGTCTGGATTCCCTCGAAGAAGTAGTGATTAACATTGGTATCATTAGCAAAGGAAAAGGATTAAAGCTGGCATTGACCAAATGATTTACCCAATTTGGGGTATAAGTAAGATAATTGTATTTCTTTCAACTCATGAACGTCTCGTCTGGGGTGGACAATTAAACAATTGAGATGTTAACAACACTGGCGATAAATAGCTACTATTAGATACTACTCCAGTAGATTGTATATGTTTTAATATTTTCCTTTACATGCGATTCCAATACATATCTACTATTCTGATGCGTTTTAAGACAATAAAATATGGTGTTACTAATTGCTATGCCTTGTACATTTATGTGAATATTATTACACATAAAGTGAATAAAGCAAAGCGCAAGGCATATTAGTGTGATGCTAGTTAGACACCTCACCACCAGGACAAGTATGGCACAGAATCATATGCTCCTATTACTCATATTACCCCTATTACTGCTATTACTCCTATTACTCCTATTACTCCTATTACTGCTATTACTCCTATTATTCCTATTACTACTACTGCTCTGACTCTGTCAGAATATGCCGTATTGTTTTTCATTACACCAGTGGTGAGAGGTTTTACTTTGGATGAAAACGTTTCATAGCATGTGAACTGCTAGCACTAAACCCCCCCCCCCCCCCCCCCCCCCACAGCAAGTGACAATTTGGTGGACAGGACAGAAGTATCAAACTACCGGTACAATATATAGGTTTTAGTCAACCAGTGTTATTCATTATATTTCATCTGGCTTTAGTTCAAATTACAAAATGCCAGGATAATTTCCGACAAGGGTTTGCAGTTGCCAGGTATGCTGTGTAAATAATGAATTCGATCCATATGAAGTAAAGAACGCTGCAATCTGACCTGGTGAAGATGGCAATGAAAATATTGGTTGACACCTTGTCGGGGATAGTATGAAAATATGTCTATATTCATTGGTAAGATTTCAAAGGAGGTTGACAGGCTCATCATTTGATGTGATCGGGTGTTTGTTGTGCATGGCAAAACCTCGGGAAATGTGTATCTAGCCTAAATAATAAGTGATATGAAAGGAAACAAAAATCTAGCCCATGTACATGCTCAGTAGCTTCCCCAGTGTTCAATGCATAGAACTAACACTTTTTAATGATCAACTTTGAGTGAAACATTGACTTTTAGACTCTGATGCTGTAGATGAAATGTTGAAATGTTGAAATGTACAAGTAGTTATCAGTAGGTGGTCTGATTTTTTTGGTGATTTTTTAGTGACTCTTCAGTGTTAAAAATGACAGAGGATGTCTGTAGATAAACATGAGTGAAAATGAACATACCTGTGAATTTTAACTGAAATTCCTTCCACGGTGACCACGCAAGGCCCCTGACATTTTCTCCTTGGCTTTGTTTTTACATGTGTTCTGGGATTAAAGTCAAACAACCCAATGATACCATTGATAGTGCGTTCAATTATATATAGTGCAGCCAATTAACAGGTTATGTAATGTAATTGACCGATCCGCTCTGTTTCATTTTGTTCTTAAGAGTTGCATGGGGTCCTTCAAACCATCTGTTAGGTCATTCATAGAACAGATGAGGACTTTTCGCTTAACATAGTAACACATACTGATGCAGACGGTGTGGTTGCCAAGTGCTGACATCTGTCAAGTCATCATTGGGTTACGTAATATGTTATTTAACTATAGGCCACTTCACAAGTTCATTTCACACGTCGTACATGGTTTCTTGGTCATTTTAATGTAATGCGATGGTTGTTGAAAATTTAAATGAAAAAAAGAGAAAGAAAAAAAAAAACCAGAAAAGTAAACTGATTGCACAACATAGCCGTCATATACAATATCTTGCTTATATTACTCAGAATATACAAGTTTTGGGGAATGACGTTTCTTGTCTTGTTAGAAATCTCTGTGACATGATACAGAAAAACTATGGGATAATAATATATTGTTTCATAGGGTGTCCCAAAAAAATATAGGTTGTAAATCTCTAGGGCCTAGCATCTAAACAGTTTCTCCCTATCATATCTGTATCAGGGCAGACGTTATATGGGAAAATATTTTTTTGTTATTTCGGGAGCCAAAAACTGTAAAATTGAAGTTTTCACCCTTATGACTAGAATGTGAGTTTTCCATCTCTACTTTCCTAGTGGCTGAGACATGGCAGATAACTAAAATGCATTGCCATCTAAGGCACCTGTCACAGGCTCTCAGGTTTACAAACCGTCCCCCTGCTGTTTGAGTTTACAATTTATTGATTTGGCATATTACCGCAATAGTAACAGATATATATTCTATGTAGCTCATGGGGTAATTCTAAATCTCCTTCAAATGCTCCCAAATTTTGCAAGCGAGACAGATATGGTAGGGGGAAACTTTTAGGATGCTGGGCCCCAGTGATTTACAACTTATTTTTTTTGGGAAACCCTAGCCGTTTCTTGTGTGACACTCTTTGGTACTTATATCTCGCATAATGTGGGAATAAAATCGCTTGAATTGCTCCTTTTTGCCTGGTGGAACTTCCTTAAGACAGAGTCAAAAATGGCACCAAAGTATGCGGCTGAAGTGTAGTCGGACCACCATCATCAGATGTCATTTTTGTGAATCATAAGGTACCTTGGTCTGCTGGAATAATTGCTAACTTACAGTATTTTCCTTGGAATGACATTAGATGACTTTATCTTTGTAACTAGTGTCATTGTTTATGCTCTTTTGATCTTGGACTGCATAACA
Source organism: Alitta virens (assembly GCA_932294295.1). Classification (NCBI taxonomy): domain Eukaryota; kingdom Metazoa; phylum Annelida; class Polychaeta; order Phyllodocida; family Nereididae; genus Alitta; species Alitta virens. The sequence continues at coordinate 42,382,083 of OW028577.1, read as the reverse complement.
AATAAAGATGCAGTTAGCAGACGGGTGTCTCTTAATTTTACAAGAAATCAAAGTCAAAAGTCAAAAATACCTTTATTTAAACAGGGTAATTTCATTGAGTTGTACACTGTTTTTCAATGAAGCTCTGATTATTAACAATAAACGAGTAATGATATAGATAAAGGTATATGTTAAAATAATATTTACATATGAAGTTTTAGAAGAACTTTATAGAAGTTATAATTAGTGGAGAGATTAAGACCAATGATAAAAAAATGAGACAAAATTAGATAAAACAAATTTAAAATTATATAGATCTGGCATCGTATGACACTGGGAATTTCATTCGATGTTTTGGCTCCTTTATACAGAAACGATGACTGACCTCTCTTGTTTTTGAGTTTTCAGATCTGTAAATTATTAGAGTTTCTGGTATTATAGCCGTGTTTAGTCAACTTTTTGTGACGTATAATTAGGACTGAGTAAGTTCATACATTTATACATCATCACACTTGTGTGTAATGAGTCTTTCATGTACATTCAATTATTTGAGCTTCTGTAGAACATCCTTTGAGGGTGTGTCATATTGAGCATTAAAAACAATTCTGCCACCTTTGAGTAGTAGTCTCTGAATTTTGTTCAGGCTTGTGACAGAACAGTTCATATAGACAGCGTCACACAATACATTTGACTAGGATTTTGTTGACAATAATAAGATATCAATAAACATGGTTTCTGTTTTCATAAGAAAAAGAATAAAAAAGATAACTGAAATTTAATTTAAAAAAAGTAAAAAAGGTTATTTTTATATCTGTTAATACTTTGGGTATTGGCTATCTATGCGATCCTAAATTGCATGTAAGCCTGGTTATCAGTCAGCAGTTTATGTAATTTGTGTTGAGAGGAGTCCATTGTGGTAAAAAGTTTGATATTAATATTGAATTTATTTTCAGGTAACAATAAAAGCATATCATCACCTGAGGGTCATGCACCAGAAGCTTAAAAAGCTGCACAATCAGTGCGTGCCTTGGTACAGACAATTTTGAAATTTATTTACTACACATATAACAGTGATCCAATTGACAAGCTTCATCGTAATTAAGTAATTTGAATTTTTTAAAGTTATTTTAAAATTCTTAACTGTTCATATTCTTTCAGTGCAAGTGGCATTTTGTTCCATCTGTTGGCAACTTTATTGAAGTCTTGACTAATTTCAGCATTTCATTATCCCAGAAACAAATAAAAAGAACACATGGTCATCTGAAATATTGTAGACAATGGCTGTTCCGTGATTGATTTTGGGTGGAAGCCTAGCTCAGTGGTAGCGTGCTGGGCTTCCAACCACTGGGTCCTGGGTTCAACACTTTCTGTAGGACCTATTTAGATTACTTATATAATTTTTAACTAAATGACAATATACACAGAATGATGTTGGGCAGCAGCTCAGTGTTATGAAGCCTGGCAGCAGTGCCGTAATTTGTCGTGGTATTTTGCAGCAGGTTGAATAAATATTGTCTGGACAGTATAAATGCGTAAGTGCATAACCAACTATCACAATTTCACATAATTGAAAATGTAATTGGGTTTTATTGACGATGACTATTAGTCATTCAGTGATTAAACATTTTTAAGGGGCAGAATTTGATATTGCCGATTCACTGCATAAACATTATGATTGTGGAAAAATAACAGCATGTCAAGATTAGTAATAGTGTGTGCACTCATTATTTTTCAGTGTTAATCCCACCAAAACAAAATATAAAGACTGCTGCATGCCCTCATTCTGCGAACTCGGAGGCAAATGAGGGCCATGCTTGCTTTATGTCACCTCTTTTTTTAATCACAAGGGGTCACTGTGAAGCATTTATGACTTAATTGCTGCAGGGCCACCTGTTGAGCAAAGCAGACAGATGCAAGATAATCTGAATCAGGATAATGATTCCAATAGTGTATTCATCAACATGTAGCCATTAGATCGATCATGAACAATATGAATACCAACGGCATAATGAATTGATGTAACATCTATAAACAAAATGACTCTCTGTAACATCGAAAGGAGCAGATGATATGGTTGCCCTGTGATAGTATGGAGTTGGGTGCCTTATACATGCAAAAATTCAGATTTTTGCTGATGTTTCATCACTAGAGACTCTATTTAAGTGAGTTTGCTCATGAAATCATATTTCTCGGTCTGAAACATTTGCTTGCACTTGCAGATCTTAATATAAAGATGTGAAAATCGATTATTTAAGAGATAGGCAGATAGCTGAAAATTTCATAAAATTTTAATGACAGACACCGGACAAAGTACAGTTGCTAGTATGGTCAGTTTTTGCACGCACAACTCAATCGTGGTCACTATGTCTCCTGTATGACCTGCAACTACTCAGTCCACTGATAAATGAACAATTAATATTCTGGTCATTTCTGTATCTGGTTATGTTTAAAAATACGTATGAACTGAAGGAAAGTATATGTGAGCTGTGTGGGATGCTTATGGGAAAAAGGCTTTTTTTAATGGTTGGTTTTGTTTGTTGGTAAGTATGACATCAGTGACGTCATGGTTGATAAGTCAAAGAAAACCTCACTCAATTAAAGTAATATTGCTCTATTTATAAACGGTGTGGCAAGTAAGCTGATAATTGAATGAAACTGATGGCAGTGCGTTTTTGCATATATTTTGTATATGACTCACTTTCATTCTTTGTTATTTTTGGGAACATTGATTTTCAAGATTAATTGTTAACGTATGTACTTTTTTGACTGTCCTTCCAGCAAATAAAGGAGTGTAACTACCTCCAATTAACCAGATATTTGCAATTAATTATAGTCAATATCTCAAGTGGCTCCTCTGGGACTAACAAGCCAGTTTCATGTATCAAGTTAGTCGATGTTATTCATTATCATGCAAAGTGACATGTTTTTAAGTCAAAAAAGGATTTTTTTTATTTTGTAAAATTTTTTGTCCGCCACTTATTACCAATAACTCGCAGCACATGACATTTTCATGATGCTAATATTAACGAAATTTTCAGTATTAAATTCTTACTGGTTTAGTAGCCTTTTTTATAAGCCATAGTAAATGCAAATGTTCTGCGTTATTTTCGTGTTGTTAACATTCATTGAGGCTGAACTTCCGACACTCCACAGTTACTTTTGATATGATGAAGTACACTACAATGTCATCTAGTGGAGCTTCAAGCTTCGATAGTATCGAACAACAGCCTCTGTGTTGCATGAAGCATTAGGGAGCAGTAGTTAATGAAATATTTATGCAGAACCAGGGGCTGCAAGTATCAATAGCAGAAATGCATCAGGTAGTGACGCGGAACTCTGGTTGCCAGGGACGCCTCTATGCAATGGCGCCGTTGCCATGGCGGAAGCAGACTGTAATCTATATGATTCTTTTTTTGATGGATCAACGTTCATTACATTCAACAAAGTTTAAAACTTCACCTCTGGTCAATAAGCAGTCAATGTGAAGAAGCATTAATGTAAAAAGGTCGGAATTTCATTACGCTACACACAAGTGAATTATGGGAGTGATGGAAACTCTAAAAAGTGTACTAACTGTTTTTAATATTTTTAAAGCATTTTCCCAGAACAATTAACAAGCAAATAACAAAATATGAAATATTTAGTTGTTTATTGATCCCAACCCATGGCCACATACATGCAGTACCATTTCGACAGTGGTTTTAACAAAGTATAGTAAGAGTATATATATATATATATATTCTTTTATTGACAACGCAATATCAGTGCAGATACATGTGTCATAAAAAATAAAAATAAAGTAAAGGAAGAAAAGAAAATAATAATATATACATATAAAATAAAGAAAATATAATAAAATAAAGGCATGAAATTTTTCTAAAACGCTATAGTAAAAACATAAATAACTATATACAGCACCAGGTAATGAACTAATAAATATATGTATCTTTGAGCACCTAGTACAATTAACACAACTGGTAATACTGATATATAATGAGCACCTATCATGAACGGTTGAAACACAAAAAATAAAAAATATATATATAGATCTATATATATACATATATATATATATATATATATATGTATGTCTACTTTCTCGGGCCAAGAGCATCATCCATTACTAATACAAATGGTGGATTTTCACGGAATGTTCTCTGTATTTCCACCAGGTGGCTATGACAATACTGCAATTCTATTGGCTGAAAATGTTCCCGCCCTTGGCTGTGATTGGCTGAAGCAGTGTGCATCATAGCAGCAGTATTATTTAGTGCATTTTAATGTATATTTGACACTTATCATTTAGTTGATGTTTGTTATTTTTCTGAGAAATTTATATTTATGGAATCAGTTAGTTATGACCTACTATGTCTGAAAATGAGTAATCAGAGAGGAAAGTCTTATGTCCTGCTGAATTCAGGGCTGTCCAGTAGACTCTATTAGAATCATTTAGTTACTTTATGGAAATTGCCATGTAATTGTCACTTCTTAAGCAGAATTAATGTTTAGTGGATGGGTTCTGATGTTAGATGTTCTATCTAAGACACTGTCTTACACATATAATACTAATTCTGGCTGTCCTATTATACATTGTGATGACAGTTTCAGGCGGTATATCTATAATATACAGCTTTTTGTCAGTCGTTACCTGAACTGAATTTTTTTACAAGAGTTATGAACTTCCTTTACGTGGCAACAAAGTATCTATCTATCTATCTATCTCTCTATCTACCTTATCTACCTTATCTATCTATCTATCTTACCTATCTATCTATCCATCTATCTATCTATCCATCTATCCATCCATCTATCTATCCACTGTCGCGAACATCTACAATTATCAATTATTCCGTGATTAAGCCATAACAAATCTACACAGGATATTTTATTTTTTGTTTTTTTGATATTTCAAATTTCAAGGTCATGTGATCTGACTACATTTTGTGCCATTTAGTTTCTTTCCAGTAATATCAATTTGTTATTGTAAATAATGGCCTTGGAGGAATTAGAGCTATTTCTCCAAGGTGTGGCAAACCTTTAGTAGTGGTGTAATAAGTCACTTAACTGTCACGGTATCCAAAACCAGCTGTTCCTGTCTTGATTTTGAAAAAATGTAAATTATCTTTTTGTCATTTGGTGCATAAATTGAATTAGGCCTATACTCCACCAAGACAGTTTTCCTTTTTGTCTGAAGGGATATATATTGTAATAACAAAAATGTAAGTTATGTCCCTCGTGATATCCCTAATATGCAGGAGTTAACTAAGTTTTTTGTTACTTATATATATACCCAACAAGAATGTTATAGTTAACTCCCAACTATGAGGGATATAACTATTACACGATGTGGAGTTCCTGGTGACTCATACAAAGACTAAATGCGCAATCCAAAATTCTTTCAGAGCTTTAAATTGGTAGTAGTAGTATCTTAATGATAAGTATTATTTGTACACGACATTACATATGAATAATTAAATTAACAAATTGGGAAGAAATTTTAATACATGACATGAATGTTGGGTTTACCTCCATTTTCCGGTTTATAGTCATTACTGTTTGAATTTGTCATCAGATACCAAAAGATGCATTTTATGTTGGAGCATTTAAGTGGCCGAGAATAAAATGACTGCAAATTCATGTTAAATTGCATTTTTATTATAGTATTATTATGATAGATTACTTTGCAAAAGTATCTCTGCTTCTCCTTCATCTGTTTTATTAATATTACATTTTATCAATATTACATTTATTGTTTTGCACTGATGCGCTCCTTATATGCCTCTTATAGATATTAAATTTTCCTGAATGATGAATGAACTTCTTTATATTTTTGCACTTTGTTTCACTGTTTTATCGTCTCCAAGGAATTTTTTTATCAATTCTTGTCTGGACATTGATGTCCATATTTCAATTTTGTTTACTTTATTTTATTTTTAACACTGTGATGTTACTATCATAAAACACTTTATAACAACAGAAATTTACAGATTTTTATAGAAAAAAACAAAAAAAAAGCTGTCGAGATCAGATTGAGAGGTGCCCTCATAAATGACGTTTTACAGATGAAATTATCAATAGTGAAGCCAGTGATATAATGTCTTGCATTATCTTGTAAAAGTATACATGATATACATTATAAGTAATGCAGACGTCTTGTGTTTCTAAATTTGTCGTTTACTGTAATCAAAACTACACAGTAAAGACTATGAAATACTTGTAGTGATACATTATTTGCAGTTGAGATATTATGCCATACAGACTGTGTATGCTGTTGGATGGATTTGTGGTTAAGTTAGTGGGCCGTGTGTGTTATTTAATAAGTACTGAATTGAATTCACCTGGAACTGTCGTACTAAGTCTTTTTGGTTTTCTAACAAATGTTTGTCAACTTCATCTGACAAGTTAGTCATCCTTAGTCAATGTCATATGAAGTAACATTAGTTGACTTAGATATTAGTCATTATGTCTAATGGTATGATTGCACTAACAACCTACTTCCCAGTGAACCATTTGCAGTCTTGAACCGTTTTGAAGACGTCTCCTCCTAGTACGTGACCCAAACGTTTACATCACCCAAAAAGTTTACAATTTTGAAACGTGTTTGTTTACTATTGTTCAGGTGTTTAGAACTTCTATAAAACTGCCCAAAAACGACAGACCTTTCTGGTCAGGACGTCCACAAAATGTGACACACACGTGCCTCAGTAATAATACGTGGTCTAGACGTTCTTGCTGTCATTGCAGAACGTTTTAACCATGTGTCTGAAACGTTTTTGTCAGACAACCAGCAAGTTTTCACAGCACGGTGGAACGTAAACATGGCAGGTGTCCCAAGAATGTTGTCACCATAGAAATTTCTATTAATATTACAATTAATTATTTTTTATTGGCGATGACGGACGATTATCATTCCTGTCTAAATTTAGGTCAAATAAAAAAAGATAATTTTTGGAAAAGTGTAAACCATGACCCATTGCTTTTCACACGTTAGGTACAATATAGTCAACGTCATAGTTAGGCATTAAAGTCTTTCGCGTTCATGCTCAGTTGTAAGGCTTCCTGTTCTGGAATAAACGCAATATAAACACAACCACTTGTTACATGGTGACAGGGGTGGGATAAAACGGCGACCTAAAATTCAGGTAAACTTATCATAGAGGCTGTCACTTTGCTCAGCTGTTCGATTCTCATGTCGTCTGTGTGTCTCTGTTAATCAAGCATCCGAATGTTTGTGACATCACCAGTAATCAAAACGTTTTAAAGACGTAGCCAACAGTTCATAATATCATTAGAAATCGATGTAAGTAAGCTTGACAGTTCACCGCTCAACTACGTGCTCAAACCGTGTGGTTTTATGTAGCTTATGGTTTTGTCTTGGTCTTTAGTAAATTTCCTGTCCTGACACTGGTGGGCACGTCATCTGGACGTTGTCATGTCGTCATATTGTTAACAACATGTCTCTAAAACGTCTTACAAACGCTTTCACCACCAAACCCAAAACGTTTCCATCACCAAAATGTATGGTTCACTGGGTTTAGATTAATTTTAGTGAACGAGGCATCTCGTGCTTGTAACTCCTATTACTTAATTAATTAATAATTTAATAATTTAATAATTAACTCATTTACTCATTTACTCATTTACTCATTTAGTTACTTAGTTATTTAGTAATAAAAAATTCACTAATGTGTAATAAATAATTCATTACATTTAGATTAATCAATTCAATATTGCGACGAAAGTCATTAGTTAAAAAGGTATTGATAAAAATACATTAGCAGATCGAATTTGTTACTTTTTTTCCTAAAAATTCTGCGTGATGTGCACATTAGATACAACAGTGTATGACATCAAAACTTATTTGTATTATTGAACTAGTTATTGCGTCAGATTCAAATTGCCATTAAAAGATCAGTATTCAATTTGATATATGGGGCATTTTAAGGATTGAATTTCCTGCAACATATCAGTTAATAATTGATATTGATGGTCGCCAGGGAGAACTGCAACAGGACAAATCAATGAATGTTACATTGTAGTCCACCAAACAGAACTCTTACAAAATTAGGATATAACTGTCTATTCGTTAGCAAAAACAGTTCAATTGATTAGTTGATGAAAGGATGCAACAGCCACGACTCGTTGGGTCAAAGGTCGATTTGGTGATTTATATCTCTTTTCAAAATGAAAAATCGTCTTACAAAGGCAACTTTCCAGGAATTCGATTTAGTTCTGGAAAGTTGCCAAGTACAGTAGGACCTAGTCACCAAGTGGCTGATGAATATGGTTATACAAATGTATTTTACAAAGCTAGCTGAAAGAAGCAGAATCAGTGTTTTCAAAAGTATTTCTTCTTTATTCTAAATTTGAATGTCTTAATATACTTTGAATTATATATTAATATTAATTAGTTATTGTTGGTCGTAAAATAATTCCTCAATGTCTAATGAAAGTGTTCATTGAAACATTTCTAAAGGGTTAGTTTAAGTTTTTGACGAGCCACACTCTGTCACTGAAAAATAACCACACATTAGTAAATGATTCACATGTGTGTATATAGCCTCCATTTTCCCATACAGACCAATTTGTTGCAAAAAGTAGTAGCCTTATGAATCTATTATGAAGTGCCTGTAAGCAATAATTTTGCCTCTTTTCACTGCTGGTTTTACTCTTTTTGTATTCACGTTTTTGACAGTTGAGCAAACGTCAAAGAATGTAAAAGTGTATGATGAGCTGAGTAATATCTCATTGTGACGGTTTCTCCAGGATTGCCTTGGCACTCAACAAGTTCTGGCAGTTGGCAATTGCACATTCAGTTGTTCTATATCTCAGATTAAGTCACAAAATACTTGCATCTTTCGATTAAAATAATATATTTCAGTTGCATTTAAGTGTCCGCATTTAAGAGCCTCAGGTATGAGGACACAGAAGGTTGCATTATTGATCAAAAGCATCAGGCCATGACGCAGTGTCGCGCATTCCATGTGATAGGCAGTCAATGGTGACACTGCGACACAGTCTAGCGATTCTGACAATACTGGTGAAAGTTTGCCCCCTTGGAGCAGTCCTTATCTCAGCCGGTTGATGCTGCTCATATAGGTAGATCTTTCTTTGCGGAAAATAACATGAATGTGGTACGATAGGACTAATTACAACGGAAGACAAATTTTCAACTAAAATGGAAATCACTTAATACTCAGGTGAGCGAGATGTACTTACAATGGAAATTTTAAAGCTGGGGGTGGTTAATGTACATATACTAAAAATGTTTAACTAATATTCATTACATATTCTGTTGATATCAGGCTTAAAGAATTTAATATTGAGTTCAAAACGAATTATTTGCCTTTATAAGCAAAACGTTACTCTAGCACTGTGTCATGATAGTGTTGGCTGTGAGACTGGCTTTCCATATTTCAGATATCAGAATTCTGCTTGGTTCACCATGAGTCTTATGAAGGCTACTTCGGATGGCACGGGCTTGTCCCCGTTGGCCATCTTTGGTCCTCAACCGACAGGAGAAAAAGTCGCTAACCAACTTGTTGCTGGTCTGATGCGACAAACTCGCTTGGCTGTGGGAGAAGAAGAGGTCCTTCCTGACCAAAAGTTTTTCATTAATGTCGGAGGACTTCGGTACGAGACCTGGTCGAGTACACTCGAACGCATCCCGGGAACGCGCCTTGCCATTTTGGCTCGGCTCGGGGAAACCGATGAAAACTTTGACAAAACTACAGGAGAGTTCTTCTTTGATCGTCACCCCAGAGCATTTGAATGTGTCCTGAACTACTACAGAACTGAAGAACTCCACATTGATCATAATCTTTGTGGAAATGTCCTACAGAAGGTACGTTGAGCAAAATAATCTTAACCGTGACATACAGTCACAAACTTCTGGCTTTTCACTACAATATATGATGAAATCATACTTATAGACAGCTACTGACAGGGTGAGGGCCTAGCTCAGTGGTAGCGCGCTGGGCTTCCAACCACTGGGTCCCGGGTTTAATTCCCAGTCGAGCCTAAGTTGGATGGCTGTTTCGTCCTTCGTCTCATTGCCATGGTCCCTACCTGTCCTAATTAGCCCATCAGGTGCAGAAATACAGGACGTAAAGCCATAATTTACCACCACCAGCTACTGACATTATATATTTCAATTTTCAATAGAATCTAACAGCACCCCAAAACCTTTCATTGCAGTTTCACTGTATCATCCTAATAAAAGTTTTTAAATATCTTTTGATTAAACAATTAAGGTGGCTTACCAAAAATGAGGGACCTGTTGTGGTTAACCTAGTCGTAACCTTATTATTGTGAGGCACACCAGACTATATCTTCTTACAATGTTTTATCGCCATACATTTTTTTAAAATAAATTATCAATAATTACACCTTGATTGCCATCATATGTTGAAAATATGCGTGGAATTATAAATCAATTACTGGACGCACTTAGCAGTTCACAACATTTCATCCATGACCCTTGGACTTCATCAGGTGAATGATGGTCTTGTCAGTGGTTGGTGTTATTAGAGCTGTGAAACTGTGAGAAATTGTGAAGGCTCCAGACAGGTTGAACCTCAGAACCCCTCTCTTGTTTAGTGTTGATTGTTGGATCCTCTCCCATATGGCCTCCTTTACCCATCTATCAGGTCCTTAGCCAAGGGGGGGGGGGGGGGTCTAGTGGATCGTTTGACCCACCCAACTTGGTGCATGTGCACATATTGGTCTACATCAAGAATATTTTAAGAATTTGTATTGAAGGTCCACAATATTTTTGAAAAAGACCAAACCAATGCTAGCGGCTGGTAACGGACCTGTCTATTGAACCAATTCTGCTTGAGTTTGACCTTTCTGTCATTGGTATATAAGTTCATGAAATATATAGATATACAAGCATCTTTCAGATTAAGAGCAGTGTTTTATTTGAATCTTATGAATCCGGAGAGCACAGAATAAGTGGCAGTGAAAGATATAACCGTCAAAATGATTCTTAAAAATCGGTTTTTGCCATTACTAAAACCTTTCGTCACCCACCAATGGATGTTGGGTCTCCTTGTGCATTGCAAAGTATGGCGTGATCTGCATGCATGCACAGTTTTTGACCTTTTTTTAAAGTTAAGATTCTCAAAAGGTTAATTTTCGATGGTATCTATTGGCTGTGGAAAACCCAATAAGCGCACATAATTATGAATTGATTTGTTACATGGAAAAGTGAATATCATGCAAGTATACAAACATGCTATATGATTAAGATAATTATTGTTCAAATTGTACTGAATATCTACTGAATATCTATATATTTCATGAACTTAAATACCTTGACAATAAACTAACAGGTACTAACAAAATTAAGGATAAGACCATAATTATTTTGCTTGGTAATGAAATTTCTTCTAGTTGCTTCTGTGAATGTGTATCAATCCACACTTACTCAATGGCATGTAACTGAAGGAGTTGTGACAAATTTGCCTGAATAGATGTATTGTCTGTTACTGGCAACCAATTACAATGACACTGACATGACAAATAATTTTTTATTAGCCCCATGGTTACAAAAGGAGGCAAGGAGACCCCTCTGAGACAATTATATGTCGCTTCTGAGGGGCCACCTTATAATTTTGACATATTAGTTTAGAAATTTGAATTGATGGAATGATATGCACAGAATATTTAGTGACATTTGGCAAGGACTTTTCAGTGAAGCAATTTTGATCCGGACTTAGCAATTTTTGATAAGGCAAACTTCATCGTAATTCGAATTGATAAAATGTCTTCTAATGTATGTTTTGAGGCAATCTAAACTGTGGATTATTATTTTATCTTTGAAATTTTGATTCATTTTGTTGTATGCGTTGGGTAGTCTATACGCAATGCAATTTTTTACAAAGTCATGCCTGACAATAGGGTGATGAAGATTCCAGTATTGTCTTATTGTATAATTGTGAGAGATATTATCCCAAAGAAAGGAAAAATATTGAGAATAATGAGGAAGTAGATCATAAATAATTTAAAACCAAGTAACATTATTGTCCCATTCATATGAAACTTTTCTTCTTCATCCGTGACATCATGAGGGTTTTACAACCACTGATTGGTCAATTCTGTAATCCGCAACACTGTGGCAGATCAGAAAGAGCAATACTATATACTGCCAGATATTGCTGGATTTAGTAAAAAAAAAAAAACTGGTAACTGCTAGACTGTTTTGATTTAAAATGCTATCTTGTTTGGAGTATTGTTATGTTTCTTTAGGAACTGAAGCATGAAATGTATGCAAACACAACGACGGTCTCAAAATCAATTAGAAATTAGAAAGCCATTATACGTAATTATATCTATTACAACAATAATAATTAAGTTGGAAAATAAAAGCACCCTTGGTGAATTGCAGTGACATTTATCAATATTTGTGACAAGCAAATGTCAAGCTTCCAGCAAAATTGGCATCATTAGCAAATGACATGTGGCTGGTTAGTATAGCCCAAATTTTCCAGTTCATTTGTTACTTTTTGTGAAGTCAGTCGGTGTGGTAGTGTAGTCCACATTTTCTTCATAATTAGGAATCGATTGGTTTCCAAGATCTCTCTATGGACAAATATCAGCCTCCACATAAAATGAGGTAGTGAACTTAATTATTAAGATGGTCAATATGCATAAAGAAAATTGCACTCGTTTGCATAATGCAAAAATGAAGAGATATGACAAAAGCAGTGAATAATTTATGAATACTTGTGTATCAGACATTGCTTATCTTGCACTTCTCTGGCCTAGGGTTATCCAATCTCCCTGTAATTACACAATAGAGACCCGCCCAAATGTTGACTGATCATATACTTTTACATCCATTGTGATTTAAAATAAGGGCACACTTGGCAACGTTATACTGATTGTACTACGACAAACACGCATATAAAAATTGAAAATCTAAGAGTGGATTTATCGGAAGGTTCTCTGAATTTCCACCAGGTGGCTACGATAGAATACTGCAATTCTATTGGCTGAAAAAATTTATATTTGACATCTTATCATTTGGTTGATTTCTGTTATTTCCCAGAGAAAATTGCATTTATGGAATCAGTTAGGTATGACCTACTATGTCTGAAAAGCAAAATGAGTAATAAGAGGAGAGGAAAGACTCATGTCTTGCTGAATTCAGGGCTGCTCAGTGAAAAGACTCTATTGAGTTGGCAATTTCGACATTCACGCATATAAGTCTATTTGTTAATAAGGTTATCACTAATTACAAAGTTTTTAACAGTCTCAAATTTACTATTTACTTTTTCCAGCTTGTTTATCTTCCAAGGCAGTTTCTTGTCCAGGCATTGAACCCCCTCTAGGTTTTTGGTTTCATATTTAAATAGATTTCTTCTTCACTCTTTGCTCGAACCTGCTTTTACTGATGAGTGATTTGACAATACAAAGTTTCCTTTTTTTCTTCCTCCTTGTTTGTTTTTTTATTCCGATTCAATCAAGGAAGTCGATCTATGTAATTCATAATGAGAGGAAAGTGCTTCATAAAAACCAAGCCCCACTTTTATCAAGTATCCAATGAACCTCAGGCCTTCTTGGATCCAGAAGCCTAAGAGGTATTAGCAGTCACTGGTCTCGTGAAATGGCAATAAAACAAAAAAAAAACCCAGAACAATAGCATGTAAGTAAAACCTTAGGTCATACATGTTGTATATATATTTATATTTTTGGAAATTCGAATGTTGAAGAAGGCAGGAATATTCTCCAATAAGTTCCATGTATTATGGACAAAGCCCCGAATGGCTTGCTTTGCAGCATGGATGCCATGGACATGGAACATTAAGCCTTATGGCAATGAGTTCTGGAACAAATTGTCCTAATCTCAGATCCTTGATTCAGAGCAGCGTTGTATTGTAATTTCCTCATTATTTAATTTTGACAATGGTAACACATTTCCTCAGGATATGTATAGTATTGTATCCAGTGTACTCCAAATATTATGCTTTGGTATAACTTTGTCAGTGCCCAATATATAAGTGCCACATTAGGACTTTCTAAGTATTAAGTATAAGAGGATAGATGTGAAATAGACTTTCTCACAACTTTTTCCTCTTTGTGTGTGTACAGTGTGAGGTGCAGGTGTGTACTCAGCAATGCTTGCCTACTTTAAAAGGCCAGGTTAATATAGCCTGGTTAATATGGCTGATAATAGCTTGGTACAATGGCTCTGGCAGTTCATGCTCGATCTGTTTATGAGCCAAATTAATGACTGGAAAATGATTGAATAATATATGATTATTATGATTATGTTAGTTTTATCATTATGGGTGTCACTGATAGATACACAATTAATTTCACATCATGTTTCAAAAACGTTTGTTAAAATTGTAAAAAAAAAACATTATGTGAAGTAATATTTGCAATAAGTTAATGCAGTATGTTATATATATCTTTTCTTTGACAGCTTCATGTCATTCATGACATGTGTCAAAATGTAAACAGAAAATACAAAGTAAATGACATACAGTAACAGTGAAAGTATGATAGAAAAGAAGTAAATAAAACTAGGTTTCAGCTACAATAAAGATGTGTTACAATACAATAGCAACTTAATATATATCATAACTGTGAGAGTTGTTCTTGCAATAAGTGAATTTGAACTAAATATATATTGAATCTTGCTTGGATGACAATCAACTGACAAGAAGAATGTGCCAGTGTATAACATCGATTTTCAATGCAAGAAACACCACGGGCTGTAACCTCGAAACATGCAATCTGGTCATTGTTTTGTGTAGGTTTTATGATATTTCACCCTGGGCTTTATTTGAAAAAAAAAAACCTTTCTAGTTGATGTTCTTCTTACGGTAACAGAATAGAATCTGCTCCATAAAGTTTGGACTTGACAGGTCATTTCTACTTTGCAATGTAAATGTCACACAAAGGTGGGAATCTGCAAGTTACTAAGGAGATACAATAACAACTGTATTATATGCTAATTATATTTTTGTAATATATATTGCATTTAGTTCTATCATTAATATGAATAAACTTTAGTATACGATTTTTTTTATGCATCTTGGTGAATAATTTATGACATACTTCATACCTGGGATATGTGTAACACACAAGTACAGCCATCTTCCTTTAGATAACTAAGTCCTTCCTGCTCCGCACAAAACAATCCATAAAATTGCTATTGATTGACATTTTAACTTTTGTTTCCAATGTGCCCGAAGATGTGTGCACTCATAATAAAGCTAGGCTCAGTAGTGTATGACATTGGAAATGCTTCCAGGCAGGTGATTCAATTTTTTCCTTCATGGAGAAAGTAAAATGTTCTTCTACATAGGTTAAACAAATGAATATTGATTGGATTAAAATATAATGGAAATACATGTGTAATTCTTAGTTGTTTATCTATGCACAGCCTGTCAAAAATAAAACAATACAATGACAAATAGTTTTTACATTCTTACATAAAATTGATTAAAGGTTTTTACCATAAGACTTTTAGTGTTGCTACGGTCTATAAAAAAAAACACATATACAGATATACTTTTTTATGAATTTTTACGGAAAATATTTTGTACAATGGTATGACATTATGCAACCAATCATATCAGAATACTTAGACAACTGCAGCCACAATTGTGTTACTAAGTGACTTGGTCTATATAAACTTTGTTTTGTCAATTTTCTCAGCAAGGGGTTCAGAAACAGAACAGCCATTCGTCTCCTTTCTCAAAATCGTTTCAGTATTGCCAGTAGTGATGGCTAGTGGTTTTGAATTGAGAATTTAAGTCCATAAAAAGTCTCCATTGCATTGGCATTGGGACTATGATAACTGAAAAAAAGATGGTCAAATGTGTGAATCGAAAGTTACACAAAGTAGCGTCATAATAAAATTATTTCGTACTTAATTATAAAAAATATCTTAAAATCAATAAAAGCATAAATATGATATTGATTTTGCACATGAAAAAGTGCAATGAAAGCATCCAACCATGCAAATTGATTATTATTTGAAGTCGTTTCATATATTTTTGCCCAAGGCTACAGCTAACAGCAATTAATTGTCTACCGTATAACAGAATATGATCAATGAAGGTCTGGATGGTAATCCAAGCCAGTTGATTCTTCCTTTTTCTTCGCAAAACATGTAACAGGCCACAATTACTCTATGGTAGGTAACTAAGGGAGATAGAGGCCACAATTACTCTCGGTACAAAAATGTAGGTAACTATAGAGACAAGGGAGTTAAAAGAAAGTTACCTGAATAGACGTATACTTGTCATTTACTGGCGACCAAGTAACATTATTGTCCCATTCATATTAATTAAGTTGGTAGTTAAAAGCACCTTGGCGAATTGCAGTGACATTTATCAATATTTGTGACATGGAAATGTCAAGCTTCCACAAAATTGGCATTATAATGACATTTAGCTTTGTTAGTGCAGTCCAAATTTTCAAGTTCACGCATTACTTGTGATGAAGTCAGTAGGCGTCATATTAGCACAGGATACACTTTCAATAACAAAACAAAGAAATCAATAGGTCTCAAAGTATTAACCTAGTCAATATGCGTAGTGAAAATTGCAGTTGTTCGTTTGCATGTTGTATGCCATAATGGTGAGATAAAAACAACAATGAATAATTGATAAAGTACATGATAATTTCTCAGATATTTCTCTTCTAGTACTTCTCAGTCCTTAGGTCTTACAATTTCTTTCAGCATTTGCACTATAGAGTCCGGTTAAATTGCTACTGACCGTACTTATTGACTTTTTAGATCCAGGTTGCCTTAAGATATTTGTCCACCTGGCAACCAGTGATGTTGCACCATTGTAAAAAAACAACAAAAGAAATGTTGAATCCAGGCAAAAATTTGATTAAATCATCCACTAAGAACTATTTGACTTACCGTTCTAATTATTTTAGCAATTTAGACATATTTTTTTCTAGTTCCCTACCGAAGCAATTTGCCAAACTTACACACTAAGTAATTAAATATTTCTATCCTGGATAACCAATTTGAGGAACTGACCAAAGGTAGGCTAATTTCAGTTCTCAGTTAATACATCATCAATTACAAACTTAGTAAATTATTTGCAATATTTTTGGTCATGAGAACAATCTTTATATATATCATCTTTATTCATATCTTGGTATACTAATACAATACTAATACAATACATGGTTTACACTATAGTAATAAAAGTGCAAAAATTAATTCAGACACATGTCCTCAATAATTGATTTAACTTCATTGGAAGTAAAGTCTACTCTGCAAGTCCAGTTTGTGCTTTGTTTTTGTGTCACAACACAGGGCTCTGAGCAATAGACATTGTCTGGCTGTCCCATGTAGCACAGTTAAATGACTAAATTCAGGTTACAGACGTCGTTGATATGTATTTGTAACCTGTGTAGCTCTCTCGACCTAAACTGTTCTTCAGGAGATGAGAACCATGACAAGTACATTACCGCAAAGAAAATTATTACAGTTTTGGGTTTTATATGGTCATTCCTTGGATGAACGTCTGTTGGTATTTCTTTTGTCAGAATATATAAAAAATATGTTCAACAGAGTTGGAAACATCAATTTATGAGTTTTGTATGGCTTTTTTTCCCCATGGTGATATTTCAAAAGCACAAAGATTGATTGTACATACATGCATTCAGCAAGCCTATGCCATTTTGTGACATTTATCAAGTTGAATTTTTATACATGATACATTTATGAGCAAGATCAATCACAAAGGTCGTAAAAATCCATTATATATCGCTTACAAAACGTCAAAAACCGAAAAAAGTATGGGTTTGTTTCATGGGAGGGATAGAAAAAAGAAGTACATTCTGTTAATTAGAAGAATACAACTAGCTGATGATTTATCGTGTCTTAGAATTGTTAGAATTCCAACGCTCTTGTAAAAGATTTTATTCACAAAGTGTACAAAACAGGTCATTAATAATCAGCATATTTACCAAAACTATTGTTTTTTCACTGATCAACCATAATTTCCAAACCAGATGTTCTCAGAATGACAAAATTTTGCCATAAACTACATAAGGACTACCCAGCCAGGAATGTCAAATAGTTTTCAGTCTAGTTTAAATTTTGCATAGGTTGCCACATGCACTTTTTGAGTCAAAGTCTCCCTCAGCTGTTCAGATACTCAGAACTCTAAAATGAGTAATTTGAATATATAATGTGTTGAGTTGTGATACCTAAGCCAATGTTGGTCGGATAGTCTCCAAATTTTGAGGTAATTTTGTGTTATGCTTTTTATAACAATGACGAGGCGGAAAACTTAAATATAGGGGTGAATAAGCTTATTACTGTTTACTGTCCTAAACCAAAATCCTGTTCATAGATAGTATAATTATATTTATATAGATAGTATTACAATCCCAATATGAAATGTTGCATCATTTTAATTCTATTCCTTTGCAATCATCATGAGTTACAACATCACTCTACCTGATCTAGGGCCCATTAATTGCCGTTACAGTCTTTTCATGACAAACAGTGATCTATGAACCAAACCTTTGTTTTTGTCAACATTGTCATCTGTACCTACCATATAAAATGTTAAAATCTGGTGCAAACATTTTGAAATAATAACTTTAATGGTATTAGTTCTTTAATCATTTGCATGCAATGGCCACTGAAAACAGTCCACTAAAATGCAAATGCTGATGGTTAGGTCAACAAGACCAAACGTGCAGTGGCATAAATAATAGTGTGTCAGCAACTTTCAGGTTGCCAAGCAACTGACTGTAGCATCTACTTTCTGATGTTTATTTGGGCTGATTGAAGTACTATCCAAACCACTGAATTAACTTACATCCCCAGGGTGTGCTAAATCTGTGTACTTTATGTACCCTGGGCTAAAGGTCATCAATAAAGGTTGACAAAACCACAAAAAAGTCCCTATTGAACCTGCTGGCTGTGGCACTTGTATTAATTCATGCAGCTGCAATGGCTGCATGAGCTGTTAAGCCGACTAAGAGGTGTGAACCAGGGCACTGCATTAACACCAGTGACTGTCACTTTTTTCTAACTTTTTTTTCTGCAATACAGTCGGGCTCCTGAGTGAATAAAAAATTGTAAAAACTGATGTATATAATCACAGCAATATTGTTAATTGTTATAGTTAACTTAACAGCTTCCAAAAATCAGAATCTCTAAAAAGGTAGACTGAAATAGACTAATTTCAATAACCCCTGTGACTCAGAATTTGACGTCATTAGGCTTGTCAATGATTTTACACTTTATTCGTTGTCTGTATCCATATTTTAGGCAAGTCATTGCCTGATGAATATTATCATTATCGAATTGTTCAATAGTGTTGCGAAGTAAGCGATAAATCATAAAAAAAACTCTTTTCAAATTTATGCCTGTGAGATGTTGCACAATGTCGTTGAATTATCACTTCAAATTGATGATTACAAGTAATCCAATCAATATAGGGTATAATTTATGATACAGTAAATTTATTCATTAAATGCCATTATAATGTTACCGATTCCAAATAAAACTTGGTTATACCCATCACAATATAAACGCTTTGCTTCATTCACCACCAAACGTGAGATTTTTGGAGGGTTTTTGTTCTTTGCTGAGTAATTTGAGAAAGTTAGTGAATTCCAGTTTGTCATGTCTTTTGTGCCTTATTTCCAACTGTATCACTGGCCTTTTCTTCTTCTTCTTCTCTGTATCATCTGTGTTATATAATCCAATCTCGATATTTGTGTTTTGTTCCACTTTGAAATGTTTTTTACACCCCACCAGACCATGCGGAGCCCTATATGTTTGAAAAGAGGTCTCTCAGAGCCCAACAAATCATAAATAATTATAATTACCCTTGTCACGTCAAAGATCTCACCAGTATTGATGCTTTTAATGTTAATCTTAAACGTTTTATACTTCAATGATTTTATTCCACATGTTATTTTAAGGATGCTTATATATTTTTAGTTTTTATCTTTGTAAATATTTAAAGGGCACTGCTGAAGAACAGTAATACTAACTGAGCATTTTACCCTTGTAAATTATATTTGTAAATAGAAATAAATTAAATCTTGGTTATTTAGTTTTTATATATACCGAAATCACCCTGTTATATCCTGGTTACGGTTCTGTCAATGTTTACTGGGCTAATTGTGTCACCCCTCAACACAGCATGGAGAACAATGTCAGCTTAATATACACGAAAGGCGAAAGTTTTGGACCTGAGGTTCCATTATCAAAGTTTAATATTCTGGGTTCTTGGTTATTTATATATATTTTTAGTAATAAGGTTTGTTTTTTGCAGGAGTTCCAGTTTTGGGGAATTGAGGAGATGGACATTGAAGCATGCTGTTGGGCAGAATACAGTCGTTTCACGGAACACAAACAAACTCTGCGTGAACTTGATGACACCTTTGCTTTTGTTGAAACGGAATTGTGGGCTGAAACATCTCGATGGAAGAAGTTTGCAGACAGAGTGTGGCTCTTTCTCGAAGACCCTTCATCCTCCAGATGGGCTAAGGTTTGTGCTGACATTCTAGAGAGCTATTGCTAACACTCAGAAACCATTCTGTGATATCCATGGTTCGAGATCATCCACTTAAATAGCCTGACGTTTGTAGATGTTTGCAAATTTGCTAGTAAATACTGTACAGCATTGTGTGGGCAGATCTTCATTGCCTTAATTCAAAAGCAAGAGGACCACAATTTGAGGTTTTGGGGATCTTTGGTTGACTTGTTGGCATACTCTCTGGAGACACTTTCGTGTTTTTGTGAATTTCTTATTTCCTTTATATTTGCTTTTGAAAATAATAACGTGGTACACAGCCACAGAGTACACAGTGACATTAAAAAAATGCATTTTTGATTATGCTCCTCGAGATAATTTCATAATTTCAATACAATTTTCTGATCATTCTGTCATTTTAACACTCCTAAAATGGATAATCCATTGGTATTCAAAGTCAGGAAGCGTTACATACCTACAGTGACTACTGTTTGCCAGGGACTGTTTGTCTAGCCTATTGACCCATGACAATGACAATGACAAAGAATTTATCAGTTACAAAAAGAGGCAAGGAGACCCCTCTAAGACAATTATATGTCGCTTCTGAGGGGCCATCTTATAATTTTGACATATTATTTTGGAAACTTGGATTAGTGGAAAGATATGGCTCATACAATTTTGAAATACATAGATAGATAACACATGTGTGTGCCTATATTTCAGGTTTATGCCGTGGTGTCCATGTTATTTGTGATCCTGTCCATAGCTACCTTTGTCCTGGAGACCCACAAGTTGTTCCAGGTGGACAAATATGGCAATAGGATGAGTGATGTTGATCCTGACGTAACAGTCCTTGTCAGTGGTGAATCGAGTTGCTGCTGCGACCAAAATAAAACTAAAAAGCCAGGTGAAGTATTTCCACTATTGACTGTCCGATTTATTCGTGTTGTGGTGCTGTTAAGTCTGTATCGATATACTAGTCGTCAAAATTAAACTCCACTACTTTTCCTATTTTTATACCAAGCACAGAGCAGAGATGTTAACATCAAGTAATACCCAAACTTTCCTCTGTAATGATTAGATAGATAGATATGGAAAGTGCAGCTCTCTAAGGCCGCCAATTTAACGTCTCATCCGAACGACATCCAGCTGGGATGTTGCTCATGAAGGGTGCTCGAGTCCGGAATTGCACCCGGGTCCTTCAGAGGAGCATGCGAGCGTCTTACCACTAAACCACCCTGCTGATAAAATGATTAACTTCCTGCTTGCTGTATTTTCAGTAGTATTATCTGCTGTTTCTCTAAGGCGATGGCAAATAGCAATAATAATGACAAGGCAAAAAAAAGCCAAAACCAAGAAAAGAAAAATATTACTCTTATCAGTCTTATTACATATTTTCAAGAATTTTGATCAGACTTTCCTATGTGGAAATTGGATGTCCCAAACATTTGGAGGTGTCCCATCTTGCTTGTCCTGTGACGTTACATGGCAAAAGCTGTTAGTAAACTGGTGCAAATAACTCATAACGAAGGAGATGTGTCATTTACATCCGAAAATGTGGGACATCTATTTCCATATGATTCCATCAGGTAACTTCAATATAATATCGTTCAAGAATATTAAGGTACTTTTACTATTTTGTTTCAGTGATTGCATCGGAGACACACCCGGTCTTAGTTGGGTTAGACTATGCCTGCATTGCTTTTTTTATTGTTGAATTCGTCATTCGAATAACATTCGCACCGAATAAGTGCAAATTTATGAAGATCCCACTGAACATTGTGGACCTGGTGTGCATTGTTCCGCATTTGATCGCGGCTTGTCTGAAAGCGGCTAACATCACAAGCGCAGCCGGATTGCTCAAAACTGTCATGATGTTAAGGATCATCCGAGTTCTTCGAATCTTCAAGTTGATGAAACATTACGGTGCATTCAAGATCTTGGCTTACACCATCAAAGTCAGCACCAAGGAACTTATGCTCATGGTGGCATTCTTGATGTCTGGTGTTCTCATGTTTGCCAGTATCATCCATTACGCGGAAAAAGAAAACTTTCCGAACATTCCCATTGCGATATGGTGGGCGATAGTGACAATGACCACAGTCGGATACGGTGACAAGTATCCGGTCAGCATGGGAGGATACATGATCGGTTGCTTGTGTGTGATCTGCGGTGTACTTGTCATCGCTTTTACTGTACCTATCGTGGTGAACAATTTCAGCCTTTACTACTCCCATGCACAAACTCGTGTCAAGCTCCCGAAAACCCGGAAGCATATGGTTCGCAAGAAATTGCTGGGCGCTCTTAACCGGAACAAGCCAAGACCAAAACGTGCTTTCATGAACCCATCTAAAAAGGATTACACCATGTTTGCTGAGAGTCCAAGAAGTCCGGATCAGAAGGAGCTCAATGTCAATAATTTCATGAACAATTTGAGCCAAGATGACAAGATGTCAAAACCGAAGATGGCAATTGCTACCCATGGCCTAGAGACTGGTACTATGACACCAGTTGAAAATTATAAGGTAAGTTTGTTTGTGTTATGATTTAGATCCCAGTTACATATCATTTTGTTCTTGAAGTGACTTATACAATTTGTCTACGACATATTTGCCACACGTTTACCTCATATTTGCCACACATCTGCCATATATCTGCCATACATCTGCCATACATCTGCCATATATCTGCCATACATATACCATATATCTGCCATATATCTGCTACACATCTGCCATATATCTGCCATACATCTGCCATATATCTGCCACACATCTGCCATATATCTGCCACACATCTGCCATATATCTGCCATATATCTGCCATACATCTGCCATACATCTTCCATACATGCTGGTAAAGCGCAATCAAACAGTCTATTAAATTAGTAGACTGTAAACCTCTCAAATCTTTATTTTTTTACTCTCAGCTAAATGGTGTTCTCTGCATATCAATATATATTTTAGCTATGAGTTGTAACAATAATTACACTAGCAAATGGTTGAATCATTACAACATTTATTAGCACTCTATTCTAGCACAAATTGTGTTTATGATCAATTCTTAATTCCGCACCTGTCTCAATGAAGTTGCCACTGGGACCAAAATACCATGAAAGGCATTCAAATGAAGTATTCTGCCCATATTGAACAGCTATCGATATATATCACACACTACACACTTTACACAAGTTTCCTGGTGTTCTTAATAGTCGAAGGTCAATGATTCACTTTCTATACAGTGTATGTTAATGTTAAATACTAACTCAAGGGATGGAAAAATATCTTGCTGGTGCAATTTGAAGGATACAGCCACAAACACGTACAAAGCAATAATATTGAGCTAATAATCGATGGAATCTATAATGAATGCCGAAGTACCTCAAATAACAGAGTCCCTCCTCCAAATGAGAAAAAAGCCAGTTCAGAATCTATTTTCGCTTCAGAAATTTTATTCTGCGATTTTCTCACAGTCAATAACAAGCAAAAACGAGTAATTGCACAGCTTAGCTTTTCATGCTCAATCGAATTACTATTTGGAATGAAATTTATTGAGAAGATTGATTAAATTGAATGACATTATACTGCAAGTAGGTAGACTTTTTTATTTAGCCAAAGTAAAGAATCATTTGAATTATGTCCTGAGATAAAATCCAGTAGTCTAAAGAATCTGAGAGTTAATAGTATACAAAATCAAGCTATCAGAGCAGTGGTATAAGTTTAATAGAAAAAAAAAAGACTTATTCTATTTTATAAGAAATTTGAGTTAATAGTGTTGGCAGATTTACTAGATTTGTGTCTTTTAGTTCTTTCATATAGATATGCAAATGACACCTTGCTAAAACCTGTCAGGCCAACCCATTTATTTGGTATCTAATCACATAATCATGCAACTACAATGGCAACTTTTGCAAACGCCTGTTCCTACCCTTCAGATCCACAATAAAGGTTTTCTTGGGAAGAGCTCCGCACATGTGGTTGCATTTGTCACAATAAAATTGTGTGAGATTTTTTATAATTTTTTCTTCCTATTTTGGTGTTGCTGTCTTTTTTTCATACGAATTAATATTTTTAATTGTAGGCAGGGGGGACCCAAGGTCAAATGTATGATGACCTGCCCTTCATGGTCGGTGGGGGAACACTTTACTGTATATAAACTCCTGTGAATGATTTATGACTAATAAATGGATGGGATACAGTCCATATCCAGTCAGTCATTAACTCACGAATTATTGACATTAGGCGCTGATTCAGTGTTTGTAAACAACAAATGATTACATTATAATCTCCCCCTACAATAGAAAACACAAACGGGTTAAAACGTTGATGATGTATTTGACTTGATTGTTCGGCTTAAAGTACATTAGTTGTGCATAATATAATTGTATCCTAGGCCGATTTGTAGATGACGTAAGTACATTTTTACCGTATTGATACTGTTGAGTCCACGCAATGATGTTTAATCAGTCAACGTTTATTGTACTCGAAAATTCGGTGAATCTACAAATTATTAAAGAACACAAAACACTAAGCATGAAAAAAAGAAAAGCCACAATATTTTGACCTTAAACTTAATGTTAGGACTTAAAAACATATAAATTACTCAATCGCATAACCAAAGTCCTGAAGGCAATTAGAACTTAATACTAATACATGAAGCACAAATTGACAACATAAGTATTATGCATATGATTGATATAACTTAATCAACTAAATTAACATTGATCATTTGTACTCACAAGCGTTGCCCATCACATGAGCGAAGACTCAAATTGACCATGTATGCATGACTAATGGACTAATGACTATTTGACACTAATGGACTAATGACCATTTGACCTATGACATGAATAGAAATCAAATCATTAAATTATTGAAATCGTAACCTTGACTTGAAACTATACATTCATTATGCAATATTAGGCACATATCATAATGCAATAAATTATCAAATTTATCGGAGAAAATGTCAATCAGCTGATAGATGAACATTAACTTGCCAAGAAATTGGTATAAATATAAACAAACTACACTCAATCTTGTACAATCAGGATTAATCTTTAAACTGCCAGCAATGATCAAACAAATGAAGTACATACCCTAGAGCAGAGGACATATTTGTTTCAGATCTTAAACAGTGTGTCTTGACCCATAACTGTCATGGTGGTGAGTGGCAAATTCAAATTTTGCATGTCTCATAAGTGATACTGGGCATGCTCAGTGACACTTGGCCAGCTAATTAGGTCATGGGCTATTCTTAGCACAACAGCAAACTGACCACATGGCTAGACATTGTAAACACAAGACAGTTTCATAAAAACGGCCCGTCAAATTGAATCTAGACAAAGCTATAATAGCTGGCTACTCAAACCGGATCTAAAAGTACATATTTATGATATATTAGATTAATTTGTTACATTCACCAAGATTTATATTTATCTGGTGATAGATATAAGCCGATTATTAGTTATAGAAGTGGACAGAAGCAGCTGGCTTTAGCATGTTCAGACCACAGCCAGTTACCGTGCGCTACAGACAGCTAGAGTCGACCGTTTTATGAAACTGTGTATTAATACCAGCATTAATTTGGATAAGAGATATTTGGCTCCATTCGAGACACAGTAACATTGTGGTATCACCACCGACTTTAAATTAATTCTTTATTTATCTTGTCTTGTCTTATGATAATTGGACACTATTATTGAAACCCACCCTTGGATACATGTATGTGTTCCTTTATTTACTAGAACACGTGACCCAACTCATTTTAGAGTCCCAGGTTCAAATCATTGATGGAAACTTTTTATGCACATGAAGAGGACTGATGGCATGTTCACGAATGTTATAAATGCTAACTAATAAAGCACTTGTCTGTAACTAATTACTTTCCTATCTTTCTAACGATATCGTTTTGCCTATATTTTTTACCATTACAGCTATTTGGCATGGACAAAAAGAGACCACAAAAATTATAATAGAAAATTTGTCAAAAAAATTAAATAAAAATTAGATGAAGTTGGGGTTGGACTATAATATAAACATGCACTTTTAATCTGACATTAAACATAATGTCCATGAATATAAAGTGTATGGCCAAGATTTAGTCAAATGTACCAGTGCCAGGTATAGTGCAGCCAAACTGCTGTATACTGAGACTGTCTTTAAGACATTCGGCCACGGAAACAGACGACATTACATAACATACAATATCTTAAAATGGGGTTTAAAAAACTGCAGACAGAGGGGAGGGGAGGGGTAGAAGAACTGGGGGAAGAACACACATTTAGTGGACGTAAAACTGTCTAGATATGACTTGATAGCGGCAACATTTCTGCATTAGAGGGCCATTTCCGAATGTACATATTTTAATATGTGATATTTTGAATAAATTGTTCTGAGTTCGGTTCTCATAGCAAAAAATACTTAAGGTAAACTCTACTGCATCATCAGTCTGCATGTCATTGACTTCATCCATAGAATATTTTTTACCTATTTGTGTTTAAAAATGAACTGTTTGCATGGCTTTTGTATTGATTATGGGGCAGCAATGCATTATGTATGTAACAATTATCGCTAGGTGGCGTTTGCTATTAATGTAATAATTATGGCTAGGTGTCGTTTAGTACCCAATTTGCTATTTATAGCATATTGAATGGGCTGGCGCCATTGAAAGCTGTGAACGACCACCTCACACATTGAAATAATGGGTAAATTTGGGGGTGGTGGGAAACTTCGTGGCTAAAAACTGTCTTAGGTGTCGTCCAAAGGTGTTAAAGGGGGAGTGAAAAATACACCTGGGGCAACTCGTCCACCTGGGTCCACCTGGATGCAATGAACCAATGGTACAGCTGACCGAGTGGTCAAGTTGTGTCACAACGTCTATCTTTCTAAATTTAACATCCTCATCCTTATTTGCGAAAACAGACGAATTTGAAGAAAAAAAAGGGGACGAAAGCCTATTATGCCACCATTAGACACTTTAAAGAATTTCTACTATTTTTCTTTGAAAATGAAAGAGGTCTAATTTCTTTATAAGGAACAATGATAAACCCTGGTCATATAATTTGTACTATCTATCTGTGCTTATGATTTATTACGTTTTTGCATCCTTTTCAGTTTGAAGCAGAAACCAAACAAATCTTAGATGACATGGTAGGAGCTGATCAAAAAATACAAGACGAAAGAAAAAGACAAGAACAGCTGATTCAGCAAAAGAGAGAGCAGAGGGTGAAAGAGAGGCAGAATGCCCACCCTTGACCTCTTCATGTTTATTAATAATAATCGTGAGTGTCCTTGCTGTATACAAATATGTCTTTTTAGATTGCGAATGTTTTTGTATTGTATAGGCCTGGTCTCAGTGTTACGGATCAGAAGCTCGGTCAGCTAATATGAACAGCTACCAGAGGCAGATGTAATGATGAGACGTTAAAGCTTGTAGTCCACAACATGTCTATTGCATGCCCCAGCATAGACACCGAGTATTGGTGGTCTTTCATTTGTTTATTTTGTACCTAAATTATTATTGAAATGGACTAATGGTCATTCCACGCGTTTTAACCTTATGTACATGTTGATTAATATCATTACCGTCCGCCTTCATTTCCTGTTCCTTCCGGTCAGCGTCACGCTTCTGCGCTTCAACGGCCAAAGAGGCTGAAAATCGTTCATAAAACTGATCAAATCAAATCATTTTTATTTTGAGTCATTTTGGAAACATAATAACATTAGCTTGGAGCTAATTTTCCCGACTATGGATAACAAATAAATATAAAAGAGTAACAAGTAATAAAAAAAAAAATATTCTTTGTTCGTTTTATTTACTATCTTCATGCTGATTTCTCAGAGTTGCATTATTTTATGTGCCAATAAAGGTGGCGTTATGTCCAAACTCATCACGAGATATGACTCGAGTTGTGTATGTTAAATGCTGTCATGCTTTCACAATGCAAAAACCCAGCTTTTGTATAAACAATGGTTTCTGAAAATGTATGCATTTTATTTTCAGGTTTTTGCAAGAAATTTCTTCTTATCTCTGATACTTACGGATAATGCATATACCCACCTTTGCTTGTGATGTGAAGAAATAGAAGTGGCCGTTTTCTTCTTTAAAATATTGTCATTAAAATATTATATATAAACGGATCATGTTTGAAATTATCTCAGCGCTAACTGTGATAAAGATTGATTTCTGTTTTGTTGTATCATAATATAATTCCTGCAAATATATATAGCTACAAAGCTGTACATTGCCAAGTTATTGGGGTCTATATGCATAGACAATTTTGCACAATTTTGATCTCATACCATGCACAATAACTGAGATAAACTTTGTGATGAATAAACACTTTATGTTAGAAAATAGATTATTGTGAACTTTTTATTTAAAGCATTTCGTAATTGAGTGCAAGGATCAAAATCAGCATGTGTTAAGTATAATGTACATCACACAGTATCTGACCCACTATATAAGTAGGTTTTATGTGGACACAAAGTGAAAGAACTTGAACATGTTGAAAAGCAGCAGTTAGTCATTCGTTGGGGATGCCACTGAATTCAATGAAAATGTCCATTTACATAATATTAAGTGCTATAGTTGCTATTCTATTAACGTTTCATAACCTCGAAGAGTTACTGACTCACCTGAACGACACGTTTACTCCTTTTAGTGCAAAACTCACAAGTGTAATAAAAATCGTTAGGGGGCGCGTCATGTCAATGCCACGATTCCGAAAGATGGCGCCAGTGGTTGTTTTCATGCCTATTGGAGGATCAAAGATCCAAGAATAGATCACTGATCGGAGAATACTGTCAAGATTACAGGTAGGCCTGTATGTTCACCATGTTTAGTATCATAGTTAGATTCACGTTGTGTAGGCCACTCATTATTATTGCATATAGAATAGCCATTGCCTCCTGCAGCAGTTCATTCATAGCATCTCAGCTGCAGCACAGCCACTGCAGAACACTGAACTAGGCCAGCATGGCACAGTTTTTTTGACTTAGCCTACAGGTCAAGGGCTATGTGTTCAAATGGATAGGGCCAACTAGCCTACCTCAAATATTTTGCAATACATAGCAAATAATCATTAACGTATAGTAATATGATATAATGCAGTTTGATGTTTATCACACCTAATTAGTAATGATAGTACTAATAGGATGACGTGTGTCAAATTATCCCTAAATTTGTCAAATTTAGGAGACATCCGTGTAAAAATTACCGAAATCAACACTTTTATGTATGTTTAAGTACTACCATGGTTCAGAAATGTACAATTAAAATATACCTGATGGTGGCAACATAAGAAGATATTATATATATCATTTTGTATTCTATGTCTTTAAATAAACAATTCGTAAACTTTGAACTGATAGGTATATTTCCAAAAAAGATGTCTGATCCAACTTTCGTAATTTTTCAGCTTAAACCATGCAATGAGTGCAGCAAAAAAGAAGGAAGGCAAACCAAAGAGAAGACGAAAACACAGGTGGACTCACATCAAGAAGAAAAACTTGCCAAAATCTGGCTCTGATCAAGTGGGCATTAGTTGATATTATTTTGGTATTACAGTTTATAAGTAAATGGCCTTTCTTAATATTGATACCTTCTACATGTAAATGCCGAAAGCATCTTCCTAGCTATGTCAATCTAAAATTTGTACCATTTTGTAGGCCTACACATGCCTCCATACAGTGCTTGTTCCACTTCATATACTCAACCATGTCAAAGATGAAATTGGTAAACAAGTTAATAATGATCTAACTTTTGTGATAATTTTTTTTTTTGCAGTCAAAACCAACGAAGCCGCCCAAGTTCAGCTGGGTGGTGGAGGGGTTATTAGCTGCCCATGGAAGACCCACCACCCCTGGTCATCTGGACTTCCTGGTCAAGAATGGGGTCAATGTCCTCCTCACCCTCACCGAGAACAAGCCCACTGTCATGGACAGACACCCAGGTATAGGAGTTTAAAGTTTAAAATAAAATATATATGATACATATTGTATACTCGGGAGACTGCATTGAATTTTACTGATTGAGAAAAAAAAAATTATTCTTCATTTTTAGTTTCAAAGCTTGAATGGATCCATGTCCCAGTGAAAGACGAAAAACCACCTCAGCAAGACCAAGTCAAGAAATTCATATCAACTGTTGAACAATGTCAAAAGAAGAAAAAGGTAAGGTGACATGACATATAAGAAGACATCAATTACTTGGCCTGACATGACATGACATGACAAAAAATATATTACATGACATAACAATATATTACATGACATAACGATGACAATGGATTTATTAGCCCCACGGGAAAGGCCAGTTACAAAAGAGGCAAGGAGACCCCTCTAAGACAATTGTTTGTCGCTTCTGAGGGGCCATCTTATAATTTCGACATATTATTGTGGAAATAGCTTAAATTTGATGGAATGATATGCACATACATTTTGGAAATACATAAATATCATGATAATCTAGTGACATTTGGCAAGGAGTAAACATGATCAGAGAGGGAGCAATTTTTGATAACTCAAACTTCATAGTCAAAACTAGTAACAAAGAATAACATCATATATTATGAAAACATAACATGTCATGAAATTTCATTACTTGACAAGCCAATGGTAACATAACATAACATAACATGCCATTCCATGACATCATATGACATTACACAACCAGGTCATTGATCTCATCTGGAGACAAACTTCTAAAAATCTATTCAATTTGTATTTATTAATATATTTATCTTCCAGGTTGCCTCAGTGCACTGTGCTTGGGGCAGAGGCCGAACGGGTACGATGTTAGCTTGCTATCTTGTGAAATCCCAATCTCTGTCTGCTCAGGATGCCATAGCGGAAGTCCGGCGTCTTCGACCTGGTTCCATAGACACACCGGAACAGGAACATGTGGTTAAGACATATCACCAGTCCACCAAGAAATGACACTGATTTTGATGACATTATTATTTGCATCTGATGGGGTACTATTGTTGTTGTTGACATTCTTCTTGATATAAATTGACGTAATTTATGCAATTTTTACACAGCTTATATATCTATAGCCATGACTTAGCCATTTATATATATGGCAAGTGATTTTGGAAAAACAAAACAAGAAGAGAAAGTATAGATCTATGCACTTGTTATGTTTCCTACAATAAATAAATAAAAAATAATATTCTGTATGGTTTTCATTGATTGCCACATTGAGATTCAAATGCAGGTTCTTGATTTCTTTGCTCAAAATAAAAATTATTGCAGTAAATTATTTATATGAGCGAAGCTCGTCACGGCCGTAGGCCGTGAGCGAAGCTCACTTCCCGTGGAGAGAGGTTTCAAAATGAGGCTGCACAGTGATCATGCTGAACCGGAAGTGTCTCAAAATTTCTAAAATACATGTAATCCTATGGAAGATCAACTTAATATCGCTTTTTGACCAATGGTCCAGAACGAGACTACGTCATCACGTCAAAACAACGTCGTCGGTTCAACAGTTGTGATGTCCATAATTTCTTAACGAATACACACCCAGCTTCAAACATGGAGAAAACTTGTTTTTCTGACTGTAACAATTCTAATGGTACATAGAATGGGTGTCTATGTTAACGGGGAGCCCAGAATATTTGACGAATAACCTTGAATCGATGACGTTCGCGCTAGTCACGCCACTGTTTGGCGATGACGTTTTTTCACATCAGGGGGCAAGTGTGTTAGCGATCGCAGCGCTCCTGGCGACTGAAGGTACGCATTACAATTCCTGAGCAGCTCTTGACTAATTTTGCCTCTAAAATCATTATTTATTGTCCAATTTTGAAAATTAAAAAATCTACATGGTCAGTACGATGTGTACTAGCGTTATAGGGCAGTCAGTGTATAGTTCTGAAATCATGACAACTTAAATGAGTCCCTGTTCTTTTAAGACTTTTTTTTTTCTTCTTTACCACCTCAAGACTAATTTTATTTGACAAAATGGTCAGGGTTGGCCTACAGGTTGAAAGTCTCTGGTCATATACATATTGTACAGCTTCGCTCACTCCTGGCATTGACAGCTACATATTAATACCATTAAGAAAATAAAAAATCATTACAGATTAGTATAAAGAGCAAAGGGGATTCCTCAAAGGCAATGGATGCCGCTGAAGAGGAGCCCACATAAACATTTGATATAGTGGTGAATCAAATACCTGCATTGGGGCTATAAAACTGAATATTTTCACAATGAAAGTCTGGACCCTGAAAAAAAAAACCCCAACTTTTGCAGCAATAGTTTTTAAGATAATATATTTTGTCAC
This sequence comes from Alitta virens, assembly GCA_932294295.1. Taxonomy (NCBI): domain Eukaryota; kingdom Metazoa; phylum Annelida; class Polychaeta; order Phyllodocida; family Nereididae; genus Alitta; species Alitta virens. The sequence continues at coordinate 42,349,326 of OW028577.1, read as the reverse complement.
AAGATGAAGTTGTGGAGTCTGTAATTTAATTTTATGTCATACATAATATGTTGAAATTAGTTGCTTGAAGTAGTTTGTAACAATCAGGCATATTTCCAGAACTTTTTCCTAAACTGTTCGACCGAAAAATGTCCATTTTAACCTAAGCTCACAAAAGTATGTAATAGTCAGGTAAATCGGTCTAACCACAAACCAATCAGATAGACATGACACCGTCACATGGTTGATGTGCATAATTTTTTTTAGCATCAAATAGTTCATTATGAGTTTCATTCACATTCAGGATATTTTTTTTAATCCCAGACAGGATACAGAATGATGAATAATGTGGGAACTGTTATTTTTAACAAGACAGACAGTTGTAAACAAGATTAAACTTTGGTTGCTGTGGTTGTCGGCCTGTAAACAAATAATTTTCTTGAGTGACTGAAATTATCGTGATATTTATTCAACGTAATTCATGATCACAATACATTCAATCATCGAATTGTGGATACCACGAAGTTTTAGCTGCTGACATTATACATATTTTATAAACCATTGCATAAAATGTGTACCGCGTACATAAACTGCACCGGTAAGTGGTACAAACCAAATTGTATCACTAACCAGTAAAATTCACGTTGTACAAATCCTCATGTACGACAGTTTGCCATTTTTAATATGAGGTATGCTGCGCTGGGATTGAATTCATCAATTGCACCATTCCCCCGATCTGACTTGTCTTGTGCATGTTATTCAATAACTTTGTCAGTTTTCATCCGATTTTAAAAGTCAAACAGTTTCTGAAAGCTAAGATTGTCATCAATCAGTTACATGAACTGTAGATGGAGTGCTTTTTATCAAGTGAATCATAATGGGGAAATGGAAGAACTGTGAAGTAGACATCTTAACTTGGAGGGGGTTCAGTAGTACAAAATAATTACACAATAGTTACATAGTGAGACATGAAAACACTCGAAATTGTCAATGTAAATTCTTCATAAGAAATAAATATTAGTAAATTGGCAAAAGGGATTCACCTACAAGAAAGAAGCATCAATATGAGGGGGGAGGGAATGCATTTTTTTTTCGGAGGGGTGATCCATTTACAGACTTTTCAATTGCATAAATCGAGGTATTATCCACAGTATGAGAGAAATAATTGAGGTATACCATGCAGCCACAATGGACAATTGAAATATTGTTATCATGCTCTATTGTTGTCTGAACACACATTTAACATCCCGCAAATATGTGTACTTATAAATCATGTTGATATGAAAATGTACTCGTACAAATTAATGTACATCCTACATGTGACCATTGAGATACCAGAATTCCATATTGTGACCTTGGAAAAATTTGTTATAATTTCTCCTAATGTTTCTCATATCTTATGTCTAGCTTTAAAAAACACGAATCTGTTGCAAGAACTGTTGTCAGGGTAAATTATGTAGGGAAATTGCACCCTAGGGGCCTGGGGTCATATTGCACCCTATAGGGGCAGAGGGAAGGGGGTGGATGCTCCCTCTATTGAACATTGTTCAAACCACTTGAAGTTTATGCTTGATGTCCAAATAAAGGTTAGAGAACTGTGTAAATCTGTCTATTGTATGAAATGCAATAAAACCACCTGGCACAGTTTGAACAGGTGTTATTCTGGTTAGGCTATTAACAAATTATTCCAATAAATCTATAGCAAATATTATGATTTGAAGAACAGCTTTGAGCAGCTAATTAAGGGTGGATTAATTGCCTCTCGAACTAATAATAGCTACAAATAATCTGATTGGCAAAAGGAATTCGGCATCCGGTTTAGGTTTGATTAAACAAAATTGATGCTTTTGGTAATAGCTGGGAAAACCGTGTGGGAGTACGACACCAAAGTGGGAACATTAATTGTCTCCTATTTAAATTATATCTGTATGAATGAATTTAAATACTGACATGTTGAGGTCACAAAAACCTATATGTACCATATACCATCAAGAGCCATCATCAAATTAAGGTTGATCAGATCCCAGGCCCACATTTTTGCACTTTCGTTCCAGTTCGTTATGATACACCTGGAAGCTGAAGCCAGTGCACTTAATGACCTCACGGGTTCAGCAAGTACTCTCTAGGTGGCGCTCTTGGAGTGGCCTGGGGCGTCACCTGTGAACAATACACATTAAATTGTGTCGACCGGACCTTGTGTTGTTAAACGTTATGGAATGGAGGTCTCTATCTGACTATTACTATGGTAAAACATTGTATAAACTAAGTACCAATTCACAGACATTAAATTAATTCGACAACTTGACACGTGGATATTACACTTCGGAGAGCCCACAGGTCTTTACATAGAGCGGACCTAGCTGCGATTTAACACAAGTTGTACATAAAACCATTAAAGGTAAGTCAGTCAAAACAACTGTGTTTGTTTACATCAATATACAATTGATGTATGGCCTTGTCAATCATCATTTATAACTGCAATGCGATATTGCCATGAAAAGGACTTCACATGGAGTTAGTACATGCAATATTTAGACGGGTTACACAGCTCTCTATATTTACATGTCTATGACCAGGTATATAAATATCATTAACTATAAATGAAGAAATGAGTCAATGAACTTTGACATTTTAAAAGCATATTGATTACTTTTTAGGTGATTTCTGAATAGGTTGTAATATATTATGCATGGTTGATACAATTGGAACAGTATTGTGGTCGTGGAATAGAATATATTAGGCCTAGAATAGAATAGAATAGAATAGAATAGAATAGAGAATGCCCAGTTCTCAATGAACAAACTGCCATTATGTTTATTAAGTATTATAATTAATAAACGTTATCGGAACAAAATATACTGCCGTAATTTTAGGTCAATGACGAATCTGATATCCACATTTAGAAATTGATATCGTCATTGAATTAGGAAAAACAAAATCATTCGCACCTAGAGCCTAATTATAGCCTATTGTCTTGTGTCAATGGCATCTAACGAGAGAGCTAATAAGTGTATTGTGTGTCAAGAATTTCATAATAGCTATATATTTAAATATACATGGTCACGATCGATGAGATGGATGGATGGATGTCTGTGTGAATGGATGAATGGATGAATGGATGGGGTGATGAGTGGGTGACTGGGGTGATGAGTGGGTGAGTGGGTGAGTGGGTGAATGGGTGATGACTTGGTCTCGGGATATGGTTACTTTAAGGCCCTATAATTTCTTTTCTTTGTCAATCCTTGGGAAGAGCGTGGGGCAGCAATGATATAATCATCCACAAACTTAATATTTTTTCTCCTTCGTGGAAATGTCTAAAATTGTCGTGTACAATCATTATAATATAGGATGTACACTTACAGTTAGTCGAAAGCTTTCAAATATTTATTTTGTACAAGGGAATTTAAAATTTTTGGACAACAAAACAGACAGACAGACAGCTAGACAGACAACTAGACTGTAACTAGACAGACACCTAGACAGATAACTAGACAGACAGCGCTACAACGCAACAGACAGACAAAGCAACAGATTGACACAAATTGGCCCGCACATACACAGCCCTGTTATATAATAGAGACATTCCAACATAAAAAGAGCTGTATTCCAGACATATGTGGAAGCATGACAAAAACCCCAGTTAACTAGCTACTTCCTGTAATTCTTATGCAGTGTCACAGTTTTAAACCAGTCTGTGTACTAACATTCGCATTAACTACTATTAACATGGTCATCTCCTGGCACTGAGTGGTACTGCCATTGTCAGTAATTTCTGGGAAGGTTGCAAATTGGAATATCCCGTTTTCAAACTCAAAGGAAATTGGAGTCATTCGATCAGAAATAATTACATCGAGGATATTTTGATGTCCACTATCAAGATAACCTCACTGTACTAACCCAGTCTCATCGTTGTAATTTATTTCGCCACTGAGACAATTTTTTGTCGTAATGGCTAGGTTACAGTAAGTAAGTAAGTAAGTAAGTAAGTAAAAATTTATTTTGAATCAACATACAGGTTAACAAGAAACACTAGCTAAAAGCTATTAGTCAATTAAAACAAAATCAGTAACGATAAAATCAATAACAATAAAATCATAAAACATGAGCATCATTAAAATGTCTTGAAATCATAAGTTATAGACCTCATGGCTTAAAATCACAGTGTAAATCAGACTTATGTCTCCATGTAATGTGCCATGGACAAAGGTTAATAGCCAATTAAGCTTTTTTGTCAATTTTACAGACAATGACAATGTCATTACATGTATATGTTTTTCCTTTAATGACCTTATGTCATTTGAAATACTCAAAACTGTACAAAGGTACATTAGGTATAATTTTCTGATTGGTGATACTTTAGTACAATGGAATTATGAAAATAACATTCCCATATCATAATTATGCATTCATAGTTTCACATTATCTTGTAGGTTTGCATCATGCATTGTATCCAAGTGTTTACATGCAGTCACAGCCTTGACACGATATGACAAATGATAAAGCTTGTACCTAAAATGGGTTTGTTCCTGGATAGGACATAGGACTATGGAAATAACTAAATTCAGCTGAGCCCACATGAACTTATCTGCCTAGACCACTTCCAAGGGGGCTGGTTAGTTTAATAGAACGTAAACAGGAACTGTAGTGGTCTGAATTAAAATATTAAAGCTAAAAATAACTGTTTGTATACCTGATTGACTGTCTGTCTATCAGTTCCTCTCAATGTTTCGTGTACATTTTTGGGTTCACCAAATATTAATTTCTTTAACCATGCAGTTAACGTTATAATTCAAAATTAATAAACAGGTATAAGCTATATTTATTAAGTGATGGTGTCATTAGTTCCTGTGTAAATGTCATATTCATAATTTAAAGCAAAGCTAGAGAGAATTCAATGAAAAATGTGAAATCAGATATGATATATATTCCATAATATATATTCCATATAATTCTGTCAGAATCATGACCATTTTTGTGTGTATTATCATTGCAATAAGTATATAGCGTCTGGTAACCGGAACATGGCATTTATCTGGTAAAGATCTAGGTTGATATGGGTTTTTTTCCTAAGTATCTGTATTAACATATCTTGTGAGATAAACTGCACTTCAGTTTTTATAACCCACTATTCTTCATCTCATTCAATCATATAAATGCACATTTCACAAGAGTCCACACTGGACAGTGTCCACAAGAGTCCACAGTTGTGCACCTGCCCATCACTTCGGACTGACGATTGTCCACCCATCACTTGATTTATAGAATGACCTGCCAATGGACTGCCACCTGGGACACTAGATTGACCTATGAGTGTTGTCCATGTCCTTCAGCTTGTGTCAATATAAAGGTCATGACCTCTGAATCCATGAACATGAGGAGCATTGGGGGGAGGGGGGGGGGGGTTAATGCATCATGATGAGTCAAAATAGAGTTGGGGGTGGGGGAAATAATTTTTGGCTTTCTCCTTCTTCGAAAAGTACAGTTTGAATATAGCATAAGGTATAATGTGGAAGAAATTCCGTTGCCAAAACAGTGCATTTGTTAATGTAGAATAAAAACTGGGGGTGACCAGTCAGCTAGTCAGTCAGCTAGTCAGTCAATAAGTCAGTCGGGGGTATAATAAATAAATCAAAATGATAAGGTAAGATAAGATAATCCTTTATTGTCATAATAAATATGAAATAAATTAGTACAATAAGACTGACCGTCAGTGCAACAGACAGAGACGAGACAGACAGACAGATGGGAAAACAAGCAGACAAACATACAGACTGATAGAGATAGACTGATAGATGGAAAAGAATAACGAAGAGAGCAAAAAGAAAAAAGGAGTTCTGATTAAATGTACGAAGCCCATTTTGTGTTCGTTAGGTCCACCTGCTCCATTCCTTAGCGGGTGACTGTTTTCATATCCTTCAGTTAATAGCAACTTGGGAAATGGGGATGGAAGGACTGTCATTACGTCCGTATAAATAAGAGGCAAATGGCTGCTGGGTGCCCTCGGATTGCTTTTAATCTTTCAACATCAAGATAAATCAGGTAGCAGGGCTAGCGCATCTAGTGTTTTCCACCTCAGAGTCATTAATGTGTCAAAGTAATTACAGAGACTACCTCACTTTGCACGAAACTCTGCAGTGGCCACATTAGGTTAGTGCTGGGACGTTTTTCTTCTGACTTTCACGGCCCACGTCACGTAAAATGTTCGACGGCACGCCAAGTCGCCCAAAGCTCGTTTGGTGGCGCTAATTGCATCGATGTGAACCCCCCTTTATCGCTCACATCCACTCTTTGATGTCTCTGAGACAATACGGAATGTCGTGATACCACATGACAATTAACATTGATCTCACATCTCTCCAAAGGAGGAAAACACAGAAAATTCATTCCGCCTCACATTCAGGCGACACCTCCTGTATTGTGTGTCTGTGTGTCCCCACTGCGTTACTAAGGACGCTAATTGACGCCCCAGGCTTTAATTTGGTCGCTAGGGTAGGGCACTGTGACCTGCATGGGTTAGCATTAGGAGTTTGGTGTGCAACTTGTTCTTTTTTAAATGAAAATGTTGCAAGTTCTTAAAGCTACCTATAGTGGTGTTTACGGACCTGTACCTTCAACTTTTTTTTCCCATATCAAAAAACAGGTTTTGTTAATTAATAACAAATATATAAAGTGAGATATATTGGTTGCCTACTTTTGGATAATTCTAAATGTGTACAGAATCTCCACCAAATTTAGCTGGAACTATTGATCAACCTTAGTATAAATCAGGAGGACGTTAGAGTAGGAATGCAGATCAATAAACGTGTTGATATTAGAGATCGGTTGGAAATTGACGAATGGAATTTTACTAAGCAAGAGGCAGTGTCCATTATAGAGTTTCTTTGCACCAATTGATAAATTGTACAGAGGCAGTGCTATAGTATATGCAGGGTGATTTCATTCACTTTGACATTTTTGTAAATTTATTATAACTATACTGTAACCGTTCTTTTGAACGAATAAAGATATAATAATAATAATTACATTTTGGATGGTATTAAACAAGGCAATACGATTATCCCTCGGATAGCACTTCTTTGGAAAACTTTGTCTTTAGTGCAATGTCATCTCCTCCAAATTAAACTGGAACTATTGATTACATGCCTGCTACAGCAGACTCTGTTCCCACGAACAGTTTGTCAAATGCAGTTTGTATTGACAACTGTCAATCTGAATCAGCCATTCATGTGCAGTGTGCAGTGACACTTTTTAATTCTACTTAATTCAATGTAAGAACCACCTTCTCGGAGAAAAAGAGGTGATGAAGATAATTTGCTTTTAGAAAATCGCCTCAGTAATCAGTCAACAGAGATATTCATCAGATTATGCAACCTTGTGATTAGAGAATAAACGTAATTGATGTCAAAATAATAATAGTGCTCAACTGCATGACCTTTTCACCCAATTGTCAATATTCTTTAATAATAAAAAAATAAAGTTTCCTTGGCAACCAACTTGCAGTTTTGATTTACGTAGGCTGGTTTGAAAATCATCCCAATTATAGCAGCTTCTCCTGCACGTTTTTATCATATTTATGCAAGCTATTTCATTCAGGATGACACTCTCATGACAGTAAAGAAGGAGGGTAAAAATGTCTTGAAGAATGAATGTAGGTCATTGAGTGCTAGAGGTCTCCAAAATGTCAAACTGTCGGAACACAATGCAGGATGCAATCAATCAACACGTGAATGAAATGTTAAGACGAACTTAAAAAAAGTGTAGCATAAAAAATGGAACTGAAAAAGGTGAAAGGTGCTACTTGCGGATGATATGATAACATACATTTATATGGGGCTTGTGGAATAGTGGTTAAAGTAAATGTATGATAGCTTGGAGGTTGGAGGGACAGGGTTCGAACTCATAGTGTGGTAAGCAGTCACCTCACCACAGAGAACCCTTCTCTAAAACTTAAAGTGAAGAGATAAAATATATTGGCTTCAGCGGTGCCCAACAAATAAGATAAGATAAGATGAGATAAGATAAAATAGCATAACATAGCATAACTTAACATAGCATAACATTTTATGTAAAGTCAGTGTTGTTTGGCAACTAAAACTTCATTCAAAGACAGTCTTTATTTAAAACAACAATAAAACAGAAGCTATGAAGCGTTTTAACACCTTTTAAAGAAAAGAAAAAGGCATTAAACTGTTATTACAATGTTGCAAAGATCCTTGATGCAAGACCACTTCAATATCGAGCTCCTTCCGTGATTTAAAGTGGTTTCACACTGGCAGAGAGAGGGAAAGACAGAGCCAGCATAACAAACAGATAGCTACAGAAACAGATTGACAAACAGAAAGAACAGACACCCGATCCCTGTACATCATACAAAGCATGTAATAACTCTGTGTCATTTTGTGGCGGCAGGGATCAGGGTTAGTGGGAGATGAAATAGTGTGATGGGGGCAGAAGGGGGCCCACAGAATCACCCTGTCTAATTCAGGAGGGCCCTCCCTGACCCCTCAGCTCCGGATGATATTTCACAGACATTCCGGAAGTTATTATGTAACGAGCCATCTCCGTCAGATATTGGTGAGACTGCTGCTACTGCTGCTACTGCTGCTGCTGATCCATTGTTAGCTCTGGCATGGTGGCGATGGAGGTAGATCAGCTGTGATCCATGAAAAACAAGGTCATGAGGATTTGTGAGGCTGGTGGGGAATTAGCTCATATTGGGCAAAAAAAAAGACCACACTAAGTCTGTCATGCTCTCCCGGCATCTATTCATTTGTCTGCCTCTCAATTCAGGATATTGACTGATGGCTGGCAATTAAATCTGCACCCGGGTAGTCTATTTGTGAGGTTTACGTGATTGTACATCACGTCTTTTAGTCTGTCAGTTTAAGATTAATAGCTGATACGAATAGAGCTGTTTTAGGCATTCATATTTGGCCTCAAAATGTTTTTTAATAAAATACAGTGGCAAAATACAGCTAGACCAGACATGTGTGGTCTTATTTAAATTGTCAGGTGGTCTTAATGTGTGTGTACCACTGCAAATGTCTTCCACTCCCATCCATCAACAATTACTCCCATTACTTGTCAATTTGTCCATCACTCTGTGATTCACTATCATATATTACGTAACGTCATGCCACTGAGTGTTGCCTTGCTTGATTGGGGAATTCCCCATGGTGACGCAATCCAATACCCATTCTGTGACACACTGTGACTGCTTCTGAGTCAAGATTTAAGACTGACCAAGTTGCGCATTTTCTAAGAATTTCAGCACCCCTGTGATGCTACAGTGTATATATCTTTGTACAACATGTAATATTCATTGGTCTTCATTTATGAAAATGGACATTTACAAGATAAATCCCATAAACTGTTGGACCTTGCAAGTGGTATGAATTCAAAGTTATCCAAACCTTTAGCAATATGGTATCTTTGATTTTGCTCATTGCTACTTTGTCTTAATCTTAATTAACTCGACCATCTGCCAGATGTAGACGTAATGATGAGATGATGAAGAGTCATATTATACATTTACAATTAGATAGAGCAATTTACTTCCCCAGCTTGAGCAATATGTCATATATAAATGAAAGCGCGAACAAAATATAAGGATACAACCTTCTAAATTGATAGAAAATAAGGAAAATGGTTGGAACATTGCAATGTAAAGAAAGTGAACCGTCTGTTTAAGTGTATTAATTCTAACCTCTGTCTATCTTTGTCTGTCACGCTAATTGTCACTCTGTCTGTCAAAACCTGTCCCACCCTCCCCACCCATCCTGCATAATCCCATTGATAACATTGTATGTTTCCAAATAGCTTGAATAACAGGGCGGTGTCCCATCCCAGTGATATATCGAGCCATTTGGGCTGAGGAAATTTGTGTCTGCTCAAACACTGTTGTTTCCAATGCATGCATCATTGTGTGCAACAATCCTGTTGATTATGCCAAGGTCGTGTTTTATGGGGTCGACACTGAGTTGATGTCAGGGTTCCTTGCTCAAGTGTGTAATTTTGATCATGATTATGCCTCTCTGAGTGTATTTATTAATAAGTTGTGGCTCTATTTAAGCCGCTTAAATATGAATGGTGTTGATACTAGGCTACATCGAAGTGGTCTTAATAGTTTTTTTAAGATTAGTCCAGTGGTGTTGAAAATCGCCGTGTTTTTGATATTGCTAGGTTAACTGGCCATATTTCTGGGTTCCATATACATTTACATATTAATTCAAAATTAATTTGTAAATATATCATAATATTTATTGATAATATCATATTTGTGTCTTAGATAAATATTAAATACCAATTGAAAACAGAGATCCATCAAAACACTAACAAATGTCAATAAGATTTAGGCCTACTGTGTACACTGTTGGAAACCAGCTGCTCTGTATAATGGAAATTAGGATCAAACTCCACATATCTACTTTTCAACGTTTTTCCTACGTTTATGGCATTGCGTAATTCATTGTGAGATTTGAGGGGAATTTGACGTCTTTATTTTGGCTGCTGCTGCTGCTGCTGCTGCTGCTGCCGCGTCATCTGATGAGTAAGCTTTGCAGGTCCTGGAGTTGATCCTAAAAGGATCCTGCAGCAGTTGTGTCATGCAGTTCCTTAGGAAGCAGCTGGACAAGTGGACAGTGGTCACTCAGCAGCAGGTGGGCAGTTGTTTAAGTGTTTTGGTCAAATGTAACTGTGGCATTTACTGCTATTTGCTGGTGTTGTCAATGTTTTACGAGTCATTGTGGCTTTCATTGTTTGTGTGTGTGTTATTGATAACTATACTTGTGAGTGTGATTGTAATGTTTCATACAGAAAGTCTTAGGACCGTTTGTCGACTCATCTCAAGGATTTAATAATATAAATTTATCCAATTTGATGATATTGATCATACTTATGTAGGTTGGAAGGCTTCTTGCTGAAGTTTTGTCAATGGCTTTTAAATTGTCCCTGAATCATGTGCAAATGTCTGCAAGGTGGGATAAACCATGAAAATTCAATTTTTGATTTAAATATTAAAAAGTCTCAACACATAGAACTATAATGACTATAATGAGGTCATTGAACTATGTTCAGCTGTCAAGTAGCTCTCTTACTTTCACACAGGATGGTAGTAGTTACATCAGTCACACTGTTACAAGAAATATTTGCTAGAGGCAGTGTCCTATCTAGGTGATTACTTATTTGTGGAATATATGCCTGGCAGTGATAGGAAAGGAAAGCTATATTTGGTAGAAGTGAAATATAAGACCAAGACTGCACTATAGCTCTTCTTGTAGTGACTACAAACTTACATGTTAAAATTCTTACTGCTTACAGTTAGTTTCATTCGTCAAATTAAAGCTAGCCAAAGCTGTCATTGCTGGCTACTCAAAACCGGACACATATTTATGATATATTACATTAATTTCGTACATTTGCCAATGTTTACACTTTTCTGGTGATAAATGTAAGCCAACTATTAGCCATAGAACCGGACAGAAGCAGCTGGCATAGGTCGCTACAGCCGTCTAGAGTCAACCGTATTTAATGAAACTAATAACTGTATGCTGCTTTAGTGTTACTTGAAAATTAAATACATTTTAATATTAAACTTCAAACCTACATGTATAACATAACCCCACCGTTGAGACTACAGTATTTCCCCCATCTTTTCTTAAGAAACTGCATCAATGGATCTTGTTAATAGATGATGAAATATAGATAAATCAATTAACTACTGATAAAGTTCTAAGAACGTTACAGAGTGTCTTAAGACTTAATTGTTACAATGTGATAAAGTTGCAGGATTAAGGCGTCCTTGATATTAAGGTCACTTAAGTGATACCAATTGAAGGTGGTCTTAATTGTGAGGATCCAGGGTATTAGATATAAATAAACAGACCTATTACACCAGAGACAGTTGCTGTGTATGCAGTTTAGATATACAATGTACGTAGGTGTGGTGGGTGCAATTTAGAATTTATCTGTAACTTTATGTCTGTGAAAAATATGACTGGTGCCAAAGCAAATATTCAGCAGACATTTTTTACAGCTGTATTATGTTTTGTGTACATTATGATATATTACTTCAAATGTTATAATCTCTTTTCTCTATCGGTTTCATTAAAATCTACTGGGTTTCTCTGGCGTTTCAAATATACAACCCATTCATCATTTTGATGTTATATATCCCTGCTGTCTTGAAGTACTTTGGATGGAGATTTTATAAAGATCTGTGATGGAGATATAGACAGACTTAGAGCTTTAAGAGACAAATGCTGTTCATCTAAATTGCTGGGGATACTGTCTCCATGGCAACCGAGCTCATCTCAATAATCTTTTCTTGATACAAGGACGCTGTGCACGTGACACAATGCGGACACGTGATACCATTGTAAACCAGTCACATGACACCAAAATGGCGGACATCACTCAAAAAGCTAGTGCTAAAGACTCGAGAGAGAGAAAAAAAAATCATTTTCCTCCAAGCTAAATCCATTCAAAATCCAGTCTATCCTGGATTAGGTCTGATCCCTCTGGCATATCTGACAGGACTGTCAGGTCTCTGAGAGTGGATTATGGTGTCTGTCAATTATGACAGATTGTGGCAGAAATGTCAACCTGCCATGCAATTTGCACTGAAAATGTGCTTCAAGTGTCATTAAAACAGAGCAAGAGACTTCAGCGGATGGTTAAGAATCAAAATGGCTTCATTTTGAATCTAAGTATGGTCTGGAGAAAAGTATGGAAGTCTTTTTACTGCTCTTTATTGAGAACGTGTAGGTGTACAAGAAATATATACTTTGTTTTTTATAATATAAATGTTGACACGAAATCATGCTTCTGTAAACTGAATATATCTGTAATACCACCTTAGACTCCGCCTAACATGATAGCCCAGTCATGCTGGACAGTCAAAAAATCTGACATTAAATTTTAGTCAACATGTCTAAAAAAATTTAAAGAAAGTTAGTTGCTTTGATTTACTTTTATTCAATGACATTTTCATTGTACTCATATCCAGCCAAACTGACAGCCATGCCAGACACATAAAAATGACAGACAGACAGACAGGCAGACAGACAGACAGACAGGCAGACAGACAGACAGACAGACAGACAGTTATATAATTACTTTAAGCACATACAGAACACTGTGCTTCAGTGTACAGTTCTATATAGTTGCATGGGACACTTCTGGTGCCTCTGATGGTATTGTGGCGAAGTTAAAATCTCTGCGTGACCTCGGACCTTGTCATCATCAATATGTGATAAAAACAACAAGTGATTTATCATGCTGGCAACTGGGGTGACAGGCCTCTGTGCAGTGTTAATGGGCTCATTTTACGCCATCAACTTATGCGCATTGTCTGCCTGAAATAACACACTGTCTTCGTGTGATGAAAGCTATATGGTATAGGCATTGCTATGGTTTCATTTCATCTTGTATAATTCATTTATACTGTGCTTTTACCACAGGAAACCGCTAGGGTAACAGTCTATCCACAGGGAAAGATAATAACTTCAGTGGTATAAATAATTCAGGTGCTTAGAGTCTTGCATTGCATTTATAATGCCTCATCATTGTGAAATGTTATTCATTTTCTGACAATTTCAGATAATATTGGCAGTGCATAAAAAGTTTAAAGGATTGACCAATGAGCTTAAATTAGTTGTACACTTTTTTTTCTGACATCACAATTTTCTGTGATAAGAATTGCTTGTCAATGCAACCGGTATTTCTGCCTGTTTGAGGAAAAGCTTTTAGTAAAAATTCAATCTTTCATCCGAGCTGTCTCCAATTGTCATCTTCTTTTTACTTTTCATTAAGTGAATGCTTCATCGGAGCTCATTGGAACATCATGAAAACCATTTGTCTGTTGTGGCTTCAACATCTGAGGCGTAGAATAAAGACATTGGAAGTATTGTTTTGACGATTAAAATTGCCAAAGTAAGTGGATATTCAAAGCTGAAATATTAAGAATAGCTATTGCTTTAAGTTAAGGAGCTTCTATGACAATAGGCAGTTAATTGAAAATTCATCTTCCAGAATTTGGTAATTATCGTAGACAATACTCTCATTTTATCTATAAACTATAATAAATGGAAGTGGTTAAATCTGTCAATTGAAACTCAAGAACCATAATGAAATCAAATACTGTTTTCTACATTTTCTTTTGTAGTAGATTTTTTCTTGTTGCAAAGTCAACTGACACCGACTTTCTAAAGGATATTCATGATGGTGTATATGTCAAGTAGTGTCGTACATGCTAAAAAGGGTAATTTTTTATCATATAAGCTCCAGTGTTAGTCCAATGGAAGTAAATGACATGTAAATTTTGCTCATGCGATTACATCATCTATGGGGCTATAAAGCACAGTTACATTCTGATTTCAGTCACGTGTAATTAGTAGTCTCTACCTGAAGCCATACATAATATAGCTAGATTAGTTAGGTACCAGACAGGTATTCCTTAATATAGCTCCTAACTGAAGAGCCACTTTTAAAAAGTTGTATTATATTCTTTCATTTCAGGTTAAATTATGATATTGTATTATTGTTTCGTTTATGACCCGATAGATAGATAGCTAGTTTGATAGATAGATAGATAGATAGATAGTTAGATATTTAGATAGATAGATAGATAGATAGATAGATATTTTGATAGTTTGATAGATAGTTTGTTAGGTAGTTAGTTTGATAGTTTGATAGATAGATAGACAGATAGTTAGATAGATAGATAGATAGATAGTTTGCTAGTTTGATAGATAGTTTGTTAGGTAGTTAGTTTGATAGTTTGATAGATAGATAGACAGATAGTTAGATAGATAGATAGATAGATAGTTTGCTAGTTTGATAGATAGTTTGTTAGGTAGATAGTTTGATAGTTTGATAGATAGATAGTTAGAAATATAGAAAGATAGATAGACAGATAGATAGATAGATAGATATGGAAAGTACAGCCCTCTAAGGCAAGTTCTTGTCATTATCGAGTCTTTTTAGTCAGGCGGTTGCATTATAAGGGACAACCTAAAAGCATTGAGGGATTTGTTTTGGGTTAAGGAATAGGAAGATGGCAAAAGTCTGTCACCTCTTGCAGAATGGATTGGAGTAATACAAGGGGATGCACTCTGGCAACTTCTATGATGATGTAGCATAATATGGTGGAGAATCCGGTCACGCGGTTGAGATGCATTGACAGCGGAACCTAGAGGAGGACCGTCCAATTGAAGGCTGTTGAAAGAGGCAGAAGAAGGAGCCTTTGGGAACTTGTCAGCTGGGCTAACCTACAAGGTTGGGTCCATTTAGGAAATGAAGCACACTTGGTGAGTGCGTTCGCTTGAGATGTTTACGAGTGCCCGCGGGCCTTTCAGATCTTCTGGCCACGAAAAATAGGGCCCAGTGAGACCCCGCCAGAATACTGGCCATCAAAGGGGATGTTGTTTTGCTGGTTGAGGTCTTTTATGCGCTCCATTTCGAACATTATTCGCTGGGCAGCCATACGATGTCTCCGTGCTCTCAAGTGGGGGTGGCACTTTGAGGTTAGAGAGGGTCACTTCGGGATACTTCACCATAAAAAGAACCCGATATTAGGTCATGTAAGCAATGTTTAATGAAGCTGAAAGTACACTGGGATTACATGAAAGCTTTTTTATAATATAAATTAAATCAATATTATGCCTACTAATATTCGTAATGTGAGAATCATATAATGGTTTTATTGATTTGTGTGCAATCAGGATACTTAATTGCAGTGGAACCCAGTTTTAGACAACCTCGAAGTTAAGACCATAGACACTAGAATATAAGACCACTGGAATTTGTACTCAGTTCCATCTTTACCATTGTAATTTACCTCACAATGAAGACCACCATACTATTTAAACCAGCAAATTTGACATCAATGTGAGTGGCCTCAATTGCTACAGTGTAATTACCATTAGATTAAATTGGAACGAAATTCCACCCTGAAGGCAACACACAACACCTTCCAGGCTGGTTTTTTCAGAGAAAAGGTAATGTCTCGAATCCATCTCAAATTGAATAAAGTGAAAATGACCCAAGTGCTCTCGGATTTATGTTTAAGCTCAGTAAACATTGAAGATGCTGTTGTTTACCAGGTCATTATATTCTTGAATATCGCTTTTGCCATGAAAAAACTTGGAACAAGTAGTCTCTGTTTCCCTTATTTTAAGCTTGACAGCTTCAAAAGCTTACGTCTCTAAACGTTAAGCCTAGCAGTGATTCTAGGTAAATATACTAACACATATTTTTTATTTGTTAGTTTTTCTTTCCTTTTTATGCACAAGTTTCATGCTGGACTGAGTTTAAAATGCACTTTGCCTGCATTTCAATATGTATGACTTTAGCTCACCATAGAAACAGCACACTAGGTCCCACATATGGCCACATTTATCAGATTAAGGACTAGATTTAACATGCTTTGAATACCTAATAAGGAAAACAGCAGTTAAATCAGATTTAAGGACTAGACGGTGATATTCTGGCTTGCTGATGAAGGCATGGTATAAAACAGAGCTTATTAAAATGATCATTTATGAAATTGATCCATGTTACACATAATGTTTTAATGATTTTGAGATTATAATGTATAGTCTATATGTAGTTGCATATATAGGAAAAACGTACACCACTATACATCATAGTTACGAAAAAGAACATATCACTGTAATCAGCTCCGGAGTCTGAAGAAACACAAACTACACCCAGCGATCGAAATGTTGTTAATAGTAGACATTTAAATTTCATTTTAAAGTCTGTTTCACTAAGATTCATAAAAATTTGGTTATTGGCGGAGAGTCATTCGTAAATTTTTCGGCTAATGTCTGAAAGATAGATTCATAACTTCAGAGTGTGGCTGCAGTGTGGGTTAGTTCAAGTTTAGTTTGAGTAAAAATAGAAACTTGGACTGTAATTTCATTTATTTAAAACAATGTTTAGAATATTCACATAGTGAAATGATTTTCATATTATGACAGAAAACACTGTCTGTGCCACAGTGCTGACATTACAATCGTCATGTGGGAGAAAGGGTGGGCATAGGGAGTTAAAACCCATCACATGCAAGGATAAAGAGCCAAGGGCAGAAGGGTGTGACAGAGGATCAACCAGATCAAGATCTACTACTTTGGGTCAAAGCTAGGTCGAGGCATGGGAGTGCATTATGCCCTTGTGCTGCGCTTTATGCTGGCAATTAAGGGCCTTAACAACATCTGCTCTTTGGCCTGGCATGATAGCTTTAGTGTCGCTTTTAAAGCTCTGTCTGTAATGCTAAATGGACTGTGTAATTGTGAACAATTTCTGCACACAAAAAAAAAAGGTGGTATTTATTATACAGTCATCCTTGTTTTGTGATGTTGCCGAGTTTATGAAAGAGATGCACCCAGTGGCGATGTCCGAAGGTCTTTATTTTGTAATAGAGTCTTTTCACTGAGCAGCCAGCAAGACATACGTTTTTCCTTATTACTCATTTTGCTTTTTAGACATAGTAGGTCATAACTTACTGATTCCATAAATATATATTTCTCTGGGAAATAACAGAAATTAACTAAATGATAAGATATCAAATAAACATTAAAATGCACTTAAAAAACTTCTGCTGCTTGGATGCATTTTGCTTCAGCCAATCGCAGCCAAGGGCGGGAACTTTTTCAGCCAATAGAATTAAAATATTCTGTCATAGCCACCTGGTGGAAATATAAACCTTCCGTGAAAATCCTCTATTGCATATAAATATAAAGAGGCTCTTGAAATACCTACTTTGACAATGTGTAATAGAATTGTTTTAAATGCCGGGAATTTTGTGTATTATGGTGTAATGCAGTGATGAGAATACAGTCCTTGAGGAATACAGTGCATTTTGCCTTCTGCATACATATGCTTACAGAAGCTCGTAAAAAATAATGAGTGCCATGTAAATGTACCCTCTGAAGTGCACCTCAGGGCAATGGGAGAAGGAGACATTCAGGAAATTTTGCTGGTGCTATTACAATATCTAAGTAGTATGTGCAAAACAGTGTGATTCCATTTGAATATCAAGGGCTATTGTTTGGATGCTGTGAATTCTTTCCATTTGAATGTCAGGTGATGCCTTCCTGGATGTATACAGCAGCCAGCCACCTGCTTCCGTTGCCGTGGTAACCCGGTGATGCACTGTTTCGCAGGTGCCTAGAATTCTAAGGACGCCAGTAACACCAAGCTTGTGTGTTTGCCAGTTGCTAGTGTGCCCCGCTGATGCTATGGACATGAGTTGCATAGGAATAGCAGCTGTGACAATAGGAATAGCAATTGGAATAGGCAAACTCAGCACTCTTGTTTGTCACACCATGCTAATATTCACACCCCGCACACAACCCTGCATTTTCTTCGTGGAATTCTTAATGCGCTAAAACAATGTTTGTCACATTTGTCTTCCAGTCATTATGCAGGCTTGAGCACGAATTATCTGTCTGAATTGCACCGGAAAAAAATGTGAAAAAAGAAAAAAGTGTGGTATAGCGCATGTTTTGTTTTTTCTGTCTTTTCTTGTACGTAATGTTATTACATATTAATCAAAATTTACTGGGTTTTCTAAATGAACTATATTTCGGACTCACCAAAAACCTTGTTATTACCATATTTCGCTATAATATGCGTAAGTATGGTGTAAAAGGACAGGCAAAAAATAATCCATTCCTTAGAAAGTACTTCTATTTTATGCATTTAAGTTATTCACTTCATGATAATTAACATCTTCAATTTCTTAATATCTTCTAATTTAAAACATGCTTTTTTGTGGCGATGGCATGATGTAATAAAATGCCATTGTGAGGTTTTTCTATCGTGATCAACAACATTAATTTTGATATATTTAAGTAGTTTCGTAAACGAAAAAACAAAACCAAAAATAAAATAAAAACTTCACGACTCTAAAGCAAGACATACAGTCGGACTCCATTACTAAGACAACCCTGGTGTGACCATAACTGAAAAAAAAAGTGACATTTTAAATCACAGTTTGGGACCTTCCTTGTGGTGTCCAAATCCAAGTACTGTATTTCTTGATTACAAGCCGGGTCTAAAATAGAGGCTGGTTCCATTTAGAGGCTGGGTCAAAAGTGATCTGTAAAATGTAAATCTTACATATACATATATTACGTTTAGACACAACGCAGTATGGGCTGTCGCTACCTTAATGGATGTCCCGGCTTCTAATCAAGAAAGTAAGATAATCTAAATATTTGGTGGTCTTAATTGTTTGGGTCCACTGCACAGTTTCTTCAGATGGAGGAAGAGATGTGATGCCAAGTTACCATGCTCAGCATCCATAATTTAAATGAGAAAGGCAATTTTTTTTTAGCCATAAACCCGACTGAACATCACTAAACACACTTTTGTGGTGGGCACACCATTTTTTCCCTGTTGTGTGTGTGTTTACAAAGAAAGTAGCTGTACTGAATACATAAGGGCCAGACTCCAGTCTTATTCTTTTGAGACTAACTAGATATATGGCTACACACAGTAAATATTGGATAAAACTGTTTTACCCTAACCAAGGAGGTGCAAATGTTCGGACTATAGAAAATATACTTCCATGTTCTTGGCAAGAAATTACTAACACGTACATTAATACAAGGAATTATTTGTTCATGACAATAATTGAATATTTTATGTATTCAGCTTATTTACAAGAAACATGGGAATTTCTTACGATATCCGTATATAACTGTACAATAAGTATGCAATACTATACATGGCTAGTAACAGCATAATAACTCCAAGGAGTATCAATTTGCCCGCTCGTTTTTGCCCTTATACTTTTGTTGGCATGAATGCAGCCACGAGACAATTTGTTGTTTTTCATTTCCGTATGCCTGTGCAGACTTATGGTTTCAAATGTCTATCCAAGTAGCTGTTTTGTCCATTTTGTTGTGCCATTTCAGATGCTTTAGACATCATCAAGGTACATGGGATGCTGTGTGAAATTGATGTCAGTGTGCAGTGCCTGTGGGAGTGTGGGTCTATATTGCTAGAAAATCATCATTCACCTTGTTTTCTTGAAATTTCTCGTTTATTCCATTGTATTAAACTTCAACAATTTAAGACCTCAACTTTTTTAGCAACCCCACCATTTTTATCACTAATAATTTGCACCGGGTCTTAACGGAAAGATTCCGCTGTAGTTTTATTCCTTTTTTTCGAATGTTGTGACATCTCCAGTCTTCACCACAATTAATAGACTTCCTGAGGCTGATGTAATGATGAGATAGTACGTTTATGAGGTCATTACCATGTTACACAATTACATTGTGACGAGGTCTCCCATTACTTCTGTGAAGACGGATGGGAAATTCTTAAATTCAAAACAAGAAAAAAATGAGAGGAAGACGAAAGCCTGCCAAGTATGGTCCTTCAGGGTGCAAGATGAAGCCCCAAGCATGATCTCTGATGAGCTAGAAATACGTTATAAGTATTCTCAGATTTCCAGCTGGAGGTGAACTGGCCTTCTCCTTGAATGACTCCACATGCAATTTTTGTTAAACGCCTTTTGCTAGCTGTGAGTTGTTTACGGAGATAAAGGAAAGTTGGCAACTAGTACACTAGAGTAGATGGAATAATATCGAGAAAAACAGATCTGATGTGGGCATTTGCAAAGGTAGTTTTCATTTAGCGAGATTAAAAAAATGAATAAATAATATGTAATGGGAACAAGGTGCAGGTGTAGCTTTGAGGAAAAACACCCACACAGAATTTTCATTTGGTTTTGACATTGTCTCAATGTTACTGAAACTTGAATGTAGCTTAAAGGACCAGATGCCATGCAGACGCAGACGTAATGATGAGACGATACGTCTTGCAATCCAACCTATGTTCAACCTTTCCCCATGGGTGAGGGCTTGGTCATGAAGAGTACTGTGGCCGAGATTTGAACCTAGGACCCTCAGGGGAGTTAGCTAACCAGGACCATAACCACTGGGCCACTTAGCAATATCATATACCAACAGACAGATGGACCAGAGAGAATACTTGGTGTTTAGATTTTCAATTAAGAAGACAATTTTATACCCTTCACAGACGGATGACCTTGGATTAAAGAGAGGCTTACCTGTTAAAGCCCCTCGAAACATCTGCTCTTTATGGCCTTAAATGGCATTGAGGCTGCTGGAAATTGAGCCTGAAAAATGTCTTGTAAAGCCCTGTATAGAGGAAAAAGAGAGGAAACAATGATAATAAACTAGTGGTTTAATGGAGTAATTTGAAGGTGCAACCACAAAATCCCTGTCACCAAGCCTTTTAGGTTTTGCCTTTATTATGACCCTGTCATATACTGAGCTCTTAAAAAAGCTGTGCTCTGATCATGTAGTATCTGCACTTAAAGAGTGATAGCAACTTCTTTGGCAGAATGTATTGATTGTTCCTATTTTGATCATGGTCCTTAAGACATAAAAATTAAATCTATAAATGCGCTGAAATTATACTACGTACCAAGGTTAGTGAGTGCTTATGATCGTTTGTCATTTCCATTTCATATATTTTACCTTACCTTACCTTACCTTACCTTACCTTACCTTACCTTACCTTACCTTACCTTACTTTACCTCACCTCACCTCACCTCACCTTACCTTACCTTACCTACATAATCTTCTGCTGCATGTCCAACTGCAATTCCTGGCAACCAAAATTGTATTAAGCTTGTCACTGTCTCTGCAGAAGATCTTGTCCTCAATCCTTTGGAGAGCTCTCTTGTTTCTCACAATATTGTTGTCACGTGGTCTTGGAACAGCTTGGAAATGAGGTCACGTAATGGGGTCAGGTGGCGTTGTCCTCAATGAGGTCACCCAATGAAGGCTGGAAAAGGTCATTCTGAGGTTATTTTATTACTTCCAAGGATATAACTTTGAGAAAAACGAAATTGTAGGACATTACGAAGAATGGAAAGTCAGAAGTAATGAAAGGAAGTTTTTGATGGTATCGAACTACTCTTTTCCATGCGATTGATATCTGAATATAATAATAATAATAATAATATAATAATTATTATTATGTTATACGGCATGTGGTTTAATTTAACTAATTTGACTGGTTAATGACAAAAACAAATATGTTCTGCTAATTATTTTTGTAAGTTTGTGATTAACAGTAGACTTTCATTATTTAGACATATTATTAGGTCAGTTGTTGGTCTTGTTTACACGATTTATTGTATCATTATTACCAGCCTGTCAATCTGTCGTTCTGTTAGTCTGTTAATCTGTCAGTCTGTCAATCTTTCAGTCTGTCAATCTGTCAGTCTGTCAGCTCTCGCTCGTATGCAGCAAACTCCATTAATTTGCCTAATCACTTTCACTTCGGTGTCTACTGTGTTGGCCTTTGATTCTGTTTTCTGTGTTCTCCACTGCACCATAATTAGGAAGTCCTGGCTGTGTAATTAGGGTGGACATGTGGTGTGAGAGCTGACAGGTGAGTTGTAGTGTCTTGGGGGAGTCCACACAGTGCAAAATGACAGATGTTTAAATGTCTCTTGACACCTATGACAACAACTTGCTTAGCCTACATAATCACTTGTCCTTCCCTATGCTGTTTCTTTGCCTACTGTGTGCAACTGACAGATGACAAGAAAATCGTCTTTAAGGTGTGGCAGGGTTCTCACATGTAGACTTGGTGTCAGTTCCAGTTGGTGGAAACGTCAATCTTGGGACTAAAGTCTTTATCCTGCGTTGTGTACATGCCTTATTCTGTGGTAAAGCTTGTAGCCTGCATGATGCATGAAAGCAATATGCCATTGGGTGGGATACAATGTATGCATGAGAAAGTATGTAATTTCTGGTATACATGTTTTTGAGGAAGTATGCAATTTCTGGTGGAATATGAAAGAACGAATGTCTTTGATTGGGCTAGCACGTGATAAACTAGGTAATTATTAGGAAATTTACAATTATAGTGGACAGAAAAAAGTTAGGGTTGGAAATTTCATAATCTTAAACTTGTCTCACCATCATGCCAGTGTGGTGGTCTAACGGTACTTTTTCAAATATATTTTTAGTGTCTGTGTCTAGCTATGAAAAGATATGACCTTCAATATATGGCATTATGCATACCAATGCTGATTTGGCAAACCAAAAGATCTGTTTTGGCACAGGACCAAGAAGATCCTCTGGATTAATTGGACACTACAACAGCAGATGCAAGGTCATTCAGTAATGGTGTGGCCTCCCAGCATCCAGACATAGTGTGAGTTGTCTGCGTTGTAATGTAGAAAGAAATGTCTGCTCTGTGGCACATTATCAAACAAATAATTTTATAAGCTCCATTATTGAAATACCTCTACCCAACGAAATTTCTCAAGATCGTGAGAAACTTGATTGGAGGGAAAGGGGGGGGGGGTTGTTACTACCTTTTCCATGTATTATTGTAAATACAATGCAATACAACACAATGCAATACAATACAATGCATTAAATACAATGTAATACAATACAATACAATGTGTCAATATTACCTAAACATTAACACCATCTTTTTTTAATATTACTGTACAATTCATTGGTGTCTAATTATTATCAAAATACTAAGACCAGAATCAAGCCACAGACCTCTCATCTCCCATGTGGCCAAAATTCATAGAGTTGTCTCTATCTGACACATAGCACCTTTACAAGCTTGAGGCATTCTCAATGGAGAGATTGCAATGTATTCACATTGAGTTACCTCAAGCAGTCAACAAGATCAGCAAAAAAAAAAAAAGATTTATACATTAACTTAATAAAAACATTTCAGCTGGTTCGTGGGTTGGTGGACACCAGGATGGTGTGTGTCACCTTTACTACAATCAAGTATAATATACAGTCATAGCCAAGAATAGGACACCTGCTATATTGTGAAATATTGCAGTGGTAGTGAGTCACAGGATCCACCCATGAGGCAAGTGCATCTTCCCCTTCACTGAGTTCTATTTTGAGACTCGTGATTTTCCACAGGGCCACGTGGCTTTATTGATTGCTGCAAAGGTTTGTTTTTGCACTTGAACCAACCACCATGAGAAGAAAGTCCTCCGTACTCAGTTGCTGGCATCACATAAGCAATATTGGTGTAGAGAGTATACTTCATAAGAAAAATAATACTTATTTTTGTAACTTATGATATCTATTCAAATATTTGGAAAAAAAGCAACACAGTCGTGCAGTTTTCTTAAATCAACTTCAAGCCATGAAGGTTGCCACAAATCTCATTTGGTGGTAAAATATGTTTTAGATAAAGGCTATTATAATAATATAGGATTTTTTGTTGGCTGCCATGGAAACTAATTGACATGTACCTTCACAACATAGTTATTAGGGTACGATTGTTAGAGAAATACTGTAGCAATATTTCTTTCATTTAAATCAAATGCCATGATGTAGATCACTCAGTTAATTAGTGACCCTTGACAAACTATCATACAAGCAGTGCTATTAGCACCAGGAGGAAGTTAATTAAAATTTTTAGAAAAATACAATAGAATGGAATTAATTGTAAAATTAAACTAATTGGGTTAGCAGAATGCCGCCAGGAAAATCATGTTAATCCAGATTTTTTATTAAGAATCAGGACAATGAAAGTAATTACTGTGTAAGTAAGATTTAGCCGTTGCAATATACAGGTGAAGGACAGAAAGTCTTATTCCCTAAAATGGTGTCGATTTCAGCTGTATATTCTACAGAGCATTATGCCCATAGCAGTGGCAAAGAGCTTTTCGCCATTTCCAGATCTTGTTTGAAGTAATTACCGAGTGAGATTTCACTCCTTCTGGAGATCCCTTGAATAGTAGCCTGGAGAAATGAGATTGTCGATAATCAAGAGCTCTCTGCTTTGTTCGGTGGCAGAAAGAGTGTCTGACTTGCAAGAGGAAGCAGCTAAAAAGACCCAAGTGTGGTGGGCCACAGTTATGTATTGCACCGCATCAATCAAAACTGACTGCTTAGTGCCTTCTAGTTCACTTGGTCTCGATGCCCAATTGAATTCATGGTCATACTCCTGACTTTTTACAGGGCCTGGCATACTAGAACACATGAGACCCATTTGACCATAATCCAGTGTCTACGGACACATCAATTCATCACACCGATTGATGTGTTTTATGGCAACTGACTGATGTGTTCCACTGATGTGTTCCACTGATGTGTTCCACTGATGCTTGAAATATTTCCTTGGGTGTGTTTATTACCACTCAATCGAGTGATTATTTCACAACGGAATGGACTGGCCAGGAACGATGAAGCTACTTTATCCCTTACATGACACAAGGCTGAAGCTTCCTGAGCTTCACTGCGTCTGTTTATGGTTCCAGAATCGACTTAGATGAGCATTGTTACCTCGTCAGATCGGATAGGGATTCTCCATCACCCTTGCATGCCCACTACATGCAATTCTCTGTGCTCCATTGCAATCAAGCCATTGCAACTCACAAAACAGATGCTGCATTCCTCTAATATTTGTTAAATATTTGGAGAAACAATTTTGACACTATGAGCTGCGAGTAGATAGATAGATAGACAGCTAGACAGATAGATAGATAGACAGACAGATAGATAGATAGATAGACAGATAGATAGACAGATAGATATATGGATGGATAGATCTATCACTGTTTTTTTAACAAATATAGCAAAAATGAACTGTGTCCTAAAAATTAGCTACATGCTTTAAACACCACATCATTCTGCTTTCCCCAATGCCAGAATGGCTGAATCTGCACTGCCAGCATAAACTAATCAGAGTAGATCTAGACATTGTGTATAAGAAATTATGGGCACTTTGTGTTTTCGACAGCTTTCCTTCTGAAGCAAGTCAATCACACCACCAAAGTTTCCCACTTCTGTATCATGCCTGAGTACATTGTATGCAGTGCTGAGTAGATTAGTCCCATGATACAAAATTACTTCAGTCTATTGGTCCTCGCAATCAATCTCTATTGAGCTTGCAGAGAAGCTGGCAGGCAGGAACTGTGCCACAGTCAATGCTGGTGACTAATACATTTATAGCAAGCTCCCTGTGTGACACCACACAAGATTAAGTGATTACAAGTCCCAGAGTGCATTGCACGGTGTAGCCGGCTGTGTCAAGAAAGTGAATATAATCGCTTTTGCTGGTTTGAGGAAGTAAAGCTGTGAGGGGACGTAACCATAATGTCAAAGTTTTGATGAATATGTTTTCATTCATTTCCATGCCTATGAAACAAGCTAAGGCAAAATAAAGTAGTCCCTTCATTTACTTGTTCATACTCCTTCACAGAAACGGCCAGTCAGTCACAAGCTAGACTTAGCTAGACTAAGGTAGACTTTGCTAGCCTTAGCTAGATGTAGCTAGACTTAGCTCGACTTAGCGCGACTTAGCTAGATGTAGCTATAGATAGCTGGACTTAGCTGGACTTAGCCAGATGTAGCTAGAGTTAGCTCGACTTTGCTAGCCTTACCTAGATGTAGCTAGACTTAGCTGGACTTAGCTAGACTTAGCTAGATTTAGCTGGACTACCATTTAAACACATTGCTACCTTCCAATATATCACTCGATACTTTAACTATAATGAAGAATGCATTATTTTCGTGAAAATTCGGAGGCCATGTCATGACTGATATTTTATAGCCGGGCATGGGATAAAGGGAAACATAGGTCACATGTATAGTCAAGCAGTTACTGAATCATTTTGTGCTGATGTGGTCTTTCAGTGAAGCCAACCACTGGACGTTTCCAGCTTGGTTTGGCTTGGTGTGGCTTCTGGTAGCTTCAGTTATAGCTCTGGATTGCTCCTGTACTGGTGAGATCCTGGTCCTTGTGCAATTCCATAGGCATTTGGTCTTCTAAGCAGGCGCAAAAGTGAGGTCCATAAGATGAATTTCCTTTCTTCTTTGAAGTTGTGATGAATTTTATAGGACCCCTAAACACACTTGACACAGGAGCAGACGGATGTCAGAGACTATTTGCTAAGAGCGGATATAGGCTGTGTGATGAAAACAGGGAAAACAAGACCTGCCTGTTTTATGTTATTAGGCTGTCACCGGTATGTTGCGCTGGTAAATCACCATCTCAATTCTTTTGATGTCTTGACTTCAGAAGACTTATCTACATAGAATCATATGTGATGCATATTACATATATATTTTAAATAAGAGACTAGATGGAGGTCTCACTACGAGTGCATTGTATTGTAAGAGCACCTTATCAACCACTTTTGATGAAAGGGAGAAAAATAATATTTTTATGTTGCCAGAAAGTAATTTTGTTGCAGAAGACACGCGAGTAGTTTTTGATTTACAGTCTGCTGTAAAACGAGAAGTTTTTGACCAATTTCAGAATGTTAAACACTTGTAATAAGACACCAGGCCTTGCAAATATCATGAAAGACATTTCCCGGCTGTGCTGTGTCACTAGTTCTGTGGAGATAACAAGAGCGACAATATTCTCAGGGGATTCCCTCTCCATGTGTCTTGTTCCGTTTACCCTGTCTCATCTGGTTTTGCGCTCTTCTAAGTATTTGGTCTTCAGTTTTTCTCTTCTGGCTAATGCGTAACCGGCATTTCAATCTGTCTTATTCCTTTCATTTGAATTTGAAATGTGTATTATTGTGGCTGTTCTTATAACTCTGCCCATTTTGCACCAATTAATATATTCAGGCGTGTGCTTGCAGTCTTGTACAAGAAATGTTTACATCTTTTAAGACATCTTTAAGACATAAACTTCTAATCTGACCTTGTCTGCTGCATGTGAACAAATTTGCTGGCAAGCTTGAGTCACTTTCAACAATGGACGAGGCCTCAGAAACATTTATTTTCCTAGCACCATTTGAAATTATTGATGTATGAAATGCATGTAGAACATACACAGTATGCTTTAGATTCAATGAACTCTAGCCTAAAAAAAACTCACATGCAAAATAAATTTAAATATAATTCACTGGCAAGTTCAACGGCCACTCACTTTGTTAGCTTTATTGGCCCAACTACAAAATGCAGTCCACTTAAGCTTAATTGCGGATAGAGTGGTTATTTTTTGCTTTCATAATTTTGCATCCCTTGTTGTTTATCATTGTTATGGTTCAACTGTCTTTTTATTTCTAACTTATATGTCTGCATCCTACAAAGCTCAATTACTCTCACCATATATTATACACTAATCCTGTCAGGTGGAATGACAGGTGGAATGAAGCCCTTTTCGACGTAACATAGCTCATTGGCATTATAGGACGCTTATTAGGCTTCATTAGGTCGGTTTTGAGTTCAATAATAGAGTCGCATGTTTACCTCGTCCAATTGGCCAGAGGTTTTTGACTTATTGGCACTTTTTGTCATTCCTTGGAGTCTTTATTTGTTACAGAATGGCAATGTAGACATTATGTACTTATGACAGACTGTCAACTCCTATAAGAATCTAAGAATGATACTTACAGATATGTTTGCAGCCATGCATTGTTGTATGCATGGTTTCCAAAGCAAACTGTGCTTTGGCAGTAGATTAACCTTAGGGGACGTAATTACTGCTGTCTGTGGGTCTTGCAATCAGTTTCTATTGAGCTGGCAGAGAATGAAGCTGGCGTTGTTAATGTTTGTGACTGATACATTCATCGCAATACTTCCTCTGTATCACTTCCAGAGATGAAGCGATCAGGAGTACAACAATGAACGACTGACACTGGATCCTGTATGAACTGTTTGCACTACAAATAGGCTACCTGAATAATATGATACCAGATATATAGCAAGTTGGTAAGATATATGGCAAATAAATAGACTAGAAGCTGAGGCGCTAAATCAGTTGGTATATTGGTGACACCAACCCTTTGCGCTATATCATACTGGTCTGTTCTCTTTGTGTGAGCACAAAGTGGGTCAGCAAGATGAATGCCCCCTCCTCTTTGAAGTCGTGATGAATTTTGGAGGACTCCTAAACACACTTGACACGGGAGCAGACCGATGTCCAAGACTATTTGCTCAGAGCTGATGGAGACTGCATGATGAATACTGAAAAAACAGGACTGAACGCATTTGTGCTATTAGTTTGCCAAAGCTGTTTTAGCAAATTGCACGTTGTCCGATGTTTCCTTATGGTGTTTGGGATAGGATGGTATACATTGTGTAAAAAGGGAAACAGTTTGTTAAGCCTTTAGTAATAACACAGCTGAAATAACAAAAACAACACTCTCCTTCGGGATTCCATTTCATGTTTGCTCTTAGTTTTTATTTCTTAGCCTCATCTGGTCCTTTGTTCTTCTTCACACTTGACCTTTTGCTGGTTGTTTTTTCTTGTCTTTGTGTTTTATTTTGCTCCACACCTTTGTGAATACTCTAGCTTATACGGCTGATAAAATTATCTCTTGATGTGCCTAGCAACTGTTGTTGTGTTGCACAAGAGCCAGCTAGGTGTCATCTACAGGAAAATTTTTAAATCTTGGCATACCAAAACATACATATTTGTCTGTTCCTACTTTATCCTGATAGAGCTATCTGACATGAACTAAGTATATGAATCCTGATTCATCTGCCTCATCCGTCCAACAGATGCAGCTGATTGTATTACTACTCTGAGGCATCGCGAAGAAACAAGTTAGCTGTCCTGTCCGCGCAGCTAGACTCCTAATCACTTAATCCGGGAATGTGATGCAGCAGGAAGTCTTGCTATAAATGCATTAGCCACTGGCATTGACTGAATTTGGCTGCCAACTTGCCTCCCTTCCTTCTCAATACAGACTGATTGGCAGGGTGGAAAGACAACAATCATTGCCGCATGAGATTAATCTATAGACACCGAACACTGCATAGCCTATAGCCTCACTGTACGTCCTGTCCTGTACATGACCTATCATATTGTATCACTTCGGCTTTTTCCCTGTGGAAATGTGGAAGACGTCTGACATGGATACATATTGTGTTTAACGCTTTATGAAGTTCTATGGGGTAAACAAATATGAAGCAAATATGCCAGCGAGATTTGGCGAGTAAAAGGGGAGTCCTCAGCTAATTTACTTTGGTAACAATGCTCGCTCTGGTCTATATAGAAAGTTTCTATAGTCTATTAGAAACGACATGTAATCTAGTGGAGATATGGAAGTTTTCGTCATATTGCAAACTTTCGTGTGCCTTGACGATCTTTCCATTATGTTGGAAGGGCATTAATGAATAGACATAGCTGGGTATTCAGACAGGGCGGGAAACTAATGCCATTAAGCAAAGGTAGCAAAAGTTAATGATGTGCTAGAATAATCCAGGCTGGAAACACTCTCATGTGATGTTGGAAAGCTTACATGAAGCGATAGAGACACAAATATCGACTCTGCTGAACTCATAGTGTCAATTGGGTTTCCAGACTAAAAGACACTCCCTTGCTCAATTTTGATTGATGATGCTCTGGCGTAAATAACTGTTCTAACCCCCACCCTGTTTTGGATGCTTCATTGGGTGAAGCAGGCACCCTCCAAAATGGGTAAAAACTCCTTTGTGAACAGCTCGCGAACTAACCATGAATGAAATAATGGAGAAAACATAG
Organism: Alitta virens; assembly: GCA_932294295.1. Lineage (NCBI taxonomy): Eukaryota > Metazoa > Annelida > Polychaeta > Phyllodocida > Nereididae > Alitta > Alitta virens. The sequence continues at coordinate 42,318,848 of OW028577.1, read as the reverse complement.
GATACCGCTGTTTCATATGTTCAGTACATTAAATGGTTATCTTGTGAGCTGTGCACCACAGGATGTCACGTTGTGTTTTATTAAACGAATGTTACAGTAGAGATGTCCAGGTCCAAATACTCTGAAAACTATTTATGTGATTCATGTCATAATGTGGGTCGTCACCTCACAGCCCAGCGACTTAATTATGTACATGTTTTGCTCGTTTACTCATCTATTAATGTTCATGTGCTCAGTTTAAGCAATTCTTGTTCTGACAAGCAGGCGCAATTCAGAAAAGTTGCCTAAACTCAAAAAATATGAATCCATTTCTCTTGCAATTTTAAGAGAAGATTTCTTAAGTCTATACTCAGCCTACTGGCTATATAGTTCAACCAATCATTTTGTTTAACTAAGTAAACAGCAAAGAATGTCCATAATTAGGTTGCTGGGCTGCTAGGTGACAGCACACAGTGTCAAGGCATCATCAGTTAGTAAGACCAATATCACTTGTTATCCAAGCAGCATAAAAACAGGATGATCCTGTTTTTACTGCATTCATCACCGCCTACATCTGCTTTTAGCAAATAGTCATAGACATCGGTCTGCTCTGGTGTCAAGTTTGTTTGCAGTCCCTCCAGCATTCATCACAGCTTCAAAGAGAAGGGACATTCATCTTGTCTGGCCCATTTTGTGCTTGTATGAGGATAAATGTCTCAGGGGGTATGGCAAGGGGGCAGGATCTCCCCAAAGCCTACTGGGAATGATTCAAATATAAGTAAAGTGTATGGTTGTTCAACCTGATGTTTTAGCCGTAGCGAGTCGTAATTGATATGAGTCTGACGCCCGAAATAACTAAATAATGTACATATTGACTTATTGCTTCAATGGGATTAAATGTTCAATTCAATAGAGCATACTTTGTAAGCTATAGAATACAATCTATGTAACTTCTGAGATTGCGCTATCTCAGCAAGTCTTACAGTTCATGCATGGGTCACTTGCACCCACTGCATTAGACTGCTTTTCCGACTGGGAACATCGATTGAGTTAAACTGCCATAACCTGGATAGTCTGTGATATATACCATACAGTTGCTTCACAATTTAACTTATCATAGATCCACAACTGCTCTGCACGGCTATCTTGACAATGTGCGCTTTTGTTGCTGCGGCTGACACCATATATTTATTAAAGGTATTGTCAAACTTTGAAATGTTAATAAACCCTATCATCCACTTTCTATTAAGTATCAAGCTTCAAGGGCCAAGGAGTGTTTACTCTTTTGTCAGTTGCTGGCACTTCCTCAATGAACAAGTCCATGATATGGGGTCCTACCTTTTCCGTGATACATAGTGGCTCAGAGACTCATAAAATTTTCGTATGTTGCCAGAAAGAGCATATAGTATGTTGCCAGAAAGAGCATATTGCTGAAAATAGCTTCATTATGTCTGAGAGGATCACTCTGTACTGAGCGACTCAGGGTTGGGATGACGCAGGCCAGAAAGGAAAAGTTCAGACGAAGAAGAGCTTATCCATCAGGGTGATGAAGCAGAAGGTGGTGATTATCAAGTGACAAAATACTGAAGCTGCTGCAATATGTTAGCATTGCCTACTCTGGAGTACATTGCACCAGCAATGGGAAAAGAAAATCAACAACGCAGAACGAATGACCTCCGCTAAGTGTCAAGATGTGGCAAACTTTGTAACAGCACTCCCTTGCCGATTTTGATTGATGATGTTGTGCCACATATAACACCATCAAAAGATGGTCCCCCACTGCATCACTTCTCCAGGCTGCCAGACAGAATCCGTTGCTGCCACAGCATCGTTCAAAGAAGACAGGGTCCCCAGTTATTATTTATAGAGGCATCAAATGGCAATTTAAGTCCCACAGATACATAATAGCGTATCTTTATGGTGGCAAAGTAGCTGACGAACCATTTAAATGTATCGTTGTGAAAAAAAAGACCTGAAGTTACATCTTTCGGTGCTTGCTATTATTTAAATGTTTGAGGCATGATTGTCCATTCAGATTTATGTAGGCTTGTATGGGCAGGATTGGGAGGTGTGAGAACTATGGCAGATGGGTCAACGTAGTGAAAGCAAAGTTCAATGGCAGTTGACAACAGTCCAGCATCGCCAAAGCAAATCCTGGGACGTAGATTGGGTATGTGTATTACATCTACAAAAGCACTTCAGCTCTGCTTGTACCTACATTATTTTAACAGCAACATGTTGCATGCTGGAAGACAGGTAATGCATAGCTAAGATTACTGAGAGAGAAATATCCTCTCCATTCAGAAAACGAAGTAATATTCTGGATGTCATGGGTGCATAGACTATAAATCATAAGTTTTGACAAAAAGACATGGTTTACTTAACGGCCATGGCAGTTGTTAATGCCATAACTCTAACAAGACATCAGCCAAACATAATTTGACTATAGTCTTGCTCATTTTATGCGAGACAGCGTTTGAAAGCATACACTAAAACAACGTGCAAATGAGATTTGTGTGACGTTTAAGCCACCCAGGGAACACTCGTACAGCTGTAGACAAAGGAAATGGAGGAGAAGAAGGTCAAATACTAAAGAAGAGCAAAGGACCAGATGAGACACAGCAAATAAAACAAGACACATGGAGAGGGAATCCCCTGAGAATATTGTCGCTCTTGTTATCTCCGCAGAACTAGTGACACAGCACAGCCGGGAAATGTCTTTCATGATATTTGCAAGGCCTGGTGTCTTATTACAACAATGTGCTCAACATTTAACCCAGTTCTGTGTTCCCTGACTTCACATCTTTGTAGATTGTAGATGTTTATGTCTTATGAATTGCAGTGTGTTCTCAGCAACAGGACAGTATCGTTCTTTTTGTTGTTGTTGACAAAACATCAATCTCAGGTGATAAGAACAAGGGAGGACATTGCACTATATCAGGGACAACTTCTCTTCTTTGGGTCTCACATTTTCATCCCGATCTAGCCCAGACAGACCACTTCTGAACATTGAAAAACACTAAGAAGTGCTTGGAACTGGCTTACGCTTCGCAAGCCAGTACCTTGGAGTTACATTTGAACATCATACTACACATACAAGAGTATTTTTTAGATACAGAGTTGACGATTTTTTCTGAACGCTGTCTCCCATAGAATGAACACTCACAAGATAATTCTACAGAAGTATCTGTCTTGCAGCTTGCACTTAATCAATTCAGAACTGTGTTGTACATTGTTTCTCCTACTTCTTACAAGTCAGAGTGTATCACTTGCTGAAGAATTATCTCAGGAGACATAATTACTGCTCTCTATGAGTGGAGGCAATCTGTCTTCAGGGTTGAGCCAGGGCCAATGACTACACCATTTAGAATAAGACTTCCACTTCCAGTAGAAGTTCATCTAAGATGAAACGATGGGCGGTGGGCAGTCTGGTTGTCTCTATGACAAATGGTAGTTAATCCACTGGCTATTGTAATGGCAACAGATGAGAATTTAACAGATAACTAACTAAATGGCCGGGTGAGGCTTCATTGTCCCTGGCATGATCATTGGATTCAATCAATTTTAGCTATGATATTAACACCAGAAACATAATTACAACAAAATCCCAGCAATCATTGTGATAGAAATATTACGTTGAGTACAATAATTGTAAAAAGTGACAACTTCATGACACGTTTGAAGCGTTTAAAAACCAATCCTAGACACCACACTATTCTTCTGCGTACATTGTAAACCTGTGATATCCACTGAGTGTCCAGATTCAGCTAACTGACAGAGACTCTGCAGCCAATTTTGATTGATGGTTCTCAGCCTTCATCTTGCTCTGCCGTGCCTTGTTTGGCAGCTTCAGTCTGCTGGGGCAGCCACTCCAGCTCTCAATGCTGTCAGACAAAGCAGTAAAGCTCTAGATTATTAGCAGTCATTTCCTCCAGGCTACCATTCTGGGTTTCTTGTGGCAGTGAATGTGGCAACTGCAACTGGTGGTGTTTTGAAACAAGTGAAAACGAAAACCCACAGGTTGACACTTATGCCTTGGGTTTCAGGATAAACGTCAGAAAATAATTGTGTTAATCTGTCAAGTCTCTTCCAGGGAAGTTTATTTTGGTATCCAACTCTTTGTGCTGGTATACTGTACTTCTTCAGCCAACAGCCTAGAAGCTCAAGATAAGCTGCATCAGATCTGAGACAGAATGTGTGAGTACATACACGTTTATGTGTCAGTAAATTACATCTACATATAGATGGCTGATGTCTTAATTGGTCTAATGTGATAAGGTGTATATGTTCTAGTGAATCAGAAGAAAACATGGTATGAATTGTGCATTCCTTGGTACACAGTTTAGCAAAATCTCACCACATTGCTTAAACAACTGTCGTTCCTATGATCTCCGACTTATACAGCCTGTCGTACCATTTTAATTGTAGAAGATAATAATGGTATGGTATGTGAGATGGAAACTGCTAGTCATCATACCAATTCAACTCTAATTGTATCTCTTGAGTTTAGTTAACAATGTGCACTACAGCACGGTGTACTGTTGCGTAACCTGGTATATCTGCTGTCTGATTTCACTCTTATCTTCCTTTGTATGTTTGCTTTACCAAGTTCTTTCACTGCATTACAAAACTTTGCCAATTGGTTTTGCCACTTGATTGCCAACATTTCCCTGTAAACACTAAGACAATATAGTCTTGTGATATCAGGCTCAACTACTTGATCATGACAGAGACACAAGCCAATGAGCTCAAAAGAGGGAAAGGGGAATCCCTATCTGATCTGACGTGGAAACAACTCCTATCCAAGTCTATTCTGGAGCCATAAACAGTCCCAATGAAGCTCAGCAAGCTTGCCTTTGATGCCTATGAGAAATACATTGCTCCAAATAGCTTCATTGTGCCTGACAGGACCACACTATTTTTGGGACCATCCAGGGTTTGTGGGGAATAAAGACATAAAGATTGAAAGCAGACATCTTGATTGCTGATCCATCAGTGTGGTTGTAAACAAAGGAGTGATATTAAGTGATGTATGCATGGGGCAGAACATATGCCTTTTAAAAGTGTTGCAATAAACTAGCAGAGAGACACAAATCTGTCATCTAAAGAGACCTCAAGATTAACTGAACTGGAAGAAATTCTGCACTCAATTTTGATTGATGATGCTGGGTCATAGACAATGATGCCTCACCATTGAATGCCCCTTTTGTGGTGCAGTGTTGTATGCATCCCTGCAAGCTTCTGAACAGCACAAGCAATTATTTTTTACTATTTCCTGTTTTCCAGTGTTCACGGTAAGCACAAAATAGCTGCAGGTCCCAAGACCAACTGTGGGAAAGCTGCTCTACCTTCAGCAAACCTGCCGGTCCCTACCAGGCCATAACATTAGCGTTTCCAATCAGACTTGCCGGTCCCTAGGACCAGGAAGTCATCAAACCTGTCGGTCCTGCCTTGAAGCTGCCGGTCAGGACTGACGGACCAGCCCTTATTTCGAACACTGCCGTTTACTTATATATAGGAGACGTCAGTTCACAAAGTACATTGCCTGAAGTAGTGATAAGAAATTAGTTTGCCTAACATTGTTCTAATAAGGATTTTACTGGCTTCTATTATACGTATTTTCAGTATTGCTAACAAGCTGAGGTAGTGTGGTAGTATTGTAAAATTGTCTGGGCCTTGGCTTATGCGTCTTGTACAAAGAATGGAGTACATTGCTGTAACAAGAATGATTTTTGACATTTACAATTGCTGCTACACTGACATTTTTAGTGGTGTCCCATTTACATCTAATGTAATAGAGGTTGCTTTAATGTGACAATAAAGGCAGTGGATGCACATTTGCTGAGCATAAGCACATAGAGAAGAAAAAAGAAAAAAAAAAGTGGGCTGCCGTTGGTGGCACATGTGAACAAATAAGACAAGGAACAGTGAGACTCCCTTGAGCATATTGTAGCTACTCTTGTGCTAAAGACACAAATAGCACTGTCTAGGAGGGTAGTTTGTCATGAAGGCAGTTGTTTGTTCTTTGTTCATTAGAGCATTATTTTACATTTGCCATGTGTTTTATGTTGCCATACCTTGCAGCATGCAGTTTTGGAGAAACAACAGACAAATGTCAGACAGAAAAAAAGAGCTTTAAAATCTTTATTTTACTGTCATTGCAATTGTTCACGGACTAAGAACAGACAGTGGTGATACTTCTGCCCTAATCAACTTCCAAGCAGATGCTTTATTCAATTCCTGGAACATGATAGAAATGTCCTACTCTGATTCTGGAGTAAGTTTTAAGGCCATATACTCATATGACAACCGAAAGAAACAAGCTCGTCGTTATTTCACCCTTCAGTCTTGTTCAAACTAAATACGATGTCAGTAGTTTCCCCTGGTAAAAGGGAACCAAAAATGTACAGTTCCCGAAGGTTGTATTTTTGCAATAGTTTCTAAGAGTATATTGAACAATTTGTAAACGAAAGATAAAATGTTTTGTTTTCACCATCAAGTGCCTGGTAAACCCCATTTTGGGGTTCTGTAATATCGAAAAACTATGATGATATTAACCCCTTCTTTCTTTAGCCAATACACTAATTGATATTTCAATTATAGTATATACTAAATCAATGATACTTGTAAATGTTAAACTATTCAATTGTGAGGGGCTAACTTCTTGGCACGCAGGCAATGTTCAGGAACTTCCATTATGCGAGCAATTACCACAGTTATTAAATTGCAATTTATGGTGACCTTGAATTATGCTACTTAAAATCTCATCCTTCTTCCAAAAATCAAAAGCTGAATTTCTCTATTTCATCCATTACGTAATTTGGCAAATTAGGACTTTATAGCGAGTGGCGGACATGAATTTTTGATAGTCTCAGTTTGTTAATCGATTTCATGTCAAATTCTGTAAGTGGGTGGATTATTATAATCATTTTGTTTCATTTCACAACTTGAGTTGCTGAATTAAATGTCAGCTTCATATAAAAAGCCTATCATCTTATCCCAAAGGATGCATGTCTAGATTGCGTGACATTTTTCAAGTAACTCAGATAGAAATATTAATAACAGTTACTGCTGCTGTGAAGGATTTCTCCTCTTAAATATTTTCACTTATTAGGTTTCTGTTCAGTGCACATTCCTATTTTCACTTTAAAGCAATTTTGGTCGCCAGACAGACTCTAGAGTCTACCATTGTAGCATGACATGTGTTTTGAGAGGAATATTTGCTTTTTGGCTTTTAAAAGACCACATATTACTTGCATGGTTGGAGCTGAATGGGTGGAAAATATGCCTGATTTAAACAGAAACATTATTTTAGATTGGAAATCTTTCCCACAGACTTCATTAAAAGTTCCAAGTCATTGTTATCGTTTAAAGTTTCTTGGATAGTTTTTTTTTTATTATATATATAACTTTTTTTAATATATATATATTCGTAAGTCTTTTGGCTGCTAAATGGGATTCATCAAGTTGTTCAAAGTGTAAACAAAAGAGCCCGTTATATCAAGTCTGGTATTTCTGAGAAACAAAGATTACCTATTCCTATTTTAAAATCCCTTTCAAAACAATGAAATGGCTTTATTTTATTTTACATTCACATGACCATATTTGCATCTATCCCAACGCTTTGCATTATCAATTCATGATAGAAAAACACTGCACAGTTATAACAGGCCTAGTCAGCCAGTGATTAATAACAGCGTGACAAAGTTTGTGTGATTTAGCAAGAGGTGGAACGTGAATGCACTTTAAGTACAGCAGTAAACCATCGAAAATCGTGCTGAACTGTAAAGCAGTCTTCAGCCAGTTTGATGGATGATGCCATGGCTCTCATAGTGGTGTTTTGGTGCTCTTTACATCTTGACAGCATCAGTCTCATTCAGACATCCCTGATGTAGTCATTACTGTATTATCCTGTGACTCTTATAAGGGAAGAAGAAAAGTTTGCAACATGATGTCCTGTCTTAAAATATACCAGTCGACATCTGCTAGGGATCACTGATTATTCATGAAGTAGTATCAAGAAATTATTGACGATCACCGTTTAATGCAGGGCTTTTAATTAAGAATTATTTATTATTTCTGGCTTGTTTTGAGATTAAACAAAGAGCACTGCATTAAACGGTTGCAGACAATAATTTCTTGAAAACTAAAATGGTAGCTTTGTCAAACTACCATCCTTGATGAAATATGTGAATTTTGTGATATTAGATTCCAGTAGACATCTACAGCTAAACTGTGATTTAGTGGCATGCAGCAGCAGGGAATTTGAGTAGTGGTCTAGCTGAAAATACTGAACATGAGATAAAAGTGTGTATAATTGTAATATCTCCCTGATGATTACCAAATTGTAATTGTGTACGTGACACTGCGCACTCGTAACACTCATAGCATCAACAGCTAATGGATGAGACACACCTTTGCATAATCATCTAAAAACAATGAGACAAAAAGGTCAAATGCTAAAAATAGCTCAGATCATATGAGAAATAGCAAACAAGAAACATTGAAGATCCCTGAGGAACACCTTATGTGGATTGGTGTCAGCAGAGCCGTGCTCAACAAAGGCTGCAAGGCTTTCTTTTGTTACCTGTGTAATATCTGATATTTATATTCTAAAAATTTGCAGTTTATCATAGTTCATGAGACAAAAACAAAATGTCAGACCGATAATTTTTGCGATCTTATTGTATTGTTTATTTGCGTGTTGTGTTATTCTTATTTACACAGACTAGCCAAGAGCAAAAACAGGAATGAACAGATGTGCTGTCAGATGATTATCTACATTGTACATACTATGTATGGATATCATACCAAGTGTGCACGATATCCATTGGTATACTTTGAGTACAACGGGTCCAACCATTTCGACCATGTATGTAGAACTCTTTATTTTACATAGCCTCAAAGTTCCATTGTTAATACAGTACTTGCATGCCATTTATATATATCTCCAAGATGCATGCTTAGACAACATTGTTTGACGTTGCTCAGGGAGAAATATTACGAAGACCTGCTGGTTCTGTTAAAAGTGGCTTTGCTTAACGTTTCTTGTTAAACAGCTTTAGTTTGCATTTCCCTGTCGACCAAAGTAGTTTCACTTGCCAGGCAGATTCAGTAGTCTAGAAGTAGACCAGAAATGGGTTTTAAGAACAATGTTTGCTCTTTTGCTTTTTGAAAGACCACTTAGGATATCCGTGGCAGGTCTACTGAGTTTTAACGTCAACATTGTCTCATGAGAAAGCAATAAATTGCAGCTTTCAATAAAGTTCCAAAAGACGTGTCTGCTTTTGTCTGTTTTAAAGTCAGTCTATCATTTTGAAACCTCTTTTAATGATTTATTATAAAGGGCGATAAGTCTTTGAATCTTTCTACGAGTCCATCGCATCGAGTAACTAACATCCTAATTTCCAGAAAAAATATCCCTTAAGTACCCCTAGTCCTATAAATAGCTTCACCAATTAAGTACAAGACACGCTTCTTTTTCTTTGCACCATGAATATTTTATGCATTCGATATCAAAGTCGGATGCTCAGCATTTATTCGCTCAATTTCAGTTAAGAAGTCAGTGTGCTATAACGATTTCCAATGGGCACATTACTTGCAATTACTTGTAGGATGGTAGTAGAATATCATTGGGATATTCCTTGGATAAACTTAAAATGTGTAGGGTTCTATGTTAGAACTAGTTGAGCAGTTCTGAATTGGTTATGATTCTATATGTTATAAATTACTTTTCCTAGATTTGTGACAAATTGAAATTAATGCAGAATATTCAGGCCTACAGCATGCACATTGAAAAGTATTTAAAGCTACACATGAATTGTATTAGCTTCTTAATACTTAGGAAGTTATGGGAACTCAATGAAGTCTAACCTTGGTACAAATCTACTCTGTTAATAGATAGTTACAGATATAAGGGAACAATAATACAATACAAATCAGTCCAAAAATGAGTTGGTTCCACTGAAATTCTCTCTTATTCTCCTGAACCAATGGCTACCGGACAGCTGTCCAAAATAAGGTCTCAATTGGGAAGCGGCCTTAATGGGGCTAGATTGGATTGCATGGTATCGCCATGGTATCGTTTACTTAGCAACCCAGCACAACCTAAGCTCCATGTACATGGTACCCACCCATCTCCCTCCATAGAACGTTGGCTCATGGGCGCACGTGATTAAGCGGATGTTAGCAGCGCCACTCTTCAATTGTAGAGGCGAAAATCGAAACCGACAACGTGGTTGTGAATCGCTGTCAGTTTCCTAACTAGGCCACATATTGAACGAGTTCTCACCTATAGTGTGCTCCTGTGAGCTGCATTGCATTTGAGAGGGTGCTGGGAATCTGCATGTGCTGTGTTGAAGAGTAGGGGAGGAGGAGGGAGGGGGGGGGGGGGTTGGAAGGGTTTTATCCAATTTGTGTAAATCTTATCACATCCTAGATTGGTGAATGTTATTTTACGTATTATAATTAATACTACCACTGGTGCAGAAATGAAAAGTTTGTGATTTCTATTGTGACATGATCTGCGTCAAGTTATATAACAGCATTGGTAGGCCTATTGTGCCAATGTGTGTTCATGAAGAGTCTAAAATATGTATTTTTGTTTTCTGATCTTGCTGAGATGATCCAATAGCTAGGCAGCGTTGGTGTTTAGGATCATTCCATGATGTATTATACTGTTGAGTTTTGTACAAGAGATTGAATCGTGTAAAGTTAGGTTCAAATGTACACCTGATGCAACTTAAATCATGCAAGACAGGTTTAAAACGAAACATGTACACATATATTGTGCAATCTGTCAATGTAGGCGGATGTGTCCTTTGTCTTGTAGATTGCCAAACATATAATATACTGTCTAGACAACATCTAATTCCAAATCTTGTGAAGATTAACTGAAGTCTTAATGATATTATGTTTGTGATTCGAAGCTTAAATTTCAAGATTGGTGAATTATGTTAAATTATATTGCCGAAAGAATGTCATTTGGGGACAAGAAATATCAATACATTCGTGCTAAATATTGAATAATTACATTGGATAATATACTGATATAGAAATTACTGGTGTCCCTTCCATCTCTCAACACATTAATTATGCCCCCTAACCATGGTTTGAATGAAAAATGAGACTTGGCAACCGATCTAGAAAGTTATATTATCAGACCTACATTGTGTTTGAACATCCTGAGTCTATATAGATTTTGTATAGATTTCACAGCTTCTTTTTGCCATTCTGAACCACACAGGAACCCTTCAGACAAATTTCATGGCAAGTGAACCTTTTAGAAAAAAACTGATTTGTCCGTTGCTGGTCCAGTGCTTCTCTGATGGATTTTTTGGTCTGGCAATTCAGCAATCAATTCCATCACCAAGTGTGACAAATTTGTCAATATGCTGTGCTTCTAAACCAATCAGTACAGTGCAGTGCTGATTCAGCCATTCTGGCATTGGGGAAAGCAGGATGATGTGGTGTTTAAAGCATGTAGCTAATTTTAGGACATAGTTCATTTTTGCTATATTTGTTAAAAAAACAGTGATAGATCTATCCATCCATCCATCTATCTATCTATTTATCTATTTATCTATCTATCTATCTATATATCTATCTATCTATCTATTATTCTATCTATCTATCTGGTTGACCATTGGACTGTCACCTTAGCGACTGACCGACTGACTGACCAACTGACCGACTGACTGACTGACTGACTGATTGGTTTAATAACCAACATGCTAAAGATAAAATAAGGCCAGAAAATAGCAGATATAAAACAGCACAAATGTCCTCAAATGACGGCAAGGTTAACAATGAAATGTCTGCAATTAGAGTACACACTAAGCATAGGCCTGGTATTGGCAAAGGACGTTCACAAAGAAAGATGGAAGCTTCAATTTCGTCATCAATTGATGCCAGTTCCAGCCTTAAATTTGACATCTTGTGACAGGCGCAAGCTCTTTCAGTTTCATTGTGAGTGTAAAAAGCCTGTCATTGGTGCAAGAGTGGTAATTACAGCCTGTAATAAGCCTGTCTCCAAAACACAGCCTACTGTGCAGTGTTCCCTCTCTCTCCCTCTCTGCTTTAATTTAAGTGCATTGACGTCGTCAGTTTTTGTTCCTTTTGTTGTTTTTGTTCTGTACTTTTTTGCATGCCACCTAGAGTCATTTTAGTGCACTTTCGGTAAAAACAAAATAAAAAACTTCAAAATGTGTTGGCAAGTGAGAAGTCTGTTTTCGAACGTGTGTTGTGTTTTTTTATTTAAATCCGGCAGCTTAGCTTAACTGCGTTGCCATGTGCTTAAACTAGAGATTCCAAGAGCTTCGAGATCTCTTAAATGCCTACTTCACTCCTAACCCATTTCCTTGAGCTGTTCCTTTAGCCGAATTGGTTGAGTTGCTAACCAATAATTGCCAGACAACATTAGTGAAACATTAAATCCATCATCATTATGAAAATTGAATGGTAACATGCATGTCAGTGGTAATTGTACAATTGTGAACAAGCAATTTAGATTGAGTACATTATTAAGTTATTACATCAGATTCTATTGTCACCAAAATGTACTGTAAACACTTCAGTTACAAGATTATCAGTGATAATATAACTTGATAAGATAAAATTAGATAATATGCACCGTGTCTCTCGGTATAATAATTTGTCATTTTGCAATCTAATACAGAAAACTGCATTTAAATTGTTCTTGTATTGAATTATCTCCCAGTTCCATCTTAATTTGAATTATTCAATTCTATTAAATCGCAAGGGTGCGCCGCCCCCGTTTACTGTGTAATTTGCCATCTATCTTGAAGTGACAGTTATGTATCACATCCAATTTTCCCTGTTGAATAAGACATTGATAAAACTACCAAAGCCGAAATAAATAGCTTCTGTAATGTACAGCTTAACGCACAGATATAAATAAGTCATATAATTGACATTAATTGACATAAATGTATGTAAGTGGCATTCTGTGGCAATAACTTACGTATACCTTTCGCTGTCACGCAGAAGCAAATTGAAAAACTGGGAAATATTATATTTTAATTTTTCTGCCAGTATTTTGATTACATACTTGGCTGTACTGCGAGTGTAATGACTCAGATGCGGCAAGCAGAATATGTGATTCATTTCACACTAGTCAAAAGTGCAAGTGCTTGATTTCTCGGTTGGTGCAATTCAAATTGGTATCGGCGACCTTCATTCATTATCTTTTTGGATTACATAAATATATTCTTGCACATTATGGTGATTTCTCACCCACAAAATACTTATATTTATTTATTCAATGCATCAGATTTCTGAGCAACTATACTTTGGTTCTGTTGCAATGGACTGAGATTTTAATTTTAGACTTTCATCAAAATTAAGAATAAAATCTGATTTCCTGCCAAATTCTTGGATAATCGGATGAAATTTATTCAAAATTTATTAACTGCAGATAATATTCCCAAAAGTTACACCAATTTGTGTTGCGTGACCTACATCTTTGTACCTACCGAGTAAAGTATCCCATTTGCAATAAAGGTAATTATGTAAAATGATCTCCCACATATTGTCAACCTAATTTCGTTCTGAGCTGATTCTTGTTAAAACGTACCTGTCAATGTTCTTGAGTTTTACAGCAGGAGTTCACCTCTTTGTGACATGGTATCTCACAATGTTACCTGTGTAAACCCATACAACATCGCATTATAATGGAATATACTTAATGGATTTCCATGAAATTGTGAACGAATGACCTGCATTTGCCTGAAGGCTTTTACCTATGTAAGAAGACTTCCTGTTTGTGAACGTAATCTTAACTGTGAAGTGTGAATAGTGTGGGTTGAATGCTGTTATGCTATGAGATATATATATATATAATAAGTGTGCCTGTGGAACTTCCCCCCTCCCCCCCCCCCCCCAAAATAATTCTGTGACACCCATACTAGGCACTACTATGCCCATCCCATTCATACCCAATGACCTTGTCCTTATATTTCTTATTTACTGGGTAGAACTTCCACACTCAATACCTAGTAAGTACGCAACTGATTATAATATATTTTACTTTATTTCCAGATTTCTGTAACGAAACTTCACCTAGGAGTACAAACTGACCTTCATATGATCTCTGGTGAGTGTGCAATCTATATTTTATTTCAACGCCATCCGATGATATAAGCCTATAAAGTAGAAACTAAAAAGATCCCGTCCATTGAAGGTCTGGTGTTGCTCATCTCAAATCGATGGACAAACGGCTCTTGGCAGCGCTTCCTAGTCGTTATGACGAAACGACCATGGCGAAATGACCATGGCGAAATGACCAGGTGACAATGACCAGTGACCTACTGAATGCAGATCAATAGCTTTATGTCATAAGTTATGGTCAGTTTGTGGTCGGTATGCTGAAAGAGGGAAGAGGTTACAGAGGTTATGGCTTCCCTCCAGGCCTAATACACCATAGAACCATCAAGCATATTATGCTGGAATATTTTGCAGGAATATTTTGCTTGGGAGGCACCCGCCAATAGCCATGGAGAACATGCTGGTGTTATCAAGCACACTACTCTAAGGATAAAGGATAGTTCCCCGAGGTACCCCCTTCAAGCAGCCTTAATATAAATAGGCAAGTGGAAAAGCTGCTATTCCCTCTCATGAAAAAAGAAACACTTTGCAATAGATCCAATTTAGACAACACTCTGAGCTGAGTTATGCATTTTCTATCATATTTCCAAAGTGTCTTGACTTCAGTGCATGCCTGGATGTGGTGGGGCCGTTATGCTGATCTTGCAGGCTATTACGATAAACGGTCAGTCAGTCAGTCAGGCAGTCAGTCAGTCAGCACGTCAGTCAGTCAAGCAGTCAGTCAGTCAGTCAAACAGCACGTCAGTCAAGCAGTCAGTCAGTCAGTCAGTCAAGCAGCACGTCAGTCAAGCAGTCAGTCAGTCAGTCAGTCAAACAGCACGTCAGTCGAGCAGGCAGTCAGTCAGTCAGTTGGTCAGTCAGTCAGTCGTATCGTATTTATTGGAATTTGCCAAACATGATTATTTGGGCATTATGGACAACATGTCATCTCAGGCCATGCATGCCACCAGTGGTGTGACTACAAATGTATATTGACCCAATGTGACGTGCCATCAGTGGTATGTACCACACACTGAGCTAGGACCAGTGGCTAGTTGATTTCTTGGATCCCAGAAATGTCACCTATAAATGATAAGCACAAAAACGCTATGCACCGTACATACACTATATTTGCCTGTATATCGGTAAATAAACGTAAGTCCCTAACCATAGTATGCCACACGTTGTTCTTGGCAAATACGGTCAAGATTAATAGCAAGAACACTCCCCTATTTATACTAATGTGCCCTTGAGCTTAGGAATGGCTCTGTGGGCTTACTGGAATGGAAAGGTGGCTGCATGTCGGGTGAGGATAAAAGGGTGGGGGTCAAATTCCTGCCCTGCTCAGATCCATGGAAGATACATGACTTCGCATGCTATGCACGCAGCATGCAATGCATCATGTAAGGTCAATGAGTGCAGAGATGCTTATGGGTGCCATGATTGAATATGGTCAGAGAATGAGGAAGGTACAAAACCAGGCTGTGAGTGTATTGCGTAGAGTGCATCTATGGTGTACCAGCGCATTCTGCTAATATGATTCATTGCTTCAATGGACCACTCAGTAAAATGATGTAATTTGAGGAGCAGACAAAATTTACTCGTGCAATATTGCATTGCTGTAGCCGCTGCTATTAGACTGCTTGGTTTGAGAAATGAGCTTAAAGCTGGGTTAAAATTAAGCTTTGCTCTGATTATGTTATCAATTTGCGTTGCTTTAATTAAATGTTTCCCTACATGTTATACATCTTATATAACTATGGCTATATGTAGTCTTAACATATGCACTGTACGTTTCGTTGAAATATACCGCAGATATCCGATATCAGAAAAAAAGGTGTGCTGTCAAAGTGTCAATATCGTCCATCGAAGCAATTAAGCCACGATATTGTCTGCGAATGTTTAGTGTCAGAATACATTCGCAGATTTATGCTGCACGTCTGTTTCCTATTAAGTGTTATATAAGATGGTAAACAGCCAGGCTGTGTGCCTTCAAAAATGAACTATTGATTTAGGCAGTCTGAAAATTTCGCAGCCGTAGCCTGTATATATAATAAAATAATAGGTGAGTTAGTCAGTGAGTGAGTGAGTCGGTCAGTGAGTGAGTGAGTCGGTCAGTGAGTGAGTGAGTCAGTCAGTCAGTCAGTGACATGTTTATTTGGTCTTCCTAGCTCAAATGTCATTCTGCAGGTCCACTTGCTTCCACAACAAACAGCTATGTGAGACAGAAAATGCTACCAACCCCAACCAGCCCAGAGCTATCGGATAACAGCACAAAAAGGGGAGAATAATTGTGTTCAGAGGTATTGAGCAGGCTCTTTCTTACCCTCTGGCCTGAAGGTCGACTGCACTTGATAGCAATCGGACATAGAGGGCGTGCAGGGCGCTGATAGCGACGGCCTCTGATTGGCTGCTCGGGCGTGGTCAGCATCGTTCTGATGGACAATGACCTTGACTTAAGAGCGTGACCTTCAAGGGCAGATCAGCCATTAATCCATCGCCATGGTAACAGGCAAACAAGTAGCACGCCTCTACAACTGTTACACTACCATTTAGCAAGGTAGGGACTCGACGTACACTGTATTAGTCTGCCATTACAAATTGAACACAAAAAACTTCTTGGTCCAAACGTTAGTCCAGGAAAAAGAAACGCTTACCCCAAATATGTTTTGTTAATTGCTCCCATAATTTCGATATGAATGGAGCCACTTTATGTGAAAATTACTGTTGCACCAAATATATGTCACCCCACTAATAAGGCCATTTAATTAGATTAACGAGATTGTTAATCTAAGTTCGTTTTTCAATCACAGTAATACCCCCACTGTCAGGAACTCACATAAAAAATCATTAAACTTTGTACAGAGGGTCCCAGATAGCATTCCGAATCGTTTCAACATCGGCACGATGTCGGCGATGTTGATACGATGTTGTACCGACAGTGGCCAATATAGAAACGACGCTGGGCCGATTTGGAATGCTATCCGGGGCGGAATTAATTGTTATGCATGCTTTGTTATATCACACCATTGTAATGTGTTTTGTCTCTATATACGATGTATAGTTCAACCTAACCCTGTCTATCTTTCTGTTGTCTGTGAGTCTGGTCTTCTGTCAATATAATCCCTGGCATATATGCCCCCTCGGTGGCCATTCGCATCAAGCAAAGAGCCAGCGCATCTTCGTGTTGTGCCTGATGTCACGGAAAGCGTCATGATTCTGGAATAAGGAAATGCCGACATTGATCCAGCGTCTGCAGCACAGAATCACGTTCCTAACCACACATAAAGTGTCTGCAGCGTCTGTGAGATGTCTGTGTGCTACAAAAGCACTGTCCATCAGTCTGTGAGATGCTCAAGAGGGTCTGTAAAGTTTCAGCAGCAGCAGCAGCAGCAGCAGAGACACGTTTTGGGGCGTGCAAGTTTTGTAAAAGATGAGAGAAATGGAATTATGAAAGCTTTTTGGGCTTTGGAGAAGAGCAAAATAAACAAACGTTTGTCAATAACCACAACAAACAACAGCATTAGCAACTTGCAGAATGTGGTTTACAGAGGTGGAGAGAATTAATACAAAACTAGGAAGATTGAGGAATTGAAAAAAAAAATTGTTAGAAGAAGTTTGAAGATTGAGACAGAGTAATGAAGACGTATGAAGGCCTACATATGTAGGAAATATATAGATAAAGAAAAGACAAGAAAAGAAGAAAAATAATCGTGGAAAGAATGATAGGAAGAAACAAAAGAAAGAACAAAATAATTAACAAAAGAAGAAATAAAACAATACAAAGAATGAAATTAAAAGGAAAGCCACAAAAGACGATCTGAACTTCATTTTCAAAAGATATGGCGATAGAAATCACACAGTTAGTGTGGAAGCTGACTGTAACATATCTGGGGCAGGGCAGCCCATTTAGCAGAGAGCAGGCAGCAGCGCTCGTGGGCACACTGGCAGAGAGGGAGAGCAGCTAGCTGGCTGGATCTTGTCAATGAGCCTTCACAAAAGACGCTGTAGGTTGCTGGGGAACGCAGTTGAGCGCGTAGAACGCTACGAACCACAACGTTCTGACGCTCTAACGCAGCGTCCTGGATTACGTCGTGGAGTGCAGAGAAAAGCAGAATAATAACGGGCGAAAATACAGAGATGTACAGGGAAGATAATATATTATCACCGGACTATAACTAACTCTTTCTGGGCATGACATGGTTTTGCCATGCTTATCTGTGCCATGATATGACATGACATTTCTTGGACATACACACGTGGACTCTCTCATACTGTTCGCTGAATTGCTACTCAGACCTTCAGGTATGTCTGTTTTTACTCAAGTCTTACACATAAATCGCAGTAAATGCCATTAAGAGGATGCTAGGGAGTTGTTAATATCCATGGTGTGTCCTCAGGGAGCCAAGCACTGCAATTTAGTCAGCACTCTGGGATCGAGGGAGTTATTTATCTTCATTAGTTGTCCACTAGATGTCCACTATAGAACCACTGGACATGCAGAAGTTGTTTCACAATCTCGCCAACGATTTGTCCTGGAATCTGGGCAGTAATTAGTTTTCTTTCGAATGCTGCTCACCTATCTTGGGCATCATTTGGTTCTGCTGTGTTTGGCCGAACTTCGGTGTTCTGCAACGAGGTCTTGTGCAACCCATAGTTTTACTCTGATGAGACTAATACCAAGTAATACCAAAGACAGTGCAAGGAATTGCTAATATACAGACATAGACAGTTGGCAGAGAGAGGAAGAATATAGAAAGAAAGGCAATTTTGTAGCTGCTAAGATGTAGATAGAATATATATAGATTTTTATTGACAGCAAAATATCAAATTGATACATGTGTCAAAAATAATAAATGGCCAAAAATAAAAAGATAATAGAAATACATGGATGAACAGTTAAAATAAAATAGATAAGTAGAACTATATTATGACTAATACTAATCAACACTACATAGTCTGTCTAAGAAATTCTAAAGCACCCGGAACTAAACAAATAATAGTAATAATACTGTATAATATATAGTGAACATCATGGAAACCAAGTACTGGCAGTATATTTAATCCTATATGCATTAACTTCAAAATGTGAAATATACATAAAGTGTACTGTACATTTGCAATGTGCAGAGTACAAATGAATTGAAATGTCAGTTTCACCGCCTGTATCTGTCATGAATATTGACGGATCGACATTACAAAGAGTTTAGCTCATAATTGTGTTTGCATATGTTTGCACATGTTTGCTAGAAATGTTTAAACGAAAGCAAAACAAACATAGGAGACTTGAAAATGACACCAAATTTGTTTGCAGTTGTTTGACAGACGTAACCTCTACAATTATCAATAAAACCTTCAACTACACCCAATGCATTTTGTATATGGTTGCAAGATGTGGAAGGCGAGAAAAAATGGCGAGAAAACTAACAAAGAAAGAGGCTTTTCTGGCCATACTCAATTTAACAAATTTACCATATCGTTTTCATATGACAAATTGTATCAGTTTGAGCTTAGTGTGTCATTTTATTCAATTACGGCATCAGCATTTTACCTTTCATATACATTTGATTAGAATGGTGTGTTAGTTTTTTAGTTAGGACTTTAACATTTTCAAGAGATAAATTACCAATTCAATTCAATGTATTTATTGCAGAAGAAGAAGAAAAAATTATACAGTAAAATAAAAAAATAAAGAAAGATATGTTTACAATATGGCCTGACACCTATACTCATGATTTACTATTTAATTGCACATTTTTACACTTATAAACACATGCAGTTACACACAATTTATTACAATACAAGATGCAGAACATACTTGATTATATTCCTAGTTATATTGACACTCACTTATATCTTGGATTGAACAGGCGTTTGGTCCAAGCTCACATGTATGTGCTTGTATATTTGTTGTGGACACGGCACGAGGTTCGCGTGCATTGCACGTGCTGCCCAACAGCAATAAACAACTTGCTAACACGTTTATTGTGTCTCACGCACCGTTCCAAGATACCATATCAAACATTCATAGGCCAGGAACAAACAGAGCTCTTTTTAGCACTTTCAAGGGCTTGCAAACAAAGGATCCTGTAATAGAATCACGTTGAATCAATTATTATGCAAAGGTTGAGTTTTATGCCAAATATTTGATTGCGATCTGGTGTTAAGATTAAAGATATTAGGAAATTGAAATTCCGCTAGTAGCTATTGCGTTGTCAGGCAGTAAAAATATTCTAGTATGATTCATTTTAAGTCAATAATATGGAATTTTTCTAAGCATCAATGTATTATAAAGGCTGATATAAGAGCCTGTATTTTTCAGTCTTTGTGATAGAGTCATATTTTGTGTAATACAACCACCTGATGGGAAAAACTAGTTTCGGTTGGTAGCGTAAGAAGCTGTTATTTTTTTCTGGCATTTTTACAGTTTAACCATATGTGGGTGAAAGTTTACTTCATTCCCAGCTGCAAAGTGGTGGAATTTTGTGAAGAAACTACATGTTTGTTTTGTCTAAGGGCTGGAGATGTACCATATTTTAAAACCACCAGCCCACACTAGACGTGGGACAACTTGTCTCCAAGTGTGAGGTTTCCTGTGGAGATCTTGTGTACCTCTGTTTTGATGGCCATAAAACAATGTCAAGTGTTTATGAATTGGCCATGTAAACAAGTATGATATTCTGGCTGTTCACATATATTGTTTTTTGCAGGTAACAAGGACAAACTCTGCTAATTGTATACAAACCCCTACAGCCTGGGTGGCCTAGTGGTTAAGACAATTTCGACACTGTCCAGCTCTGCTGAAACAAGGTACTAGGTTCAATTTCCTGCCTGTGCACTCTGCATGAGCTACAGTTTATCTCAGCTAATATAAGCTGGGGGCGCAGCTCTAGCGAGTAAGTAAGAGCCATGGACTGACCAGGCTATGCAGATATAAAGATAGAAATATAAAAAGATATAAAGATAGCATATCTCAGCTGGATGTCAGTCACAAGATACTAATCAATGCACAAACTGGAATTGAAGACGCAATGTGAGTGTTCTCTGGGCCACTGTTGGTTTTGTGTACATCTGAATGACTTATTTATTTGTCAGTGTAATTTTATCCTTTTTCTTGTTTATGAATATATCCCACGCAAACATCAGGCCCGATGGTCTGGTGCCAAGCCAAAGTGTATATTTATGCTTTCTTTTTAAATAGTTTACAATGCATAGACAATCCAAGCACATATACTTTTGCTTTATGAAGTACAATTACAAATTGTTGGTGAAGTCCCACAAGTAAAGTAGCCATTTAAAAATGAGATAATTGTTACCCTTAGACCATCAGGGTTAGGGTTAGGGTCAGGGTTACAAAATGGCTTACCAATGGGCAGTAATACTATGTTAAATTTATCATCTATATAGAGTAAGATGGCCAAGGCTTATTTTGGTTTTATTCATTGGTGGAATAAGCAAGCTTTTGCTGAGCAAATTGACCTCAGGCACAAAGCCATGTTGCAGCGCATCTCAGCCACCTGATTCACCCACAGGGAAATTGTGGCTAGTCCCAGGTAGCCCCTTTGGCATTGGATAGTCCCAATGGTTTAAGGCTCGTCCCGGGCTGCCAATAATGTGACCTCTGAGCCTAGGGCAGCACTTAATTTTGGTTAACCTAGATCGTTGACCTGTTGTGTACAGCATACAAAAGCACATGTTGCTGGCAGTGTTGCCATGGTTATGGCTTACAGTATAATTCATATCAAGTTATGTAATGATGAATGATTTCTGACACAGAAAATGTATATTGCCCAACGTCGACCTGACCTGAATTTAAAATGTGGAAATCTTGGACTGGACCGAAACATTGCTGTCAGATGCAAACACGTCCTGAGGCAGTTTGTTGGACTAATCCTGATATATTTGTTACGTCATATAGATCTAAAACTTTCTCTGAGAAAATACTAAGTCTAAGTGTTTATTTTTCGCATATTCTAATGGCTTTAATGGCTATTTTTAAAGAGAATAATTGCATTGTCTCATGGAAGAAATATCTCTGAGAAAGTGATTTGAAATGGATCCCCCGAACTCCATCAGGTGCACCATAGATGTGGTTACACAGTCTCCAGTATTCAGTGCAGTCCCAGCACACAGTGCACACATTGCTCTGTTGTACTTAAGCTTGTCAATGTCAGCTCCTGGAATTTTAATAGGTCACATTCAATAGGTCACACAACCCCTGGGTGCTAGGTCGGGTCTGTACCCTTTCAATGAGGTATAACGCACATGCCTATTTAAGGTTGAGGGGTGTTGACCTCACATTGTAAACATGCAGGGGTTTAGAACTGTTCATTTCCATTATATATATATATATAGAATTTTATTGACCTCAGAGCATCAAAGAGATACATGTGTCATAAAAAATAAAATACAAGGATAAAAAAATAAAAATAAACATATATATAATGATTAAGTAAAATAAAAGAACAATCTACATGAACATAATTTAGTTACATATTAAAAGCATCTTTTGATAATTATGTACAACTATAAGCATATGAAAAAAAAAAAACAAGGCACCATCAGGGTAATTAGCAGAAATATATGCACCATAGAAGATTAATACTGAATACAAATAAGCAGCAGGAGTGGGTATTTACATATGTACAGATTTTATATTGTCTATTTAGGAACTATATATAATAATAATAATAGTAAAAATAATTATATGTACAAATCCTTATTTGGAGCAGCAATAAATTAAATAAACAAGCCTATCAACATCCAAATATATTTACAAACAAACAATCAAGCATGCACTATGCAACCACAAATCAAACCATGTGAGTCCGCATGTCCAGTGCCTACAGCTACCCATGACCATGTGGTGAACTTTATGAATGAAAATGTACATTAAACGATATTATCAGTTTTTAGGACTATGTTTAAAAATTTACCTAATGCATAAATCAATTCTGAGTTTTTATTAATCATTATTTTTAAGAGTTGTTCTTTGGGGTGAAAGATAGTGAAGTCTTCAATATGTTTATAAGCTACTTGGTAGAGATCCATTCTAGCTGTTTCCCAATTTCTACAAATTATCAAACAATGAAACTCATCTTCAGTGTCATTTGTGTCGCATCTTTTACAAATGCGCTCTTCAGCTACTACATAAGGTCTCTTGTGTCTTCCTAATTCTATATGGAGATAATGAGAAATTATATCAGCTATTTAGTTGGTTTTGTGTGCATTATTGTGATGGAGCAGTTCCTCACAAGTCCAGACAAAAACATACTATTCAAATAAATCTTATTTAGAGTGAGTATTATTGTAAGATAAAAAAAAGGTGTACAGTCGGTTTTGAGAAAAAAAAGCAATTAAGCTTCAATGCCTGTCTCTAATTAAAATGATGGTGAGATCACCATCGGCAACCATGTTTAAAAGACAGATATATACATATGACGAAAACTAAAATTATATTCAATGGTATTTGTTACAAAAATTAGCAAAAGTATACGAATTTGACAGAAGTGTCCGGCACATTATGTGCATGCAAAATATGAAGAATTAAAACAAAATCGAAATTATAATGCATATTTTTTGTACACGAGGCCACACCAAAGACAATATAGCATACTGTAACAGAAATTCCTAAAACATCAAGCACCAGGTAAGTCTGCTACTCTATATGAGTCTGTCTGGTCTCAAAATGACTTCAGGTATAGTTTTTTGCACTGGGAGCACCGAGTCCTTGTTTACTAGAAGTATGATATGTACTAGGTATAATGTGCATCAAAACTATACAGAATATGTGATCTACTGCACAGTAACTATGGCCTATGTTTGAGAATCTCAGACATAAAGTCGACATAGGCTGTTCTAGATGATACTATACTGCTATACATATAATATGTCTTGTATGTATAGCAGTATTTGTGCTTCCAGTGAATTGTCTGGCCCAGTCTGGGGTGGGTTGGCCTGAGCAAACAGTTACCCAATGTCCAGTAGTGTCCGGCACCTGGTCAGCCAAAGTAATGTCCGTCCCCGAGTCCCTTACATCTGTGCTGCATACGAATGTCAGTGGGCGCCATGGACAGTCAATTCGCCCTTTAGCACATTCGCCCAACTGATAGATGATTATGGTATTTAAGGCAGGTTTTATGCACAGAAGGCCACTGCAGAGTTTTAGATCGCTGATCACATCCTCCTGACGAAAGAGATTAACTGAATCCAATGTCCTTGAATCAACGTGACTTTCCTAGTTCATGCTCACCATACAAAAATAGAGCAGACCATAGAAATAGTTGATTGGGTTTATTAAGCTCATGAAAAGATATTACCCAGATGGAAAGGACTCCTAAATTGGAAGGAATTTATTTTCCAAAAGTGTGGTAGGTTCCTTAGACATTTTTGTCGAAATTAGAAACACTTATTT
This sequence comes from Alitta virens, assembly GCA_932294295.1. Lineage (NCBI taxonomy): Eukaryota > Metazoa > Annelida > Polychaeta > Phyllodocida > Nereididae > Alitta > Alitta virens. Next base: position 42,294,352 of record OW028577.1, on the reverse strand, counting down.
GGCTGCTTCACTTGTCATTTGATTCCGTGTTTTTAAATACTTTCTGATTTTCTATCAACGTAAATTCAAAATGTAAATTCGTATTACTAACAAATGATTATATTGATGTATGGTATTTATTTATTTATTTTTTGTTAACTCTAGATTTCAGTTAAGTATATCAATCAATTTGTTCCTACCTAGAAACCATTAGAAATTAAACTTATTTCTTCTGGCGGTCGCAGTATTTCGACGTGGACTGAGAGTTTATTCTCAGTTTCTGAAACATTTTCGGGTTGGGTAGCTGAGTATGGGCTTGGTGATCTCCCCTCCAAAAAAGGGCCTTCAGGCAACCCCAGAGTCACCGTGCATTCAAACCCACCTATTACCACCAGTAAGTTTCTTAATATGGTGGTCCGAAATAAGAGGGACTTACTGTATTATAAGAATATGGTGTGCAGTTACCAATAAAGGAAGCTTTATATTAAGACAAAATAAGACAATCCACGTAGCTGTGGCAAACGAATGCTCTGATACATTTTCACCATTGCAGTTACAATAATGTATTTCCTATTCAGCCAGTGTCTGGGATATCACTCTCAGAGAATCATGATGTCTTGGTCCTTAAAAGCTGAGGATAATGATGCAGGATGGTGTCTCGTGTTGTGTTTTGCAGCACGACTTCCATATAGTCTACCTGACTCTAACTTTCTCTCCCTTTTTCCTCCCTCCCACATAAGATTTTCTGCCTCTGAGTCACCCCTTGAATTGTCTACTTCTACCTACGTCATAATACAACAATTAGACTGCTCTCATTGTGTCCTATGGGGCAATATCATGTAAGAAATGCATGTAGGTTGTTATCTCGGTGTGAACTTCACTCAGTGACAAGCTTGGGATCTGAAAGGGAACACTTTTCTGGCAGTGAATGCATAAATAATGGGCAATGAATGCAAGGAGAGCTGTTAGACCACATCCCCAGCCATTCCAATGTATGTGCCTCTATGCAACTGCAGACTCACATTATACCAGTTTTCTTGTTCTTCTGCAAAAGATATATACATGCTTTCTCTCCCACTCTCCCTGGGGGACTGTGTGGGTTCTTAGAAGGCTGAATATCTCAGATGCACTGCGAAGAATGTGTGCAAAATACATGACATGCTGTTAATTTCCCATCTAACAGATCTGATGTAGAACACATTGAGGACCAAATGAATTTTTCATGGCTTAGAACATATCTTATGAGTTGTACAATGTAGTCTAGTGGAAAGAAAGGATTGCTGGCAACAGGTGCAAGTGTGCTGAAGGACATGGGTTCAAACTTCATATGAACCATGCCATGCTGTGCTTGTGCTTGTGCATTAACTGTATACCTTGGGGAGAGGAGGTGTTCCAGCGTAGACAGTTAGTTCTGCATTATACCTGGCAGCATGCACGGAACACTTTTTGTCAATCACCAATAGAAAGCACATTTATCATCACCTGCTTTAGAAAATGTATTAATTGGTAATACCGTGGCCATCCCTAAATCAAAATGTACAGTAGAATAGCGTTCCAGTTGCAATGATAAGAATTATGGTCTGATACTTAGGTTATAAACACCCATGTTACACCTTCACCCCGTGGTTGGGTCTTTTTCCTCCCACAGCATAGGAACCGAGTACAAGGCACCACCATGCGACATCTTAGCTCTTGTCGAGTGCCTGGGCCAGGATTTGAACCCCAGGGTCCTAACCTGTAGACCACTGTCAGTCAAGATAACGTTAAGATTGCAGTAAACAAAGAGGCAGATTGTCACTCGTTACTATCGTGGAAGCAAAAGTAGATCATGGTTATACCAGGTTTTGTGGAACTCGGTATGTAAAAAAGTTAGTCACACCTACACAAATCCAATAAATGTCCAGTGTGTGCAATGTACTGATCATTGCGATGGGCATATAGTGCTCTTCTGCCTTGGTGGCACATCAGTAGAGGTGGGAGTATGCATGGTAAATGATATTTTTACACATTACGTCATTCCCACACCTAGGCCAGTAATGCTGCAGAGTGTGGCTCTAAGCAGATGAATCACCTTGCATCTATTCCCACAACACTTTCACACTCTGACACAGCCTTTTTACATGACAATACGAGCAGAAAATAGCAATAAACAAGACTATATTACCCATAGGACTGTCTGAGGTCATATTCAATGGGAAGCACCATTAAAAGTACAGGCAGCTGTGACCTCTCCAAGTTTGTGTTGACGTGTCCATACAGCTATAACGACGTTGGGTTCATTTATTATGTAACACCCTCTGTGACAGTCCTTGAATACTGGCCTGGAAGGAAAGTAGGATGCCACAGGGTGGACAGGCCTTGGATGAACGAGGACAGGCAGACAAATAACAAAGAAAGACTGTAAACAGAGTCGAAAGTGACCCAAAGCATGTGAAGACAGACATTCAGGCCCTTCGTTGATTGCCAGTACTACGACAGACATACTGTAAGGAAGATAGTTGACAGCTTTAGATCAATTAGTTTCATTGAAAACGACCCGTCAAATTGAAACGAGACAAAGCTGTCATAGCTGGCTACTCAAAACCGGATCTAAAAGTTCATATTTATGATATATTAGATAAATTTCCTACATTTACCAAGGTATATATTTATCTGATGATAGATGTAAGCCAATTATTAGCTATAGAAGTGGACAGAAGTAGCTGGCTTTAGCATGTTTAGACCACAGCCAGGTACAGGTCGCTACAGACAGCTAGAGTCGACCATATTTTATGAAACTAACTGTAGATAGATAGTAGATAATAACAGATGAATACTCTTAACAAGAGCACAAGTGTTAGTACAACATGATCATTCTGAAGAATAAATTAATGTTGCATTGGAAGACCTGTAAGACCTGTGGGTAAAAAAATACAGAAACCCTATGCTATATATCAGGATGTAGCTCATATAATATATAAGTTTATTCAATAAATGAGCAAGATGAGAAACCATATTAAACCATATCATATATGCTGATCACAATTATTTGGGTCATAGCTTATTTCGCCTTCATATAACCCAACACCCATTGCAATATGTCATAAAGGCACCTTTCGTATTTCCTCATATCAGTTCATTACTCATATTGACAGTGTTACAACTGCATGTATCCTCAGCCCTAATAAATGTTCTTTATATGACAATATCTTGCAGCGGGCCTCCATACGTGCTCAGCATATAGTGTAGGTCTATGAGTGTTAAGAGGTCCCCTTGCTGAATACCAGGCTATTTTTGTATCAATTCTATGTCCATTAGCTCCGAACTTGCAGTGTTGTCATTGAATAAAAGGGCCTAGGGTACATATAATGGGCTGAACATGCCCCTTAGAATCACATTGAATAAAAGGGCCTAGGGTACATATAATGGGCTGAACATGCCCCCGCAGAATCACAATGCATTTGCTCTTTAAGAGGTCCGATTTACTGAGGCTGTGGTCAGCGCTGGAAGGAGAGGCTTCGTGGCTCATTTAAAATTGATAGTAGCAGTAGCTTGAATGTGCTGGAGAGGTATGCACTTATCTTATGCACTGTTTTTTTTTCTTGTTTAAATTGTCTTATAATACTGTGTTGGCTCTGCGTGTCATATTAAAAAGGTTTTGCCATGATTTCAGAAAATGTATTTTCAATTTTGAAATAGATGATCTAGTGTCTTATCTCAAATAAACACAAGTGATACAATATTACACAGAAACTTTGAAAAGCTCGACAACTCTACGTGAGAGCATGACAAATGCAAAGCAAGCTCATTGCTTGGCTAATATAGGCTTAGAACTAATAACCCTGACACCCAAACAGCTAAGTTACAATATGGGTTACACGAGGTCAAATGCATTTGACATCGGTGTCATTGTGGCAGTGGTACTAATGGGCAATTTGAATATACGGTTTAACATAGAATATATTGCATTTGGAAGAACTGTTGGGGGAAAAAGATATATTTTATATAAGGATGTATAGTAGCTATTGATGATAAGTTTATTGAGATATATGAGAATCCGTTTTTTGGTAGCACATGCAGTCTATATACATAAAGTCACCTTTCACATTTCCCCATATCAGATAGATAGTTAGATGGACAGATAGTCAAATAGTTCAGTAATTGTACTGTATTGACAGTGGTACAACAACGGCATGTATCATTGGGCCTTAGATATGTTTTCTGTATGACCGCATGATCCTGTCAGTGCGCTGTCTCGGTGGTTAATTATTGTTTAGTCTGAAATGTATTAGAGCTGGACAGCCACTATATGGAGTCTATCTTTATGGTCACACCATAGAAGAGTGGTATGGCACCCACAGGACGCAATGAGTGATGCAAAGGACACCCGTTTTAATGGCAAGTAACACCTGGAAGTTCAACAAAACATACACCATTTTGCATACAACACTTGCTTCAGCAGTAAGGTACTGCTCTAGCGTTTTAAGGCTGTTATGTCATTTCATAACCCCACTTGCAGCTTACATTACCTCGTTGTATGTGGTATCTACAACCTTCACGTGACGTTGTGTTACTCTGGAGTGACCCTAGTGTGACCTATGACCTGAATGTGGCCATGAACATCCAGGCAAGCAGCGTTCCCATTGGATTAATGTTTATTACACCAACGCAGGCACGCTGAGGCACAGAACACATGTATAGTGCCAGGGTAATGCAAGCTTATCAGCAAAACGCTTTGTTCTACACTTGACTGCAGTTAGCAAGTTAGGCCCCACTAAACCACGAGTAAATCGTGTTGGCACAGTTGGGTTTGCTCCAACTGCTGGTCTCCCACGCTGTGTAGTTTACCATGGGAGGTAGATGGATAACTTCGGAGGCAATTCTGATGCATTCATGAAAAAGTAGGACATTTTTATGCAGTTAAACTATGCATGAATCATTGTATAATGTGTACATTAAAATCTAAATGACTACAAAACGTGACACAGCTTGACTACTCTACAAGATCAACTGGATTTTCCAATAGAGCATTTTAGAAAACAAATAACAGTGTGACCGCAATCAATGACTCCTGTGATAAGAAGAAGCAGGTTTTGTTGGTTGAAACATTTCGTTAATTCATTCAATTACATGTGCACCTCCATAATTATACCCGTTTTTAATCAATAGTGAGCCACAGCCAGTAACCTTTCTTGGTGTAGAAACATACTTATAACAAGTTCATTCAAACCGCATGTACTTTACGAAGTAGATCAAAGTATGCTGCTGAAAAGGGGAATACTACATTCATATATTTGAAGGTGCTGACAAAAAAGATGCTTCTTTCAAAGCTTGATGTCCTATGAAGCACCCTGGCAAAGTGTAGTGAGTGGCCTTAAGCCTTTTAGGCCTTTTAAGGGCAATCTGATGCCTCTTGAGTTCCTTCACTGTGTAATGCAATGGAATAGCCTAATAGGTGGGGAGACTCCGGGCACCCTTGCCACACTCCCTATCTTTAATATGCCTTAGGCCATTGCTACTCTATGCACATAAGTAGCCCGTTTCTTTTCTCCACTTTCCCCTTCTTTCTCATTTACCCCACCTCTGTCATTTAGGTCATTAAAGCCCTTGGTCTCCTTGACAGCCACTTACCCCATTGACAGCTAATGCCCCTGCTTGAATGAGGTCTCAAGTTCAGAGGGGTGCTAAGCGATTTGACAGCGATTGAACTTCTGCTGGGATAGATATTTAGCCAGATAGATAGTTAGATGGACAGATAGTCAAATAGATAGATAGTTAGATAGATAGTTAGATAGATAGATAGATATATATATATATAGATAGATAGATAGATAGATCTTAAAACTTTACCAGTTACGATAATGGGATGATTTTGAAAAAAATATAATGCCCAATTCAAAAACTTTCGTCTCTGTACAAAACAAAGTAATGATGAACTGACAGGGCTATGACGCCATTCTATGTCACACATTTACTCCATGCCTGGAGTATTTTACATGCCTCTGTAGAGACCCTGAGTGTTCACCTTATGGCCTGTATTCCATCTATTTGCTGACAATACACACAAACATTCTATGTGTTCGTTCGTGTTGTGTGTTTGTTTCTCTGCCATTCTTTGGCCATCATTTGTTCATCCATCAATACAACAAGCAAACGTACCCTCTTTTCTTTTGTGTTTGGCTATAGAGATGTATGGGGACTGTTTAAATATTTAATATCTCCAAACACTTTCTTTCATTGCTCCTCGATAGCTTATTTGCACTACTTCCCAGATTGCATACCAGACGTTGAACTTGTGATTTTGTGAAATGCAGGCTTCATATTTCATGAATTATACTTAGAAAAAGCAAGTATTTTGAAATTGGATTCAATGTTGTACAAGAAATGGGCTATAGCTTGGGGAACGTCATGACACCATTTTATGCTGTGGTTTTTGTAAATGAAATACATTTAAATAAGTTGAATACAGTGCATGAGGTCAGACTCCATTTTGTGCTACAACTAATACCATTACATCCAAAACTTATTGAGTTACAGAATTTTCAATCTAGATGAGGTCTCAGCCCCGGCGTCTATATGAGACCGCTGTTTATTTGAGATTTAAAATAAGATCAAATTCCCATGGTCACTGACAATTTATTCTCACATCCATAAAATGTTGGATTACAAGTTGTTGCTTTCTGCCTAACCTTACCTTGAAAGTGGTTTGGGGATCTTTTCTTTGCATGTCTTGAAAACCAAACATGCAACAATTTCTCAACTTATTAGTTCAAGATGTTAGCTGTCTTGCATGACTCCATGGCTCCACAGATCTTTTAGCATTCTACTTGAAACATGAGTTATTGGCATGTAATGTTATACAAACTTTGTGTGGGGATTACATTTTTCCAGTCAACTTCGCAGCAATTTCATATTAATTTGATGTTTTTGATGGGAAAGATTCAGCTTTTTGTGAATAAAATGGCGTACAATTTGAAAATGCATCTAGTCAAATCATGTCTAAAGGCCACTTTATTATTAAGACTACCTGGCAATTAAGACCACTAAAATTTGGATTAAATTGTTGTCTTGTAGTTATACATATATATTATACATCGCTATTAGGTTCACTTCACCAATAAGGACAGTAAATTGTAAGGTTCCTCAGTATACACGAGTTTACTTAAGGTTAATAAAAAGTAATGATACACCATTCTACAACAAGAAATTAGTTTAAACCAATTTTATGTCATTCATACATGTGTTGCTTATTTTGTTGCAGAGATATAGCATATATGTTGGTAATGTTATTACAATTTCTATGTACAAAGCACTCTCAAAAGACCTACATGTAGGTGTAAGTAAATAGGCATAATATTCGACAAAACCTCTGCAGTGTGCATTAACTAAATAATATGGGGACCCATTTCTTAAGATCTCAAAGGTTAGAAACCTTTAGGTACAAAGTAATTTTGTTAATGGACATTTTCATTGTAATAATGAATGCTAAGCTTACATCAATGGCCTCTCTGACACATTCTGAAATGGAAAATATTTATATAACTTTTTACGTTCTGGGAGACATAAAAACCTTTTAAAAAACGCTATACGAAATATTTCCAGATAAGCAAATCAATTCGGCTGATAAGCAGAGGTTGAAAAGAAACACAATTCCGTAAGAACTATGTAAGGTCGCCCTAAGAACGGATGAAACAGAAGGCGCCATTGTTCATATATCAAAAGAAAAATGCATAACCCACATTACAGTGACTTCTGCTTTGTGTAGAAAAGTATAACCCTCTCAAAGACCCCTCTTATAGAATATCTAAAATTCCTCTATGTGCAGTTATTTTGGCAGTTATCTTGTGTGTAAGACCCTGAACAGCTTCCCTGTGCGATTTGGGTTCAATTCCCACCCTGACACTACTTATTTTTCACGTGAAACGTTAAACTTCCCACCGTTTGTACTCATTTTGTATATAATGCTGGGACAAGTAAAAAAACCCAATTATGAGGTAAGTTTGCAACATTCCAGATAGCATTCCAAATCGGGCCAGCGTCATTTCTACATCGTTTTGACATCGCATGGCTGACATTGCGCCGACGTCGATGCGATTTGGAATGCTATCTGGGGTAGTGTAGACTCACGTCTTATCATCTCATTGTTACGTCTACCTCTGGTAGCTGATCACATTTTTTGAAAATAAGAATGATTGTGTCAAAACTAGAAAATACTGTAAAACGCAGAGTGCAAATTTTGTTGGATAATGCCACAATTACCTAAGCAAAAGTCAGTAGTGTTCCACAGAAGAGGACACAGTTTTATAGAATAGAATAGAATAGAATAGAATAGTATAGTATAGAATAGTATAGAATATAATAATAATAATAATAACAATCATTTTATTCGCACAAAATTGTACAAGAAAAGTTGAAAAGTTATATGAAAAATTTGCAGTTTAAGTTAATATGAGTGGTCCATGTAGTCACCATGGTGAAGAAGAGAAGTGATTGAGTTTAGAAGAAAAGGACGACAGAATAGAGGCACCTTAAAAACTGCCACCTTGCTGAGCAAATTTCATTAGTCTTTTTAAACATTGATTATGCATGAATCGAGAGACAGGCTCCAAGATGTAAACAGTTTCCTTGTCACTGTTTTGCCTTGAGGGGAAGTTCAAACGAGGCTCTTAAAAGTGATTAGTGACATTTCATCGGAATTTCAAATTCGATTTATCGCATTTATCCTTTCCTGTGGCTTTTGAAAAGACATGAATGGATATTTATGATAACATTGTGGGTTATAATAGAACTTTCGTGACAGGAATTTGGTGTCGTTTTTGAGGAAATGATACCCATTAATTTAAAGGAAGAGTGCATGTGGGGGGTTGACTGATTGTTGACTGACTGACTGACTGATGGCTGACTAACTGGGTAGTTTATCGACTGACTAACCTTGAAACCCATGCAGATAGCATGCCAGATTAACCCATGCAGATAGCATGCCAGATTAACCCATGCAGATAGCATGCCAGATTAACCCATGCAGATAGCATGCCAGATTAACCCATGCAGATAGCATGCCAGATTAACCCATGCAGATAGCATGCCAGATTAACCCATGCAGATAGCATGCCAGATTAACCCATGCAGATAGCATGCCAGATTAACCCATGCAGATAGCATGCCAGATTAACCCATGCAGATAGCATGCCAGATTAACCCATGCAGATAGCATGCCAGATTAAGTCGACATCATTCCGATGTTGGCTGTCAACATCTGTCGTCAACCCGATATCAAGCCGATGTCAAGTCGATGATATGTATTATAATCGTATCCAATCTTACCTATATATATATATATATATATATATGACATCTTCTTTTCATCAGCTATGTCTTGAAATACACACAAGAGGTTAACATTTCATGCTTAGATGCTTAAGAAAGAACCTCAGGCTTCTGGTGAAGACGTATGGGCTGACATTGTGCCCATGTTGCGTCGCCATATCAACTCCACTGGCTCCTTCGTATTTAAGCTCCAAGGTCATTGCTTAATTATGTGGCTCAGTTCGTCCTTTCATGAGCAGGCAGCTCCCCACCACCTCACACTGGAGTAAATCAAGAGATTTATCTGAATTATATGGAACCAAAGATTGGGGAATAAACCTTACCACCTGCAGTCCACCACTATCTTTCTTCATTCTGTGCGATGTATATTTACTGACCAATTCAAAGCTTTTATAGACTTGTTGGTGGAAACTTGATGGAATCTGTGATGTTAGGATTAACTAACCCGTGAGATCAAATTTAAAACTGTTATGAAGATTAATTGGTTTTAATGTAAGATGTTTAATATTGAATTTTTAAGTATATCTCGAGTCCCCAGATAGCATTACTGGGGCCCCATGTTGGCTCTAAGTCACTAGATAGCCTACCAGGTCGGCTGTAAGTTTCCAGACAACATGCCAGCTAGCTTGACCAAATGCTGGCTGTTTTATTAGCTTCGTGGAAGCAATCTTAATCATAGTGAGTCTTTATGTCCAGCTGTCAGATGCAGACGTAATGAGGACCTGACAGAGCTATAAGTCAACAATCTGGCTCAGTGACTGGTCTTGCAAATAATATAATAGGTCTTGCTCAGGCGCGATGTCTTGCAAATATGGGTCTTGCAGTGAAAGATCCATCTTTAATTACTGTCTTCACTCGTGAAGCTTAATATTAATGAACATGCAGAATCAGAACCAAATATTAATTGATTATATCTCTCTGAAATTATAGTTGCCTAATTTGTCTGCTTCCATGAATCTTGTGAAACGTGAATCTTTGTGTAGATCAACGCGTGTCACTATGCCAAAACAATCTCAGATGCATTAAATCATGACTGATACACAAAACGCAAAATTAAAATCATGAAAAACGATGTGGCAGTTTTTTTCCTAAATTCTACAACATTTATTCGTGTCAGCACAACCTGTTCTGAATATAAATACATAAGTGATTACTTCAACCTTGACTCAAAGACACCTGAGGCATCTTAGCTGCTTTTTTAACCTTGCAACTGACAGATAAACTCAGTCAACCTACATTGAAAAGTCACGTAAATTATTTCATCCTGCAGGCGCAGTTTCAAGCTATACTATTGCAATCCTGTTTCATTTTGTGTATTAAATTGCATTCACTCTCAATGCAGCTAGTCTGAGGCTTCGTCAGATTATATGACCAGCTGACGTAATGATGAGATGATAATGCTTGGAGTCCACACAACATTACACATTTACCCCTGGGTGGGATATTTTATCCTTGTATACCTTCAGGAGAACCATGAAGCATATGCATTGGGTATAATTTGTAACAGAGCAGCTTTTTTGAAATTTAATTTCAATGATCAAAATGGAACTTATTATTTTTATGGGCCTCGGTTCAAAATGCTTTGCATGTTTTGATTTTCATTTAGTCTTAATGGTGAAGTGACATTTGCATTCAATGCATTAGCATATGCATTGTAATTGATTTACGAAGATTCAAGACATTTGCGTTTGCATTTCAATGTTGTGAATGCCATTTGTATTCATTTTGTTTAACAAAGTAAACCGGCAGTGACTTTGATTCTTCCATATTTGCCTAATTGTTGTATACTGGCATTTTGCATCTAAAAAAAATAAAATAGAATAATTCCACCCACTTCGGCGTTTCAGCTTAGCCTTCATATCCACAAAGGAATGTACTTTACGTATATATAAAACGATACATTTCCGCCACACAATATCTTTTGAAAAAGTCTACTACAAGTTATAAGAATTACTCATATGTGGAAAGCAAAAACCCAGCAGTTTTGAACTTGAAAGCATATCCTTTATGTGTGCTCCCAGGCTATGTAAGGGAGAACAAATCGCCAAGGACAAGCTACATTTTGTGCAACTTACTCATCAGAATATTCTCGAACCACTGTGGTGGTTGCTCGTGATTTTAGGCAAAATGTATTACTAAGTAAATATTGTTTTGTTTTTGTTTATTGTTCATTAAGTGACTGAAATGTCATGTAAGGTCGTTTCTCTGTGGCCAACAAGGAAATTGCCAAAATTATAAAAAAGTTTGACTTATAACTAACTATTCCGTCCATTATATGCTTTTCCTTTTCCATGCATATATGTATGGAAAAATATTACCAAGCAAATGTGGACGCTCAATAGTGGATTTTCACGGAAGGTTCTCTATATTTCCACCAGGTGACTACAACAGAATACTGCAATTCTATTGGCTGAAAAAGTTCCCGCCCTTGACTCTGATTGGCTGAAACAAACACACTGCATCCTATCAGCAGTATTTTTAGTCCATTTTTATGTATATTTGACATCAAATATATTTCTGTTATTTTCCTATTATGATCTACTATGTCTGAAAAGCAAAATGAGTAATAAGAGGAGAGGAAGGACTTATGTCTTGCTGAATTCAGGGCTGCTTAGTGAAAAGACTATATTTGAATCCTGAACCTGATCCTGAAACTGGAGTAAATATGGTCTTCCATTCTGCCAGTAGTACCACTGAGGTCTAATGCAGTGATATGTATACAGTAATCTTGATGTGAGCATATCATACATAAAGATATTGTTCATTTAGTTGTAAGACTATGGCAGGGCTAAAATGCAGTAGCTGCATTTCGCTGGTGGCCCGACTGGCCTCCGGGGAAAACTAATATCATAAATGCAGAATGAAAGATGCAATGATGCCGCAAACAAAGCTGTCAAAAGATCTTATGAGCTTTGTACACATTATCTTGCACAGTTTGAGGTGTTCTCTCTCTCAGTTCTGCTGAGTCTTCCCTAATCTGGTAATACATTATTTGACAATGTAAACATGAGTACAAACTACTTAGCCAATCTCAGATACCATTCCAAATTGTATCGACGTCGGTGTGACGTTGGCGACGTCAAAACGATGTAGAAACGACGCTGGCCCGATTTGGAATGCTAAAGTCAAATTTATCGAATTTTAAAGAGCATCTTTTTCGGGGATTTACTGCTCCCACTCCCACCACAAAGTGTACAGAAACCTTAAGCTTAACTTTGTTGTTAAAAATATTTCTAAAATACCCCAAACCCAGATAGCATTCCAAACCGTATCGACGTTGGCGTAATGTCAGCGACATCAAATCGATGTAGAAACAATGCTGGCCCGATTTGGAATGCTTTCTGGGAAGTATTTTATATCTAAATTAAACCTGGTCAGCACTCTATTATTCAGTTTATGCGTACAACAGTTCATCAGCTAGTAACATCACTCGAGCAAGATCTAATGAACCTATTGAAAGAAAAGCCAAAAATACATTCCACTAAGAAATTCATCAAAGATATTTCATGCCATTTATGCCAGCAGACACGATAGCTATGAAATGCTTGACATTTGAAAGAAACCACTATTCAGAAACATGGGAGAGTCTCAGAATTGACAGAATTAAATCAGTCTCACTGCTGCATGGAAAAGCTGTCTCTGTGTCCTGTGTCAAAATTGAAATTAATTGAAGCTAAAAAACTCGGCTTTCTTCTGGCATATTTCATCTCTGAGAAAATACATCCATCAAAAGAGACTTTACAACCATATTATGCAACTGGCATTAATCTCTTACTCTTTCAAATCTCCGTCTTCTGTGACAATACTTGGAATGACATAAAAATCTAACAGCACATACAGCATATTTGTTTTTCAATCATTGGAGCTTATATATGTGCATGTACATTGTATTAGTAAGTATAGGACTACAACCTACGTTGTTCCAAAAAAAAGAAAAAATAACTTCTTCTTGCATTGTTTTCTGTATATGGGAATCTCAAAGGGACAACCCATTTCAGAGCGAAGTAATGACACCGAAGAGAGAAATGATTATTTCTCGGAACTGAAACTGTACACTTCACCCCTCCAGGCTTGGTGGTCTAGGCTTTACATCTGTCTCTGCCAGGAGATCTGTGCTGGCAATTTTATGCTGAATTGCCTTCATTTTTGCCGCCCGTTAACCAGAAAGAAGTTTAAGGGAAAATATGATACGGATCAGTTAGAAGCCTTGATGGGGACTAAAAGAGGAAAAGGAAGTTGTTTAAGGAGAAAGTTGTCCATTTTCTGTGATGTATTATGTAGGGAATACATTTTGTGGTTGCTTGGTTGCTTCAAACCGTTAGTATCTGAACTTTGAAGGATCGGTTTATGTTTTAGATCAAAATGAAGTCAGTCACAATTTTCAAGAAATAACGGGGAAAATACACTCGGTTTATTGATCAAGTGACAGGATGACCTACTTTGGTATGTTTAATCAAAAGCAGAAAGCTGTTCTATGAGCTAATCAGATTCCAGCTGAAGGAATATATTGCCTTTCGGAATGTCGAAGAAAGGGTAGCCACTGATAGATCTTCAATCAACTTTCCCCTCTGATCTGCTGTTTGGGCACTCTCTCATGAAATAACAACCTCAGTTGCATTCAATTAGGCAATTACCTTGGTGCTTTGATATGAATGGTGTCACAAGAGACTACAAGAAATGTAATATAAGCCTTGTGGTGGCTTATACGTTATGTTGATATAACACATATATTGTGTTGGCATAATGTCTTCAGCTTTTTAACAACACACTAATATTGACATTTATGCGCTGGCTGCCTTACATCACTTCATATAGATGTTTTTTGGCTTGTTTCTGGCTGGGATGAATACCAAAAGACTGCATTGTGTAAAGTAGTGTATACATCTTGAAACATTGTTAAAATGTCTTATGAGCACTGTTGATTGGATCTAGTTCAAAATTGAAATAAATGCTTGAAGAAACTAAACAAAAATGTACAGTTGATGTATTTTTGGAGGTACCACAAATTTTGTCATGGCTTACCCAGTTAGCATTCCAAATCGGGCCAGCATCATTTCTGTTTTGACCACCATTGGTACAACATCGTATCAATATCGCAGACGTCGTGCTGATGTTGTGCCAATTTGGAATGCTATTTGGGTACTCTTTACAAAGTTCATGCATCATAATGCTGTTTCATCCTTCGTCTCATTGCCATGGTCTCTGCCTGTCCTAATTAGCCCATCAGGTGCAGAAATACAGGACGTAAAGCCCAATCCACCACCACCACCACCCTTGGTAGCTACCTGATGTGGTATTAGTTAATTTAGTAAAATTCTGTTAAATAGTGTGGTGTTCGTGTAAAGAATTTTATGATTCATAGTGACAACACATTCATAAACTTCTCCATAAAATGTACTGAAGTATGCAACTGGATTTGGGTCGATACTTCCAAGCTGGCATGCCATCATTCTGGTGCCCCAGACAACCTTTCGTTCTTGAACAGCTCTCGAAAATATCTTTCTTCCTTTTTCGATCTAAACCATGGCCTTGCTCTGATCCGTATCATATTTTCTCTTCTACTTTCTGCGGTTAACAGGCATCAAAAACGAAGTTAATTTGCCATAAAATTGCCAGTACAGATCTCCTGGCAGAGACAGATGTAAGCTCTATAGGCAACTGGGCCTGAAAGAGGCACGCTTCAGATTCAGTTCCGAGAAAATGATTTCTCTCCTTCCTGCAATTGGTCGCTGCAACATGACATGAGCAGATGACGGACAGGAAATATGCAGTTGATGTATATTGTTGGGTACTCTTTACAAAGATGTAAGCTCTATAGGCAACTGGGCCTGAAAGAGGCACGCTTCAGATTCAGTTCCGAGAAAATGATTTCTCTCCTTCCTGCAATTGGTCGCTGCAACGTGACATGAGCAGATGACGGACAGGAAATATGCAGTTGATGTATATTGTTATATGAAATATATTGTCATATTCTTACCTAATGTCTGTTATGAAGGTCTGTCTGTATTTCCAAGAAGTATATGCAACTTCTGGTCAACTTGTATGTGGTGTAGATGTCTAACATACTGTGATATTTCGGATTCGGGTATCTGCAATAATTAGCCGATTCTATTATTATATTATATTCTATTATATTCTATTATTTTGTGTTTTGTATCAGGGTATTTTCATTAAGTTTTGTTAAGAATCTGATCAGTTTTGTTTGCAAAAAAAAAAAAAAAACTTTGGAGGGTAAAGAATGGAAGGAAATTAACTCTGCCTCTAAGATAGATTTGCTAGGGAAAGTGACATTTTTGATGGATGTATTTTTTAAGGAACTGACAAGCGAAATATGGCAGAAGATATCTGAGGTTTATAGCTCAATTAATTTCAATTTTGACACTTCTACATGATTTCAAGCAGGGTTTGGTGCATAGCAGTAAGAATAATATTTCTATTCGTTTGGCTTTTGATTAGCAGTGGGACGGATATCAGGCCAGATCAGAGCAATGTTGGACCAGCCGATGGGTGGTGATGGACTGATGTCGAACAAGTGTGGAATGTTATCTGACAGTTAATTTAGTTCCACTTGTTATTCCACATAACATGGCTCTGTTCAATGTTGGCTCAATGTTGGCTCAATGTTGGCTCAATGTTGGCTCAATGTTGGCTCAATGTTGGCTCAATGTTGGCCCAGCATTGGGACTAATCAGCATGCTGTTTCGGTATCCTGTGATCAGTTTGAATTCATGAAAAAGGCACTGAAATCATATGTCAATTGATTTTAGATATCATTGTCAGTAGAGGTTAGAGCTATAATACATTTTATCATAAATTAAATGATTTGTGTTTAATTTCAAAATGTCACTACATATAATCTTTGAAATGACTTGTAACAATTAGGCATCAATGCAATCCTTTGGAACCTTTTGAGGTTTATCAATTAGAGATGTTCACCATTACTAACTAGCCCATTTGATAAGATGCTCCAGATGATATCATTTACACAAGCTGGCCCAGGATTGGCCCGGTGTTGGGCTGGTGGTGTATCTAAATATAATATGTCATATTACCTGTCATCTCGACCTTCACCTTCCTGCGAATGAGTTGTGCTTTCCTCTGGTAAAGATAGATAGATATTTTATTTCTCAATATCAGATCAGAACAGCAAGGCTTTTTTCAGATAATGTTCAATGCCAATGAGATGATACTGAAGGAGCCCAAAGGAGCGCTAAGCTCGAATATGAGATGAAATGGTGTGATGATTAATGATCTATATTAATGGGATAGATTCTGAACATGAAAGAGATAATGACGCAATAAACTGTATGCAAAAACAATTATCTGACATCGTTTCCTATTTTGGCGTTAAATAAACCTAATGTCCTTAATAGACATAAAGTTTGGGAGAAAAAGATCAACTCTGCACATGGCAATGTGTAGTTGTACATTGTGCACAAGCTCCTAAGATCTTCCTACAGCTTTCTTTTCTGTGCAATTGCATCTTTTATTCCTCAGTTATGACATTACTGTTCCCAAGAGGGCCATATCACCATGCAAATGAATGCAAATACAGCAGTTTGGACCGCACCAAAGAACATCAATATCTGTGTGTATAATTAATTTACTGGCATCAAGATCGGTGTACACAATCAGTAATGAACCTTTACTACATGGCCAAATGTGCCACGTGCGTTTTCCATGAGAAGGATAAACGCATGGAAAATGCATGGTTTTTAGCTAATTATATTAAGGAAAAAAACCAGATAAAAAAACCGTTTTCCATGCGTTTAGATAAATGCATGGAAAACGCACGTAGCACAATTGGCCATGTATACACTGGTGTAGAAAATAACTTCGCTAAACAATGATGAAGTTGTGCTTGATTTTTTCAGTGTGTCTGGACTCTGTTTTATCCAAGGTCTGAGTGGAATGATGGTCTGCCTGATTACCTAACCTTAGTCAAAATTGGCCAGCTCGTCCCTCTATATGCCTACTAATAACAAAAGCTTTGGTCCTGCACCAACCCTGAATTAACGATGTAATGTCTTGCAAACGTTCAGCAGACACTTTGGGTCAAAATTGGCAAGGTCAAAGTGTTAGAACATTGTCATTAGTAACAAATTATGAAATTGCAAGGTGGCTTATTGTGATTTTTTGGGGGGTGCGACTTTGGATGACCTTGCCAATTTCGGTGAGCCCGAGTGTATACACGTTGATTTTTAGATCTGAAAGTGCACATAAAATGCTGTAGATGCTTTTTTTGTCTTTGGCTAAACCTCTGGTGTATTTTAAAAACAAATAGTGCAGTGTATGATGCTTCACTCGTGGTAAACACATCGCAATATATATAATTGCATGCAAGATTTTCTGGCACCGACAAGTTCTAGGTTGTAAGAATAGAACACCTCAGGGATGTAGAGGCCAAGCAGAAAGAAAAGGGCTTGCTCATAGTAATTAGGCAAAAAAAAAAACTGAAGGTTAAAGATCACGCCAGATGTATCATCGGGAGAGATATTGGTTTTCTGCGAATGATTATATCTCAAGTATAGGCGCACTGCGAGTTATCTGCTGACTTGCACAAAGTCATGTTGTGTCGTCTTTGCATCTACGATACCAAAGCATTGCAATTGATTTAACTATATGTACTACAGAACGGTCGCTTGGTCAAGCTAGATAGATAGCTAGATAGATGTTGGAAGTGCAGCCCTCTAAGGCAAGTTCTTGCCGCTATCGAGGGTTGATTGATGAGGTGAGAGAGAGAGAGGAGTCCTACCATGTCACACATTTACCCCATGGGTGTGATCTTTTAACTTGCCTCAGCATAGACACTGACTACCAGGGACCGCCAATTTAACGTCTCATCCGAACGACATCCAGCTGGAATTTTGCTCATGAAGGGTGCCCGGGTCCTGGGATTGAACCCGGGTCAACGTTTCAGTCAAATTCCAGTTAGGCCTACTTTCATTGGTTGTAGGATGATAGTATGTAGTGATTGTAATACCAATGTTTAATGTTTAAAAAAGGGGGGGAGGCATTAGTTCAATATACCTGCAACTGTTTGCCTAAAATCCTCAAGATTGGTATGAGGCTCTAACAGACTGCCATAGAACTCGCATACAGCTAGCTCCACATCCAAACACTATGATACCAAAATTCCACAGAGTATCCAATGTCTCCCCCTTGTGTCAGAGACTGTCGGTAAAGCAAACATTTTTTACCTTTTTCCTAACCTCGTGTATTAGTCTTACGTCTCCAAAGAATTCTGTAAATTCTCGTCTGCAACTTTTGATGACTGATGGCCGTTTTCCCATATGACAGATCGTGTTGCTTTGCATAAGTGGCTAGCTGTGTGTCATATATGATGCAGCTATTCTAGAAGAGATAAAACTTATAATTTTTTTAAATTTCAGATATTTGTTTTTATGGATGAATACGCTGGATGTGAAAAATGTGCTATGAGATACATGAATTATAAGAAATTCAGATTTAGCTTTTTAAATGCATATTTTATTTTTAGCAATTTTAGGTTACATTTCATTCACTTAGCTTCTTACATGACATGAAGTTTTTGCATTTTACTGAATTGTTTCGTTTTTCTTTGTTTCAGGTCACTCACCTTTATGACCGATTACGCAATGCCTTGATTGACAGCCAATTAGGTAAGCAAGACCTTATCATCTCACTTAAAGACGGTGAAGTACTTAAGTACTTAAAACTTAAATTCTATGGAATTGATTTCGAAGGCTTTTATAAGAAGGTTCGAAAGTTAAAATTGTTTCGTAATATTTAGTCAAATTCAATAAGAAAAGCCAATTTAGACTAAATACCATTATAGTATTTGTAACAAGAACATATTCTCGTGACAAGCTTAGCTGAATATTTAAATGTCAGATAATTGGTTTGGGTAAAAATGACTGCTCAGATATCTTATTCTTTGGTAATATTCTATGTATATAATTTTTCATTAAGAGCCAACAACCTCGCTAATGCTGTGTATTTCCCAAGACTCGCCATGTCAATTGTCAAAGTGTGGGAAACTCCCAAACGGTTTGCCATCAACTAAGCTATCTGGAAACGTCATAAGTATGTGACATTCTTGTGTCATGTATGACGTGCGTACTGAGACGTCAAATTCCCTTACGACGTAAATATGACGTTAGGTCCCTGGGCTGCGACGTCAAAAAGACCCTGAGGTTCACAGCTCTCAAAGTTCAAGTGCGAATTTAGAAAGTTTATGAGCTGCAGAGGCTTGATCTAGTGAAGTCAACCCACTAGTACTGATGTGAAGTGTCCAATTCAATTGCATTCTCGGCACAAAAAGTTATACTCTTGAGTATTATGTTTCACACACCCAAAGTGTACAATTTCTAGAAATGGTTTTATATCACCTTGCTAATATATGAAGGTGATATTAATAATAAAAAAAAGCATAAGAAATTCAGGCACACAATACAGTTTAGTGTAATATCATTAATAGTGTAGCTTAGTGCTCATATTTAAATTAGACTCAAGATAAAGGCATCACCATTACTTTTCATTTTATAAACATCAAACAAACAAACTCACATAAAGAAAACAAACAGCCTTTTGGAATAACGCCATCAGCGAGCGAGTGACATTTTACAATATTTTTATGAATTACTTCACATTTCCCTTTTGGCAGTGCTACTGATGGCTTCAACATTTACCACCCTTCTGTGTGGGGCTTAAACTTGCCTTTTGGTGGTGTGAGCTTTTTATGGTTGTTTAAGGCTAGCTGTGGCTTCATACTCTTTCTCGACATGATGAATTAACTGGCCTCCCACCCCCGTGCTACAAGCATTGCAACCCATACCCTCCAGTAATCTAGGTGCTATTGCAAGTGTTTCATAATTCATGGATCGCTCAGGATTTAGAAAATTGCATTGCTCTAATGGGAACTGCAGGTTACTTTATGGCCCCAATACCCCATATCATTTATGGCCAATACAGATCATTTGAACAGTTCAGTGATACTGGACATATAGGGGGCCAAAGTTGCATTATATGGTTCATGGTCCTCTCTCGAAGATCCTAGTTTTGCATTTAGTAGTAGTAGAAGCAGTCAGTCAACTTGTTACATCGACATATGTAGTAGTAGTATTATGAGTAGTATTAGTACTAGTATTAGTATTAGTATTAGTACTAGTAGTGGTAGTAGTAGTAGTAGTAGTAGTAGTAGTATTAGTAGTACTAGTGGTAGTACTAGTAGTAGTAGTAGTAGTAGTAATAGTAGTACTAGTAGTAGTAGTAGTAGTAGTAGTAGTACCCAGATAGCATTTCAAATTGTTTCAATATCGGCGCGATGTCGGCGATGTTAATACGATGTTGCAATGACAGTGGCCTACGTGGAAACGATGCTGGGCCGATTTGGAATGCTGTCTGGTAGTAGTAGTTGTAAATATTTTACTGACTTCATAACAGACTTTATGCTATCTGGGTGACAAAATGACTGTTTGACTGACAGTCTAACTGTCAGTGAATGCCAGTATTAGTACTAGAGTGTTTGATAATAGTTGGGAATAGTGAAGTTTCCTCCCCCCCCCCCCCTCCGATTTTTTGTCTAATTTAATTTTATAGATGTAAATACTATTGTCATACACATAAATTCTAAATTATGAGTAGTTACAACTATTGGGGTGTGTCATGCATAACTCAATGAAATACTCCTTGAATTTTGTACACTTTTTCCTTTGGACTCCACTTCACATAATGCACAATAATACTTCATCAACTAGAGTGCCATTCATTATCTATTGTGTGATCTCTTGCTGGAGTTTGTTATTGTGCAATTTTAATGGAAATCTCAAAGATAAGAGAAAGGATTCTAAGGATCATATCATTGTCAATAATCATCATGGCAAGATACCAGATAACAGAATTATCTTGAACTGCACTGGGAGACACCTGTATATCAAGTTTATCAATTCTTGAGTAGAATACCATCAAAAGTAGTTTATCATTTACTACAATGAAATATGGATTTTTATCTCATATCCATGACATCAGAGCTAAACAAAGTGTACGTTTTTTAACCTTTTGAAATTTTTAATTAATCATTTTGCGTTTTGACAAATTTAGATATTTCTGCCATGTTTAGACAGCCAATGGTGACACTAATTGCAAAGTACCATCAATTTTGTATGGATTTATGCAAATATTTATTTAAATATACCGCAATGAACAAGTGACCATACGCAGCGTTCCATTTGGCCAAGCAGTGCAACTTCAGAACTTCAGAACTGTAATTATCACCATCATTAGCATATCATCATTAACATCATCATCAAGAGAAAAACAAAAAGGGGGGGGGGAAGGTAGCATAATGATCGGCCCCAACTTGACAGAAAAAAAAGTCGCTTTTGAGGAACCCTGATTCACACTAATAATTTGGAGACCCTCCACTCCGCCATGTCACCAAAGGCAGTGGTTTTATTCTACTTGAATAAATCAAGTAGCAGAACCAAACCATTGCATTTGTTCCAAACATAAGTGGCCTTACTGTACATGTAATACCCGGATAGCATTCAAAATCGGACCAGCGTCGTTTCTATATCGGCTGCCGGCGGTACAACATCGTTTTGACATCGCCGTAATCATGAAGATGTCGATAGGATTTGGAATGCTATCTGGGTAGTCAGGTAAAATACAATTACAAGAATGCAATTAAAACCAACTGGTCTGAATATTGAGACAGTCTTAAGAGGAAGTTCTTGTTGTCCTTTCTTGCCAACTTAGCTTTACTGAGAAAAAAACTGCATTTTCTCCGATTCTATAACATTAAGGCCTCTCTTGTCTCCCACTCGATTTGTAAGTAAAAACAGCAAATCTGAAAGTCTAATGCTGCTGGAATGCAGGACACAATTTGGCGAAGAGTTTTTGGGGATTTATTCCGCCTAAAATCAAACCCAAATGCAAGGTTGTCAGCTCACACCACAACTTGAATCTCACATAAGGATTAAACTAGCTTCTTTCCCTCCAATGTTGCTACATTTCATCAAATAATTTGCAAGTTTGCAGGGCAAAGTAGCTGAGCTTTTGTTTATTTCATTAGCTCAGGCTGAAGCAGGCTTCGTGGTGTTGGCCCTGAGTGGGTGGTTGACCTTCATGTAGTTGCGGCTGAAGTGTGGCTGCAGTTGAATGAATGAATGAATGAATGAATGAATGAATGAAACCCAGATAACATGCTAGATCGAAGAGAAATCGGCGCGACTTCGGCCGATACTTTCCAATGTTAAAACAATATTTTCCCGATTTGGAATGCTGTCTGGGATGAAAGAGTGAATGAATTGCAAAAAATGAACATATATAGGATTATCTTGGATCGAGTGAAAAATTGTAAGCATATGGATGTGAGTGGAACGTTCTCTCATTTAATCTATTTAATACGCTTTGAATTTTGGGTTAAAATGTGTATAAATGTTAATATTCATATTAAGGTCATACGAGCTCTTCAAGGTGCATGGATTGTTCATTCCGAAATAAAAAGCTTTGAGAAATTTCAGACAATTCCACGATATTCCTCAGTAAGTCCCAGTAAGTCCCAGTATGCAGGCATAGACCCTGACAAAGGGACTGCGTTTCTCAGCCCCAGAGAACAGGGCTCATTAATTCTTTGGCCTAAGCAGTTTAAATGCATTGGCCATCTCAAGATTGCAACAGGTTAGTTTGAGGGGCCCTAGAGGGCGCTGTGTATGCAAGTCAGGGACCCCAGTATGGCACTGCATTAATTCTGGGCCCCCTCTTCTTAAGAGGCTGCTCATGGCTGTATATTTTGGTAGGTGGCATATTATGTATACATTTCCAGGCAAACCTACATGTAATGTGGAGTGTGCTTCCTAATGGTTTACATATTTTAAAATAATACAATCATTAGGAATGATGTAAGTACTTTAGCCTAGAATTAGTCTGATGAATGTTCATGCTGTTTTATCACGAGTCGCAAGATTATATGCATGGTATGGTTACATTAAAAAAAAGAAAATAAGTTAACTGGGAGTGGCTCAGAACTTTTTGTTTTTACAAGAAATGATTCGTTTACCTGGGTCTAAGAATTCTGCCTATCCCTAGAAATTATAACCAACTCACGTGGTTAATTTCCTGACTTGCGGATACACTACATAGTTAGACATGGACGTAAATAAAGAATGCAGAGTAACCCCACAATTAAGACCACATATAAGGCCAACCATTACAGTGGAAAACCTCACTATAAAGACCACGTTGACATTAAGACCCCCATTTGTGAACCAAGCCATACCATATCCCTATATCTCAATTGAAGGTTTTCACTATATTACTATCATAGCAGCTGGGTGACCTAATGCTTAAGGCATCCGCCAATTCCACATTGGCCAACTCTGCTGAAGGTCAATTGTACAATTGGTTTCAAGAGCTACATGTACATCCCAGCTGGACGTTGATAGCATGAAACGTTAAATTGGAGGTGCGTTTTACTCGGTGTCTATGCTGACATTGCTGAGGCAAGTAAACGACCCCACCCATGGGGTAAATGTGTAGCATGATGTGGACTCCAAGCTTTATCATCTCCTCATTACGTCTGCCTCTGGCGGCTGGTCATATAAGCTTTCAGACCCAGTAGTATTGAGACATTAGACATGTATGTGAATGATTGAGTAGCGTTCTTTTGTAAGCAAGCCAGAGATCTCTAAACTTCACCACAACCCTTGCTTTATCTTTTCTTACTATGGGTTCCTTGTGGTTGCAATATTGCCTGCACTTAAGTACCCAAACGTGACATCCTTTTCTCCTTAATTAGGCCAGCCCTTGAGCAGGAGTCTATTAAGTCTTGGCAATTACACCGGATGAAAAATGAAATTTATTGCAGGAATTAGATCAACTCAGAGCGACAATGGCACTCAAGAGGAATTCAAAAGTGCCAGAGATTTCCTTATTAAGGATGTCTAGCTCGCTCCTTTGCTGTTTTTGAAAACACAACTGAGAATTCCGAGAACATTCTGCGTTGTAATAGCTTCTTAGGAGAGGAGAAGCTCAATGATTTTACCTGTTAGGACAAAATTGAATGTCTTGTATTACTCGATGTTTTTAATTGCTTCATATGCGAACCCGGTTTACCTTACCTACTTTAATCTCACTTTGTAATTGAGTTTCTAATGAACTTGTTGATTATCGTACCGATGGTTGTCTCAAGAGATAATGACTTTGGAAAAGTAAATTATGGTTGGGCTCATCTTTTGCTTTGTGAGTTAATGTAAACATATATTCATGATCTGGAATTCTTCATTAATTAGTTTTTTTTACACATCACTGTTTATTGCTTTTGTAAGGTCTCGTTCTTCCATTTTTATTTTAGTGACCCTGGGGATATTTGTCTTTTAGATGACCTTTTTGGCTGCTGGTGAGGCTGTTTTTTCTTTACTACTACACTCAATAAAGAAACTTTTCTTTTCTGCACAATTGAGTGGTCTAGTGTATCTGGCATTGCTCAGGTTTTACATACTCCCATGCAGGGTGAGGTTTTATGGAGTGGCCTGTGTCCAATTCCTGGTCCGAGCTGTTGTTTAGGACCTAATACTAAGATAACATGATACAATGGGCTGGACATCAATGTGATGTGGGCTGGCCCCATGTAGAACCAAAATGGTATGCTATCCGGGTATTACTGGAAGTCTGGGTCTCGTCATGTATCTGCATTTATGCATAAGAGACCCATTCCTGGTTATATATTGGGTTATATGGTGTATAATAGTGAGGAGTCTCAGTTTGTAAGCTCATCATTACATCTGTATCTGGATGACAGGGCTACCAAGCCAGTGTGGGCAACCTTGGGCTGACGCAAGGTCAATATGGTATATTGTCTGGGTGATGACATTAAATCGCAAGATATTGGCCCAATTTGGCATTCAATCATGTTTAGACAGCCATTGATATGCCACTTTCTTTCTGCTCTTTATAATAATAGCAGTTTCATCTCGTAAATGTCTATAGAGCCTAACATACACAGCAACATATATGTAGCAACAACAGCACACTGTTCTTTTTCCTCAAGAAATATCTCTTAGCAGCAGTTATACTATGTTTACAGCCCGACTCACCACTAGCTGCATTCTGTCCAGTCTACACAACCACACTGCAGCATTAGTGCTGGACCTTCTTAGGTTTCTGAACCGGGAATTACAATGACCACTTAGCCACAGCTGTGGACATGGGTCAATAGTGTTTCGTGTCTCAGGTAGTTTTTGCAAAATCTCCTACATCCTAATGGTTATTGATGGTCTCTTTAGCTGCCTTTTTTCTGTAAAGACATGTGTAAGAAACCGAGTAAATTGCATCAGCAAATAGATTTAAACATGTGAGATGGTGTGCTGTGCTGTGAAATATGATGGTAATTATTTAAGGGCAGAGGGAATATTAAAGAGCATGTAGCATGTAGTAAAGTAACAATAGTATTCATACTTGTAAGAGCTGCCAGTGATAGCCATAATGTTGCAATTCAATTCTGTACCGTTTTGTCTTACGTTTATAATAAATGTAATTAATTTATTGAATTATCCATAACCTCAAGTATTTTATTTATTTGTATTTTCCTCTTTTATTTTTTGTAGCCTGTTCTGTCCTCTCCTCTCCTAATTTCATGTCTGCCAACTCCTCACTCCTACCACTTCTCTTCCCTTAAAGTCTAACACCACCCCCCCCCCCCCCCACATGTTCTTCTCCTCCTGTCCTATTCTTCCTTTCTGTCCTGTCTCCTCCCCTCTTATGAGAGCCTCGTTGTATCTGTATGATTCAATCTTGTGAGGTTTGACATCAAAGGTTGGATTTGTCAGTTTCCCCTTTGTCTTTGTCAGCTCCTTGAGATTCGAGTGATCTACTTTTTATTCAATGTGTGTCCTCAAGCTGTGAGGAGAAATTTTGTTAGCAGCTTAAGGTGATTTTGTTTCTTTTATTTCAATTCATTTTTTGCGGTATTTGCTGAAAAACTTAACATTAATATGACGATAAAAAAGAGCTGTTCTTGTCACCGGCATGTGAAAAATGGGAAATGTATAATGTAGTGTGAGACACCTCAAGTGCTGACATAGTTGAAACACAATTTATCATACAAATTATAAAGGATATTTTAACAGGATACATTGAATAGGTGACGTGTGAATAGGGAAACTTCTCTCCATACAAAATGGTATAACATTGGGGATGTTACTAGATTGTAAGCGGACAACAGACATGCTATGCATTGTAAGGGAACTTATAGCCTGAGAAAGAGAAAAACAGACCAATTTACATTATAAATGTTAGCCAGACCTGCCCAACTAACAGATAAATAGTAGGGGATTCAATGTAGAAAACACACAGATGCTTATTCCATAATCCCAGAAACACTGACAATTGTTGCTTCTTAAAAGAAACAAGGCTCCTCAGTAGCTTTAGGCCAGCCTAAAAACAAATAGGTGTTCCTCAGGGCAATGTCACAGATGGGGACGATTTCTGGCCTGACCCTTGTCAGGTCGCCTGGAGACTGAGCATTTATCCCCTGATGACCACAAGTTCGCGTGACTCCAATGCAGCCTGCCAAATTATTTGCTGGCCAGTGGTCACTTGTTGAGTGGCCCTGGCATCACAATCTTGTCCAGAATTGTCCATTGCCAGAACCTATAGGAACACCACCCATCAAATGCTCATACAGTGTGTTGCTAAATGTATACAGTTGCGGAATATCACTATGTGGACACAGTACATGGATATTATGGGATATTATGGTGCTTAATAGGTTGAAACAGAATGTTATAGTCTGTGCGACTCATACATCATATTTAATGCAGAAACAAAAATGAACAAATCGGTCAGTTGGACATGGAGACAGTTATAAATGTATGAGAAATACACTATACGGGTATGAGTCATGCTTTGTATCAATGTATCATTGTATAAAGTTAATTAAAGCGTCGGATAGACGAATTATATATACAGAAGAGAGACAGACATGAGATTGACCAACTGACAACAGATAGACGGGCTTTCTGACTGATATGAGACACCTGAACTAAGTGACAGAACGGGTATTTGCACATGTACAGGGGGAAAATACAAACAAATGCAAGGAAAACACGTTTTTATCAAAGTGTACAATTACAGAGAAATGATCCGCTATGTGGACAGCCAGACTGACAGATAAACATAGTTGCATGACACAGACAGATTTATGGTTGGTCAAAAGTTATGAAGTAAAAAAGGGGGAGATAAAACCAGACACAAAACTAAGCATATATGCATCATATATATGGAAATAGGTAGACAAAAATATGCTTATATTACAATATTGTTTTATAATAAACACGATTTACTGTAATTATTTAGTTTCAATGAAGCTCTGACACATTACCCATGTATGTTAAGTGAACAGCGGTGTGCCAGCATTAGAGCAATGCCCCAGGCTGCTGGCTGGGACAGGCAGTCAGTCAGAAGCTGCTATGTACTGAGTAGGCTGAAAACATGCAGCGAGACTGAATAATTTATCAAAACAAATCCAGAATGTGCCATGACTCATGGAGGGGAAACCTTTGGTATTTAACTATCAGCTTTTCTAACATGCTCTTTGATTTCCATTTCTGCTGAGATGTGCAACTTGCAGTTGGGGGATTTAATATTGTGAAGTCTCTCTGCTACAGTATTGTGTTGCATGTTTTATTTTTCTCTCAACTCCACTGGTTTGTTGCTGGGTCAGCTAATATGACCTGCTGCCAGTAGACGTAATGATGAGAAGGCAATGCTTGGAGTCACATGCTCTGGCTTAGGGCACCTGAAAATAATTTACATTTATTTGGTTTCGTTTCCATTTTGAAGCGATGACATTTAATGCATCTCAGTTTCAGACATATCTCAAGATAGTTACAAATTTCGGAGGCAAATTTCTGTCTACTTAGCTGTTCGTATACCGTGTAATTGTCAATAATCTTGCTCTGATGAGGCTTATAAAAGTTTGATTAAGCTCCTGAGACATTGGAAATCTGCAAACCCGAGGAGTGTTGACCTTGGATTATGACCTTAACTTGACCCTGTTAACCTTTCTGTAACTGATTTAGAATTGAAATTTGCCAAATGACTTGTTTTGGAATACTAGGGCCATCAATAACTATTTGACCTAATTGAACTTAGCAGTAAACGAAGGGTCTGTGTGTTTGATCTTTAATTGTACATGGCCAAATGTGCCTCGTGAATTTTCCATGCGTTTATCCTTCTCATGGAAAACGCACGTTGCACATTTGGCCATGTACTAATGTATAGTTTGACCTCCACCTCCTACCTTGCCCTAGAACCCCGCTAATGCAGTAATAACCCATTTTTACTGACTCAACAATGGCAATAAACAGACTTCCAACAGAGTTGTAAAGACACAATTAATTACGGAGGCGTATGGGCATAAACCTGGAAGCCTAATAAACAACGGTCTTCAATTACTGTTACTCTCGTAAACGGAGGCAGACACACACTCTGTCACATGTGGTCTGACAGTGATTCATGACCTAGAAAATGTTCTTGACATGAAAGGAAGCTTTCTTCAATGTAGATTTAAAAAGGCTTTGAGCTGGATTCTCCGCCTTATTTGAGAAACCGGTTTGGTTCAAGAATAGAAGTTCAAATGCAACACAAATGAATCGGTTTTGAAAGACGATGTTTAGAAAGTCCACACAGCTTTGTTGCTGTCATTCCGTTTCGGTGTTCGGAAATAATTGATGCTCTGTGTGCCTCCCTTTGCCCCTCCCTTTTTCTTCCTCTGTCAGTTCCATTGCTGTTCTGACCAATGCTGGTCAAATGACCGTGTTATTGATCCTTGTCTCCTCGAAAGTTTTGTCTTTTAGTTTTGTAGTGTTTAATCATTGAATGCTTTGATGATGCGCATCTATCATTGTGTCCCTTTTTATTAGAGTCATTTCATTGTAATATGAAAGCACGAGTATACGCTGCACCAAGTATTGTGACAGTACAGGCTGTTAATTGCACATTTGAAGTAGGTGGAACATTGAAGGGGGCGTTATTTTAAAGAAGTGAACCATATGGTTTTTGGAGTAAAGTTTATGTTTATTGGGACCCATCTTTATTTGAAAAATGCGTTACTCTTAATGATGAGCTGGTGTTACTTGTGAAGTAAATAAATAAATAAATAATGCTTATTACATGGTAATCACAAGGATTAAATTGCTGCAAAAGTACTTCCTATGAAAATACATAAACCTGGCTTTAATGAACAGTTAAAATGATATAAATATGTATAGGCTAAACTATTAAAATATAAAGATGATGAATTGAAATTAAACATGTTATTAAAATAAGTTCTATTCAAGTAAATCATAATGGTGAAAAATTATGATATTTCCAGTATTAGATGATGTCATGGTTGATGTGGTAGTGAGGTGTTTTTAAGGTTGGGTTCCACCATATATCAGATCATCTACACTATGACCTATACCAGATATAACTCCAGTAAGACCAACATCCACTTCACCAAAATAATCTCGCTAAATATGTATCGCCTATTCATGGATCTGAACACCACAATTGGCAAAGCGTGATATATGATGCAGGACAAAAATATATACAGCACACAATGGCAGATATACAGTTCGTATCAGCAGCAAACAGTTCCTTGAGTCCTTGGGTTGCATAACCACTGGCAGATCAGGAATTATCTTTGCTCCATAAAGTTCTTGGTCCTTGGATTATCGCTATTCATGCAGCTTCCTTTCACCTTTGACTCACAGAAAAAGTTGTTATCTTCAGAGGCCAGAGACTCGGTTGTGTCCTTCGCAGTGTTTGATGCAGTTGAGTGCTGCTGTATTAGTAGTAGGGTCAGATAGAAGAAGACAGATAGGCAGACAAGTATGCAGATGGACAGATTGGGTACTATGATATGTGAAACCCCAGAACACGGAGATGAAAAGTAAGTAGAGCTATAGAAAGACATGCAGGATTTTCTTGACAGGGGGCTAGGGGCCTAGCTCAGTTTTAGTGCGCTGGGCTTCCAACCACTGGGTCCCGGATTCAATTCCCAGTCGAGCCTAATAAGTTGGATGGCTGTTTCATCCATCATCTCATTGCCATGGTCCCTGCATGTCCTAATTAGTCCATCAGGTGCAGATATGCAGGACGTAAAGCCCTAATCCACCCACCTACTCAGCCTTCTTGACAGAGTGAAATTATTTTTGATTTATTTTTTGTGGCAATATAATATTCTGATGACGTTGTAACATAGATGGAAAATGAAAGAGTGATGTGTCTGAGATGGAATAATTAACATAAACTCAGACATGACACGCAATTTCTGGAAATGAACTGGCTGCTCGTTACTTTTTTATTGTGATGTCCTAGATACATAGAGTCATAAATAAACTTTATCATGTGCACAGATAGCTAGACAGACATCCCATATTCTGCTATATCTATTGTTTCCTTTATAATCACACCCATGGAGTGGATGCATGTGACATGCGGTTGCAAACCCCTTATAAGCCACTGAGGCCTATTTAGCCCCAAATCTAGGACTAAGGGCTCCCCTTTCTGCAATATCTTCTTAGACCAATCAAGCTAGTATGCAATAACACTGCTGTCTGTGAATGTGCATGTCTAGAATCAACATCTTCTCCTCTGCTTTGATTTCCCAGGGCACCAGGCATTTGGCTGAAAGGTTGCCAGGCTGGTGGTGATCCCTTGATCTCACAGGATCCAACCCCCTTAACAGGCCCTTAAGACACGCCAGATGCATGTAGGCACCTTTCATGAATGTTGCATGCATGTCACTTTGTCATGCAATATAATGATGCCACTCTGATTTGATTAGAACTTTTAATTATGCAAAGTATGTTGGCATGTGCGGATCATGTACTAGAATTTAATTTAATGAGTAGACTGACATGTAAGACAAACATCTATAATAGGCCTGGAATACATATATGAATAAAGTGTCTATTTTGAGTGACAAGTATCAAAACATACAGTAGACAGACAGTATAACAGTCTGAAACGACAACAAAGACAGATAGATAGATAGATAGATAGATAGATAGTTAGATAGCAGGATAGTTAGATAGCAGGATAGATAGATAGATAGATAGATAGATAGATAGATAGACAAGAGCACTTAATTTGACTAATGTGGTATTAATGGTGAATTGCAGTGTATAATAATAAACATGTTATCATCCTGTAGTGCATTAATACTAAAAGTAGTTAGAAGGATTAAATTGTGTCATTGTGTGTAGCTTGTTATCTATCATTTGGAGTAAGAAATTCGTTTTTAATCCTGTAGTCCATTTTCTATGACAATCCTACCAAAAAACATACATGTCAGCCACTGATTATGATATTGTGTCAGTCAATGATATACTGGATGACATGGGAATGAGTGAGCTGCATGATTTGGGAAGGAAATTAGGTTGTTCCATTTCCTGATTCATCAAATTCCAAACTGTTTGTTCTGTGAATTCTTTACGAGTGCAGTGTACATTATGTCTAGGATGTTGGCAGTCACACCGGGTATTTAAACACAATATGACTGAGCATTATGTGGTGTATTTAAGCATGCCATGATGGTATTAAAGCAAATGCTATTAACATCTGGGAGCAGTGATGTCACTGTCAAAATCATTCTTAATTGTGACCTCACCCCCAATTATGTATTTACCCCTCCTACAACCGAACGAAAAAGGAGGATGGGGGGGGGGGGGGTTTATATTTAGACACTTCATGAGTACAGAATTATGCGGGCAAGGATGATTAAACTACCCTATTTCTCATGAATGTAATAGAATGCGCGTCCTTGTGGCAACATGGGAACTCTTTACTGCGGATCACCACATTGGTCACATTAGTGTCACTCGGAATATATACTACTCAATTGCACGCTATAAAAAGGACATTATCGAGTTGGTACCTCCCCACCCCATATTTCACATGTTAATGGCCCATGTAGGAGAAAATAAGTCTAGGATAGGACACTCAGAGCAATAGTAATCTAGCGTGTCAAATGTTTTGTTTTTATTAGACTGAAAAACACCAAAAACCATGGTTGCTTTCAGTAGAAGTGTAGTCCAGGCTGCTATGCCTTTATAGTGCAGCCCACCTTAAGTTAAGGACACCTCACTATTAAGAAAACTTCACATTAACCCTATATATGATACTAGTATCATTTGGAAACAACTGTATTTTTTTCCCTTACATATTTCCTCGCCTTTAAGGCAACGTAAAAGCCAGTACCTATGCAATTCACTATGTTAACATAACGCAATTAGGTATCAACTTAAATTATAGTAAAGTAGTGCATTTTTAAGAGAGAAATCTTAATTTAGTTATCAGTGGTGTTTGTATTGTAGTAAGAGTAGTATAGTTATATGATAAGAATATATACGATATAGTTCTTCTAATTGTCAATCGATATTTTAGATGTTTACCACCTTCAGTGAATTGATTAATTTTTTCCCACACATTTTGCTTTCTCGGTGTATTTCTAGCTGGTTATTTTTAGACATTGGTATGTTTGCGCATAGCGTTATGTTTTATTGATTTATGACCTTATTTGGATGGTTCAAATACAGTATGGGCAGACCGAGTATGGATTTTTTGTTTATTTTTTTGTGTTTTTCTGTCTCATCCTTATTCTTTGAAGCCATGCTTTGAGTATGTGTGGTTTGAGACTATGGCCAGGTGTGACAGTTAATATTGACCACTTCAAAGGGTGAAATCACAGTGTAAATTGCTCAGGTGGGAGAGTGATGTCATAAGGCAGCTCCTAGCTGGGAAGGGGACATCCCCCCACCCACACACTCATGGCCAGCCATGCTTACTCAAGTAGAACTGAGACACACATGCAGTCAGTCGCTCGCTGTGATCACACATACGGACACGGCTCTTCTCTATTTACACATGAAGCAAATACACATGAGGACAGATCTGCACATCTATATAGGATGATATGTACTCTGTTTTATTAACGACTACATATCAACAGATTGTTTCTGATACACTTAAATGGATTAATTAGATAACTAAACACATGATGTGTGAGGTGAGTCTATATGCTGTGATTAAAATACTACCCTGCTAATGCATTAGGTCGATATATCGTGCAGTCAATATTGAATATTTCATGTTTACAGTTCACCTCAGTTCAGCAATAATAAGCCTACACTTCTTCAGGACTGTGGTTAAAGTAGCACAGCAGAGGCATGTTCACCTGATTTGCTGGGTGTAATGTGCACCTGAATTGAGTAGATTCAATTGTCAATGGGCCATGTTTTGCCAGTCTGGAGAACCATTGTACTGTGTCATGAACACTAGTTCACTATTCTTGAACTTTTCTGGGAAACCGATTGGCAATTACATGGTAATTTCATCATGAATGAATGAGCATTAGAACCTTGCGTTTAGGACCACTCCATATAGACTGAATTTTAAGACCACTTATTATAATGCAGAGAGACATGATATGTTTATCCAATACCTTTTCTTGTATAATATTGGCATATTTATGATATTAAGCAATTAAGCTTAAGATAAAACATGTTTATTCGAAGCCAATTACTCTTATACTATACTGGCATGCACAACGATTTATGATGTAGCATGGCATGACCTTTGCTAATTCAGACTTGTATGACACAATTATGGAATGGTGCAGACAGTATTACTACATGTAACATGTAAAACACATCATCCTGTGACATTTATGATATATGTCAGGGGATTATGAATTTGGTATTCGTATTATGAAACATATAACGCCGAGTTTAATTCTACACTTCCTACGTTTTTTTAATTTTCCTCATAAAGTAAACATGTTATGCTTTCATGTTACAAGTGAATGGTTTCACATACATGTATACTTTATATTAACACGATTTCATGCTTGAGTTCGTGTTTTTATGAAGTGTTTTCCATGAGTTCATGCAACGTCTATATAAATGTAGCCAAGAAAAGTTTGGAAGAACTCAAATGTCATGAGTAGTGTCTAATATTATATTGCAATATATATTGACAACATTGCTCAATTTGTACATTAAAAAGATGCAAAATATTCCTCTGACCTTAAATGTGAGGTAGTCTTAATAGGGATGCCATGGATATGGTTGGGGAACAATTAGCGGTCGAAATGGCAAGGTGGTCTTAGTAATGAGTTATATAATCATAGGCCACTGTATTTCATAACGCATTTGGTAGGCCTATATGATTAGGCCCATTATTCAGTTATCTCACTGATAAGCCTTGGATCCTTATTCACGCCTGTTCACTGCTAACTTTTGTGTTATAAACACTGATAGCCTTAGGGGATTTTAGGTGTGACTTTAGCTTATCTCACTTCAGAAGTTGGATCAATATATTGCATTGAGGAGTGACGGCTGACGTCTGCGGCGTTATTGAACACAAGATGTGTTCAATGTGTTCAAAGAGAAACGTTTCGGAAGAAGATAGAATTCTGTCTCCTGACATGAGAAGGTAGCAGTTGTAGGCTTGTAGCTGAAGAAAAACTTTCTCTTTGATGCCTTGCTCTGAATGGGCCAATTCAAGGGCAACCTCTTTGATATAAACGTCACTTATTGGACTCTTCGTTCTGGCAGCAGTTAGATGGGGTAACTTTCTTTGCTCCAGGCAGTTAGCCCAAAAGCAGGTTTCAGGTGAGGTAGGTGGGTTTATTCTACTACGTGAAATTGCTTTTATGTAGAAAATTACAGTTTGTGGTTGTTCTTGCTCTTTTCAAAGTTATTCATCCTAAGATTGGGGTTTCTCAATTGCCCTAAACAGGGTGCCATATCTCACCTAAGTTTTGGGTTTGAATTGTGCAAAATACCAAACTTAAATCTCACAATAAACCCAATAGGGTAATAGGACCTAGTTTACAGACATGACTGTCATTCTTATCTGAGCTGTAATCGCTAGTGTACAATCCGTATCAAGAACATTTTATGATATTATCTTGGTCTCATGAGAAGGTTTAGGCGAGTCCTAGCTGGGATTGATAGAACAAAATTAGTTCGTCAGCCTGGTATAATTTTAATTCTTTCTATTTGAGTGTAGAAATGGTATCATTTTCTCGAAATTACTTGGAAGTCAAAGCATGGACGAAGGATGTTCTAGATCAAATGGCTTAAAATATTCCTACTTTACCCTACTTTTAGTGAAATAGGTCTGTTTGCTCAAATTGCACCTAATGTGCTATTTGAGGTCACAGGTCAACTATTTTGCAAAAATTATAGACAACACAAAAAGTCACATGCCTGAGGCAATCCAGAATGTGGTGGCTTTTAGCTTGCGGAAATTAAATTTATTGATCAGAAATATTTATACAGTTGGTAAGGGATTGGGAACTCTCCCCTAGGGGAAAATCATTGAAGTTTCTGTGGAGGGGAGGGGGGGGGGGGTGTATTCTATTTATCTTCCATTGGTCAAAATTTCCCAGCTGCCGAATAATAACTGGTAATTCATGCTATAATTGTGTTTTAACGCGATATTAAGTCTCGATTTTAAGATTAGTGAATTTTGCACCAAATGTGAACCTTTCGGCCAGGTTTAAGAGTACTGCAAATATACAATATATACACATGGTATCCCAGTGAAGGAGACCAAAAATCATGCAAAACGACTTGATTGACTAGCAACTCGTACAGAATCCAATGGACCATCAAGTTCAAAACAGTTAGGATGGTCAAATGTTGCTCTCAGGCAGAAACGGCAGCTTATTAAGCGTGTAAAGCCGAGGGTGGTCTGTGTCCATGGAATCGAAGTTGACAATGTCAAAAACTTCTCCTGCAAGAATTTCACACAGATGCCTTATTGTGAAGCGGTCGTGCAAGCAGAAAAACTGATGCTAAGCAATTATTTCTGCCATTTAGGGAAATCTGAGGTTTTTTTTTTCATGTGTACACCTTGGGACAAAACTATTAGGGCACCTGGTATGTGGGATCTCTCTTGACAAATACAGAGGTGCTCCTGGTTTATTTGTAAAAGGAGAAGGAATGTAGTCTGACTTGGAGACAAAAAATGCAAAAATGTATGGCCACACTTGAGAGGGTGCAGTATGGAGCAGGTACCTGACTAAGACGAAAATTATGGAGGGGTTTAAATTATAGTTTTAAAGAAAAAAAAGCATAAACCATTTTGACAAAGTGCGCAGTTGATTTGAGAAGCTTTAGCCTATTTTATTTTAACAGTGTCTATTTCCTTATAAAGACAAAGAAGGAAATACCTTTGCTGCCCGGACAATAATAACTACTGGATTCTTTGGAATTTTAACTGTACAGTTGCACTCAAATGTTAAGTACATACCTAAGTTTAAAGGTTATGATATATTATGCATGCAAGATTACTTTTAAGGTGATCACTTTATTAAAGGAAAATTATAAAGTTTTGTCCACCGGTGTATTAAGGGTTTGGCACCTGCACCCCTTCATTGTTAAATATTTTGCTTTGTAAGTCTTAAACATTATTAGACTCGATGCTTTGCACAACATGTTAAAAAAAAATTCCTCTATTCAATTCCTCTTTCCCAGTAAATTGGTGCATATTTAGTTGCAAACTTGACAGTGGAGTTAATATGAAAAACTGTAATGATTTCGAGCGTAAAAATGTTCTTAAATCATTTTAAATGACATGACCTGTGAGAGCATGCAGGTTGCCTGCACAAAGTCAAAGAAAGACTTAGTATACTGTTAATAACCGAGAATATACTGCAGTATTATGAAAAAGG
Organism: Alitta virens; assembly: GCA_932294295.1. NCBI lineage: Eukaryota > Metazoa > Annelida > Polychaeta > Phyllodocida > Nereididae > Alitta > Alitta virens. The sequence goes on along the minus strand of OW028577.1, from coordinate 42,257,355 downwards.
ATTCTTTGGACCTGTCAGTGCCTACTTTGTAATTAGATATTATGCAAATGTGATATATAGATGATGAATGGTCGATTTTAACAAGCCGATAATTAATGTAAAAAACGTGTATGTGTCAGATGCATTTGTGTATTTTATCAGCAGGAAACATGTGGCAGGTCCCACCCTGTGTAAAATATGTGTGGCCTTCACTTGACTGCATTGTAGTGGAATTTTGATACTTATGCAATTTGATTTAACATTCTGCCAAAGGGGAACAGCAACAATAGAGGGTAGTGTTCTATAAATTAGATAGAATTAATTTTCGAGGCAACATTTATGACTAAATATGAATAAAATGGCACAATGCCATGATATTGATATTTAAAATGACTAATACTGCATACTAGTTAGTAGACCATTTTAATCAATAAATATACTATTTGCATAGTAAATATTTCTAGCTGATATATCACACTGAACTGTTTACATATTGACGTGTAATTTACACCTATATTTGTTTAACTTCAGTGAATATGTCTATTAACAGTAGATTGTTAGTTTTAGCCAGTTTTATCACATATTTTGTGAACTTTGTATTACGACCAGCTGTTCTGTGGTCTTATATATTATGTATACCAAGCTGTCACTGACTGATGTAAAAGAAAATTATAATAATCTTTCCCTAATTAACTTTTTAATAAATACTAACATTAAAAAAGTATTTTGCTTGGGGCGAACAGCAAGTTGACTCTAATAAGTAGATTTCTTGGAATATCCTTGTCTCAAGGAAGCAGTGCTATAAATATAATCACTTCACTCTCATCAACATATTTGCACTTCGGTCATATAAAAAGACTGAATCATCACCAAATTGTCATCGACCTGGCACATATTCCATGTATGCCACAACAATGGCAGGTGACAATGAAATATATATATTTGCTAAAACTGGAAAGTCCACCTGGGTGTTTTTCGCCCATCCATCTGTTGTTATGTTATTTTTTGAGTGAGCAACATTTTTGAAAGCATGAGTGCAACGGCCAGGTATTGCGAAACTACTAAAGGACTAGGTATATAATGTGGAAATGTCAGCGTGGGTTGCATTGATGAAGTGGACTGTGGAGTGAACAGTGTGTGGCATAGCTGGTGGGTATTGTCATGAAGTGTTGTTCTTTAAAGAGACAAATGGTGATATATCTTACGAGAGACAAGTACAATGATAATGAATATATAGACATACTTGTACAAAGACAGATAGTGAACTATAGACTGGTATATATTGCTATATTAATATTGCATTTTTAAAGAGAAATTCAGCAACAGGACATACAGAGACATATTTGGTTATAGACATAAACACAGAGACAGACAGACATACATACAATGTATACTAAGACAGATAATCAGACACTGGCAATGCCATAGAAGAGACTTTCAGAAATACAAATTTGAACTGAAGACGGACCTCCAGACATAAAGTCGATTATATATTATTATTATATTATAATTATGTTACATGCTATGGGTGAGATGAATAGACCAATTAATGCTATAATGCAGACAAACTTGTGCACAGACATCATGGACATATTGTTCCATCATATAGACTTACATTTGATATGTGGCTCTGATAATCGAGGAATGTAAAAGCATCTATTTATTTTACCATAAAATGAGCAAGGCAATACAAAAACCAGCCACATATTCTCGAAATTCCACAGCATTTAATGTATTTCTCTGCCAAAGCTTTGATGCATTGTCAGTACGATTGGGAGCATGAACTACTTTGATGGTTTTTCAAATCTGTTTGAATTTCTGGAATATCTCTTTGTGCCAGTAATTTCCCCTTATTGTGTTGCACTTTATAGCTCAGTTAATGATGCTTTGATGAGAGCTGCACTGTCTGCTCCTCATTATTTTGATGTTTAAATTGACCAATAAACTTTAAAAGGACAGGAGAAACGATGTCATGGCATATGACACAGTTCTTAAAGGGCATGAAACTAGAACTACAAAAAATAAAATAAAAAATGTGTTTTATGGATGAAAAGTGCACCCAACGTTACATGGCCAGAAGCCATAGCAGGAATTTCATATTTGCTATTATGCATGATATTCATGAAGTTAGATATGTCGAAGAAAAAACAATGGCGGTGGGCCATAAAAACCAGGAACTGACATGAATTCAAATTTCAGAACTCTGTCTCAGTTGTTAAAGAAACAAACACCGTCGAAAATATTGTTTGAAACACAAATGCTGTTGTTAATTTTTCATGGTGTAACATGGTTTGATGATACCATGTAGGTCATATTTTAAAAATATGGAAAAAAAATCAATGACGCTTGAATTAGTTTAAGATTTAAAATTGTCCTCCAGAAATAAATCTCAGAGACTCGGAAGCTAAACTCTATAGCCTAAAAGGACGTAATGCGAACCCGGGACCCTCATTGGTTAAGGCCTGCAGTCCCTCAACCAATAACAGTCCTGGACTCACATGACGTCCTCTGGCGTTTAGTTTCCAATTCTATGAGTCTTGTTGCCATGTTTATGAAATTAGCTGTAATGAAACATTGGAAAATGTCGTACATGTGTTACATTTATGTTATTAGTTTGCTATTTTGATGCAACATAGACTATGACATTATGTTCGAGCTTAAATGTAAACTTTGAAGAACCACACTATTTCTCCACTTCGTGTTGTCAGTGAGTTTAAGTTGAATGCCATTCACGTTGTATCAGTTCCTGTGTGCCAGATGGTGAAAGATATTTCTTTTAGGCGGTTAAAGATTGTGAAGATATTTCTTTTAAGCGGTCCCATATTTCCTGGGATTGGTGGTATTTCGGCTCATACATAGTTCAGTATTTCCTTATGGCTGAAATTAAGTGAGTGGGCCTGCCAGCATTGCGTGGTCCCTTGTCGTACTGGTTAGCAGTTAGGTTTAACCTGTTTAAGGACTCATTGGAATATTACTTAAATTTTGAGAGTTTATTATCAATTTCTAGCTACACCATGCCATCCTTGATGGCATACAAGTCAGGCCGCGTTCGGCCTATAAGTTCTGATGCTGAGTCTGAGCTGGGCCAGTGTTTTGCTGACTGCTGACATAATAGCTTCAGGATGCTCTAAAACTTTTGCATCCATAATTTTTGCATTTGGTTTAAAAGGTCATTATTTCACGGTATTTGATGAATGGTATAATTTATGCTTACTTTTTTTTTTCCAGATCTATAATGAGAAGACGATGATAAAATTAGGAGCTGGATGATTACCATGAAGGGCCTAAAGATGGGGCCTGCACATGCTGCAGGTTTAGTGTGTCTTCTGCTGCAGGTGCTGCAGGTCCTTCCAACTGCAGGATGTCCACAGCAGTGCCAGTGCAGGGACGAATTACAAGGTGTTGTCGTGGAGTGCATCGGGCAGGATTTTTTCAAAGTGCCGGAGGGATTCCCAGTGGACACCGTTGAGATCGATTTAAGTAACAATGACATTCCTGCCCTGGCCTCCAGTACCTTTCCCCGACTAACCAAAATGACCAAGTTAGTGATGGTGTCTTGTAATATCCGACGATTGGAGAATTACGCTTTCATCGCCTTTCCGCAACTTCAGAATATTACATTGACAAACAATGTTATTGACACAATGGGCACTGATGCCCTTCGTAACTTACCGAACCTTCAATATGTTCATTTGGATAACAACCAACTTGAGGCCATCCCTTCTTTAGATGGTCTCAATCTGGTAGACTTACACTTGGCAGGCAATCGCTTGAACCAAATTAGAAATATTTCATTCCATGGATCCAGCATTATTAACCTCAACTTGAATCATAATGACTTTAGCCATTTGTCTGCTTCAGACCTGGCTCCTTTGAAGGACAGTTTGAAATCATTCCAGTTGTCAAACAATAGAAAACCATTAACCATTGACCCTGAAACATTCCAAGGCTTTTATTTGGATTCCTTATCTTTAAGAAACAATTTTCTTCATGACAGTTCATTTCTTAAACACGTCACTTCAACTTTATTAGATATCAGTGGAAATGCATTTGACAGTTTGGATTTTTCTTCATATACAAACTTAGACTCAGTGGAAGTTTTATATGCTCAAGATATTCCCATAGAGTTCCTTGACCAAGAGACCCTTTGGCCATTTGTTGGACTGAAATATTTAAATTTGGCTAATACAAGCCTCTTGATGTTCAAGGGAGGAGACTTCAACCACATGCCAAAGCTGCAGACTCTTGTTCTTGAGGACAATCCCTTCATTATGCTGCCAAACGACCTCGGTAGCAACCTTCCATCTATTCGCGAACTGCACCTCGCGAGATGTCACATCATGACCTTGGACCAAGCGATTTTCAAGGGCATGACAAACTTGACCTCACTTGATGTCCAACGAAACAAAGTGCAGGTCCTTCCACAGTCCTTGAAGCCGACACTTCAGCGACTGAGTTACCTCGGCTTGGAGGGTAATCCGCTCCACTGCAACTGTGAGATGTTGTGGTTCTGGCAATGGCAGCAATCCATAGCCAACAATGCCACCAATTACACTTGCAGCTCCCCTCACAAAACTCCTCTGCTGGAGGCCTCCGCTGATCATTTCAAATGCTCACAACCCTCTTTCATTAATGCTAAGACAGAGATAACTGCATTGGTGGGTACAGATGTTTATCTAACTTGTGTTGCTGAGGGTGACCCTCCACCAGAAGTGGAGTGGAAGGCGCCCACTGGGGAGGTCTTGCGCATCACTCCATCATATAACAGAACAATGTATAAAACTTACGCCATCTGGCGACTGAAGCGAGTGGAGCTCACAAGGGCAGGATTATACAAATGCGTGGCTAGAAACGTTCTAGCATCAGTAACAGCAGACACTCAGCTGTATGTGGTAACTTCCTTGGACTCTCCTCAGGTTCCCTCCAACATGACAGAAAACACGACCAGTACAAGTTCAACAACTTCTACGACCGCTGAGCCGACAACCACTGTGCCGACAAGCTCATCTACAATGACAGTTTCCACATCAACTCAGTATACTTTAACATTGCCTTCGTATAATGTGTCATATTCCAACGTTTCTTTAACAAACTTCTCAGTGGTGATTGAATCCTCTGAGACTCCGGAGAGTGCTCTAAATTTGACTGCGGGCACTTCGGTTGACGTCGATGAGGAGGACAATACCAAAGGCAACTCTATGGTTGTCAAAATCATTATTATCGTCTGCTGTGCAGTGGGTTTTATTCTCTTCATTGTGTGTGTCATAGTCATTGTTCGTCAACGTCAACACAGCCAGCGATATGACGTAAGCACTACAAGTTTTGACAATTCTAACAGGGAGCATCTCACCAATGGTTTGAATCACAAGCCGGTTGCCCCACCCACTGATGTGAAGGAAGAGAAGCAAAAATTGACTGATGTTTGATTTCGAGTCCTTACGTTTTGTTGATTTTTCATCATTGTGAGAATAGTATTTATGTTAAGTGTCTTTATAAGTATTCTAAGGACGAGAACTTATTTGGACACATCAATACATCTTATTAGTTGGACTTATAAATACATCTGTCTGTTTTTAAATACACGAGAGCAGCTATACAATTTAGCTACTGGGTACTCTTACTGGCTAGTATTGTTTATTACTGTTGTTATGTATCTGACTGTACACTTTTTGTGGTGTATATGATATATTTGTCTTTGTAAGAATGATTATAACCTGGTTGTTGCTGTTGTTATCAATTCTTTGGACAACCATGGATGACGTGTGCGTGAAATTCAGGGCACTAAGAGTTATTTTTCAGAATCTGGCTCAGATGAGATGTTATCATAGGTTAACTGTTTTCAATAATGTTCATTTGTGTTGAAGTTGGTCGCGATTGTCTCAAGTATTATTTTGTTGTAAATTTATTGCTTAAATTATTTTTGTATACTTTGGTGCTTGCAAATTGTAGTGTATGAGTTAGAAATTTCAGTCTGCTTCTAAATTATGAAACATGTAATTATTTGCATCTATCAGCTCTTTGTGTCCCAACTTTTATTAGATAAGTAGTCTTTTAGTCTTACAAACTTCAGAATATTTGTACAATATTTTTTTCTTTTCTTTTCTGATTCCTGTGCCATATCAATTTACAAATATACATATTTTAGTGTATATCGGAGATTATTACAGAAAAAGATATTTATTGACAAGAGAATAATTTGCTGTATAAGGAATCTCGGATACACAAATAGGAGTCAGAATGATTGCAATTGAATTTCAATCTTTGGCTGATATCCAGTGTTAACGTTTAATTGCAATTAGACACGTATTGTAACTGCAATTGGATGATAATTGTTTATACACAAATAGGAGTCAGAATGACTGCAATTGAATTTCAATCTTTGGCTGATATCCAGTGTTAATGTTTAATTGCAATTAGACACGTATTGTAACTGCAATTGGATAATTGTTTATGCTTGTTTTATTACATGGACTCTTCGCATCATTCCTGAATAAAGAGATTGATATATCTGAATGGCTTGTTTCTTGTAAGTTTTCTGTAGTGTATGAGATAAAAGTATAACATCGATCTTAAAATCATGTATTTGGATAGCTGCTGTTATATTTTTTATTTTCTCACGATATCATTATCAATTTATCACGACTTCAGAATCGCGTTACTTGCCTAGGTGAATTTCACTATAGAGTGTAATTGAAAAACGAGTATAATATATTACATAGGACTGCAAAACAACCCATTTTGTTTCAATTATTACTAAAGGCCTTATCACGAATCCAGTAATTCTGTAACAAGGGAGTCTACAATTGCTTCTCAGTAGCTGGGCTAATATTGAACGTCACAAGAGTGAATGATATTTAGCCAGTAAGGTTATAATAAGCTAGACAGGCATCCCAATGTAGCATATATAATTTTGCTAAAATGTTCGTGCTTTGCAAGCTTAAAATTTTTCATTAGTTGCCATTCAACGAATTGATAAGATTCACAAAAAAACTATTTGATTATCAAGACCAGATGATTAAGAGCCACAGTATTACTGACTTGAAGGTCACCTACAATCCAAAATTGTATTTTAATTAAATGACTGTCTCTTGAAGGTAATTCTGCAATCCTTCAGTGTGAATGTTTTCTATTTCGCTTTGTCTGATTTCATGGAATTACATCCACAAAATGAGAAGCTGCCAGTGTAATGTAATGCAATGTCTTTACGTGTCTCCCAAATTAATGGGTAATTTGTTATCTAAAGAAGGCAAGAAAATTATGAAGGCATCATTCTCTGCTAACCTTTCTTCATTGTTTGTCGTGCACATGTATTGTGAGCCCCAAGGATCAATGGATAGTTTCGTTGCATTTTTTCTCATGGACCTGCTTCGGTGCAACTCAATTCCTACTATTAAAAGGGAAATGCACATGCCCAGACACTAATGTTCTCAGAGCTTTGAGGTTGTTAATGCTGAGTAATTAATTAGGCAGGCTTAATACTGTTAAGGGGATTATCACATTTATTCCATGGCAGCACTTCAGGCAATGTGGAAGGGATCATCTGCAAACCAAAAGATCTTGTTACTCGCAATTGCACCTCCAAGGCTTGCTCCAGGGATACCCAATGTAGCCAACAGTTCTTATAAAGAAGTATTTTATTGATTGCCATCTTGGGAGGGTATATAGGGGGAGTGTATAGCCCTATTTTGTTGGCAGGATTGGCGCAGGGTTGTCCGCTGTTTCTGGCACTGTTGCAGCAGTATTTCAGCCTGATCTGGTTCTGAGCAGTGTAATATGCTGGGCTCACTCTATTGATTTGAGTAACTGGATGGGTGGAGGGGTGGAGCGGTAGCATTTACCTCCTTCCTAGCATCTTCCATTTCTTCGTCATGTGCTCCATCATGCCTGACACCCCTTGCTCCTCTTACAACGCCGCGTTCGATTAAATGGGCCTGATTTCTTGACCCACCTGCGACTGCTCTATTTCCGCTCTTCAAACTCCTCTTAGAAGCAAAAGAAGGATGGGGAGTAGGAATGGCTGTGAGTCTTTTCGTCCCCCTTTTTATACTCCTTCTTTCACATTCTAAATTGAAAGCCCATCGTTTTCTCTCAGCTCCCTTTTCTCCCTTCCTCTATTTGGTTTGTCAAGCAATTGTGGCTCTCTCCTACCGCCCGGAGAATCCCATTGCTGTTGTGGTTTGCAATCGGCATCATGCGATCGGCCGATATCTCTCAATCACCGCAGTTGCTTTAATTTCACAGATCGATCATCACAAATGGCCCTGTTGAAGCGATCTTGATGTGAGGCTGCTCCCACCACGAGCTTCATGCCTTACAAGCTCATTCATCAAAGAATCAGAAGCATCCACGGAGAGGAGAGATATGAGTTGACATATGCTAAAGAGACAGCTGCAACTACCAAAGCAATGATGTGTGGGATTATGTGCTATGCACTTCATGGATGGAAGAGAATGTGGTCTATCAGCGCCATATAACATTTAGCAAACAGCTTATAGATTATCAAACAGCCTGCCTGAATGATCTTGAATTTGAATGGAAAATATATATGGGAGACAGACATCAAAATGTTCTCCGCAGCAGTTTGCTTTGATTTGATGATTCAAAAGATCGATAAGCAATGGAAAAACCCTTGCATATACATAAGCTAGTCGAAAGTTAAACAAGTCAAAAGCCTATAAATCGTGCAGTAGTTAGATCACCAACGATAAAATCTTGCTTTTAAGCATAAGACAAGGCGACACAGTATGATCTTATCGAACCAGACACGTTTTTGTTTTTCTCGCCATAATAATGTTTAAGTTGAATATGCTTTGTTACCAAATTATTAATCAACAAAAAGCAGAATCATTGAACAGTGTCACAGAGGATTAATGAGATGAAAGCATGACACCTCCTTCTCTTTAAGCACACTTATTACAACAGCATTTTAAATACACTTATCTATATCTCCTTTTGTTTTTATTTAAGTGGAAGGAACATCTTACTTTCCAGTTAAATTTCCAAGTTAACTTGGCTTATTGTTATGGATGATCTGAATTCAAACCATGAACCTTTACCAAACTGCTCGACAGGGCCAATATTGACACGAAGCCACCAATATATCAAGGTAATATTGACACGAATCAGCCAATATACTAACACATGAGATGCTCAATGAAGCCAGTTGGGCACTTATTAGTCTTATGCTGCTTTTGAATATGACGGAGGGCGTTACACAAGGAGGCTCATGCATCATTTGCTTGCTGTTGCATGCTCCTATATATTGCGCATGTCATTTGGCCGAGTGCTCTATTCATTTGGTCATAATATTATTGCCTATTCCCAGATAGCATTCCAAATCGAGACAACATCGGGGCGATATTTGCAGATGTTGATATTCTGATGTTGTTCCGACAGCGGCCAATATAGAAACAACACTGGCACGATTTGGAATGCATTCTGGGCTGTAAAGACTAACATTTAGAAGATATTTAGAACAAAACAATGGTTATACTCTCTTGTGAAGATTAACTTTCTTTAATTGTCGTCCTTAGATTACATAATAAAATATCTCAATCTGAGTCTTGAGCTTGTATTTTACAAATAGCATTTTTTGTGCTGAAAAAATTTGGTGCTGAGGAATTCATGAAAGTTGCACGCATGCTCATACAGACACAATGTTTATTAGTAGGTAAGTAGGTAAGTAGGTAAGTAGGCAAGTAGGTAAGAAGATCAAGTAGATTAGTCCTTTGAAATAACATTGTCAACAGCTGAAGACTGTAACTGTAACAACCTTTCAATTTTATGTTTCCTACGTAAATGCAATTTTTGCTCTGTCTGTTTTGTAAAACCTCGCAGACTGAGCACGGTCAGATTGCAGGTGACCTTATTTATCTCTCTATCTATCTATCTCTATCTATCTCTCTCTATCTATCTCTCTATCTATCCATTTATCTACCTGTGTATCTATCAAGCGGTGTCATTATGGTGTCAACATGAGCTGTCACTGCATTCCTGTCAGCAAATCGACCTAATCAGGCCATTCTTTTGATAGTTTGCCCAGTTAGACTTAAATAAAACTAATTTTGCCTAATAGCATATAGGCTGGCTTATTGCATTGAACGTCTAACCAATTAGTTACTAGACAATATGTAAACAAAGGTCTACCTGTGTATCTATCTACCTGTGTATCTATCTATCTATCTATAAATCTATCAGTATATCTATCTATCCATCCAACTTCTACTCCAAGAACTTTACGATAAAGAAAATTATGCTTAAGGTCGGTTCTTAAGTGAACGGACAATGGAATTTTCACTTTACCATCCTCCAAAATTGAATTACATCAATAATGAAACAATCGCTTGATGGAGCTTCCAAAAGGGCAGAAATAGGCTACTCTCTCTCTGCTGTAGCAGACCATGGAGACAGCAGCTAGTACATTTGTCTTCATGACCAGACAGCTAGGAACCTTTCAGATCAGATGCCTGAGGTTCTGGTGATTTGGAGACTTAAAAACGTAAAATGACTCCAAAGGAATCAACAATTCTGGAGTACAAGGTAAGTGACACAGTTTGATATACATTGTACCTAGTATTTGTTATTTTGAAATGAAATGTTTTACTTAATTTTGTAGAGGGGTGGAGGCCTAGCTCAGTGGTAGTGTGCTGGACTTCCAACCACTGGGTCCCGCGTTTAATTCCCAGTCAAGCCTAAGTTGGATGGCTGTTTCATCCCTCATCTCATTGCCGTGGTCCCAGCCTGTCCTAATTAGCCCATCAGGCGCAGAAATACAGGACATAAAGCCCTAATCCACCCACACTAAATTTTGTAGACATGCAAATGGAGAGAGTAATTACAGCTTCACTGTTCTGTAAAAAGTGATAAGGTTTATGACCAACTGCATGCATGTTCTGATAGTGAAAAGTTTGAAATTTTAGCTTTCTCAGTCCGTTGCATAGTCTAGTCCCAGCTAAATGCCAATGTGGAATGAAGCAATTGTAAAAGTAAACCAGGCCCGGGCTAGATTCCAAATATTATTTTAATAAAAACTCTTTTGCACAAAGCTACTTAAGACTGGTTTAGAGTACAATGTAACAGGGTTAACACCAAATGTTTCCTTAAATCGTGTCAAAAAATGTGAGATATTCTCATTTCGTTAGCTGCATTTCAAGCTGTAGGCCCGTCTATCTCTCTTACCGATTAGCCTGGTACTGAAACCTGCTGTTCGAAACTGGACTACATTTTCACTTAAACTAGACTCCCAGAAAGTGGAGCCACCGTCGTCTCATTCTGTCATAACACTGTTCGGCCACCACTGCAGATGACACGCATCACATTTTCAGTTTCATGAACACTTTCCTCTCTTTTCTGTCCCGTCATTGACTTCATATGGGTTCAGAGCTGCCAGAGTCAGGCTTCAAAGAGGAAATGAACTGAGAGCCTATCTCATTAAAAGTCGGAGGAGTGTCCTGGGCCCGTGCATAGCCTATGCTCAGAGTTTTAATATGAAGCCAATGGGGAGTCTGTTTTGGAAGATAACATGGAGCTCTTTTTACACTTTGTGTTGTTCTGTTCTGCAGATATTCTCTATTTAGGCCAGTGACAGCTCCAGTGGGGTTATAAAGAACTTGCTAAGAAGTACCCAGATAGCCTATGTGGAAACAATGCTGGGCCGATTTGGAATGCTGTCTGAGTAGATCAATAGGGATAGATTGAAAATATTTTTTCACTTATTTGAGATGGTGTCATTATGTGAGAGGTCTGGTCTAATTTGAGTATACATAGGATTGTCTGTGAACATTGCAGATGTTGGTTTAACATTTCACGTGAGGTAGCCTAATAGGAACAGATCCCACAATTCTCTAATTGAATAAACATGCATGTCTCTTCTTATATTTGTCTTCCTGTTTTGTTCACTCATTTCGTGCATCACTCATTTCGTGAATTATCACTCATTTCGTTAAATCATTAGTCTTCTTTGTACAATAAGCAAAAAGTATAGACACCTTACTCATTGAGTTATCAGATTCGGTTTCCCAATTAAAAATGCAGTGATTAAAATTAATTTAAAAAAAATCATGAACCCAATACTTTATTTAATAACATGCTTTGCAATTAAATAAATAAAAGATAATTTGAGGTAGGTAATGGATCACGATGCATTTTTTTCAATGTAACAATTTGATTTTTTTAACCGTTTTGATATTCTCCTTATATTTAAAAATATTGCTCAAAGCATGTTGCCATATTTATTTTTAAAGTCTATTGATTCAGTGCTACACTGGCCTTCTCAAGCTTACAAGCCGGAATTTGCATTTTTAATGAATTTCAAATTTTTTTGCATTTGCATTTGGAATGTCCAAGGCTGGTATACCCAGCCCTATTACTCGGCCACCCAATTGCCAACATGCTCAATGTTAAACGCATGCACTCATTGTAAGTCAATGGACTGGCCGAGCAATGGCTACTAATGAGTTCCACCAATGAATTATACTGTCATTTAGGGTAATACTGGGACCAGCTGGCAAGGTTAAACAAAGAAAATTACTTGCAAATTAACGGTAATTGTTTCTTTGTAATGCACGTGTATAGCAGAGGGTCAAGGTTGAATATAAATAACAGGTGTAATGACTGTTTGGTAGAAGGATAGTAGGAGTTATATTTTGATGTTCGATAGACTATTTACTTTGTGGTTGTTACTATTGTTTATTCATTCTAAATGCATTTTAAGAGATTTAACACCCAAATGTGATATGTACACATATCATCCAAGATAGCATACCAAAATCGGACCAGCGTTGTTTCTATATCGGCCGCTGTCGGTACAACATCGTTTTGACATCGCCGACATCGCGCCGATGTTGATACGATTAGGAATGCTATCTGGGTTAAGCGTCATTAACACCACAACAGCTTATTTGTATTTTTTTGTGTGAAAATGTGATGTGTAGATATTAATAATTTTAGAATTATTGATATACTGGATGGTAATCAGTGATATTGTTCACAATTTTGAATTGATATTGGTGACGTGTTCAAAATGTTTGAGTTAAGGCAGATGATGCACAGATTAAACTCCTACCTACTTTTAATTTATATTGCCAGCGTTCGATCTGTGGTGAGTTCAATCAGCAAAACAGACGTTCTTGCAGTTTGTTACGAGCTTAGGTTACCACAAGTCTAAAACAGACAATATGGCCTCTCTTGTCAAATAGATACCAATTACTTTGGTGCGTGTCGATTCTTAATAAAACTTCCAACAAACGAGTAAAGTTTCAGAGAATTTGGAGTTTGGTGCCCACCACAGAACCAACTGGAAAATAGAAATAGAAAGAAAAACTAGAAGCCTCCTTTTTTGTACACCTTTCCTACTTCCGGAATAAAGGATGCCACATGGCCAGTACAGTAGAAGGCGCTGCAGTCGACTTCCTGTTGTTAAAATGACAGACCGGAAGTTGGACTGTCTCACTGCATCCTGTCTCGTTGACTGGAGAGCTATTTGCATCCCATGCCACATTTCTGGCTTAGTTTTAAATACTATAGGGTTTCGTGGTAGCTTAATAAAAATAGATTTTATAAGCTCTGTTCTGTATGGAAGAGACCGACATACAGAGGACAGTAGATGGACATATGGAGCTCTGAAGAGCGAGCATAATGTCAGGTTGTGACAGAGATACTGCCAGCCCAAAAATTATTCGGACGCTTTAATTTGAATTTTAACTGATATAAAATTCCTCACATCTTGCGAAGTAATGCACATGTTGAAATCATTGGCATAGCCAACCACTGCTATATATCATATGTATTTGAAAGGTACCATAGCATATGATGTTAACATGACACCAGACCCAAATAAATGGTTCTGAGAAACACTATCACCACCAAAGTGCATTGAAAAGTTACTGAATGTGGACAGACAGAATCACGGACAGGCAATCACAAAGGACCGTCAGAAATGGCTAGTGTGGTAAGAACATAAAACATAATGGATAAGACAACTTTAGCTTACAAAATTGGCAATTAGAAGCCTATCGTTTCGACATTTTGATGAAATGACAGGTAAAATTAAAGTTTATGTGTCAACTTTGATATTTATTAAAATGTTTTTCTGATTCAGCCCATCTGGAAAATTTAATATTGACCTTGGCTTTGAGACTAGCGATGTGCACGCCACCTGTCGGGCTTAATGAAGAGCGACATCTTACGGATCGCGTGAGAAATCTCGCTAGGTCACGTGGTCTGTGATTTAAGTAAACCTTGATTACATTGCATGCAAGAAACCAAGTAGCAAGGAGACGGCTCAAGATTTACATTACTAGACCAAGGTAACTTGTGGCTCTCTCTGGTTGTGGTGATGTCTCGATTTTCGAAATTTAGAATATGAACTCATATAATGAGGCATTGTGAGGTTTAGGCAATAGGTATGTATCCAATGTACATATTATCATATTATCTTCAGCAGTATTTTAACCATTGAGGCCTCTGATGTTTATAATCAGTCCCACCCATGTCACGAGGAGGCCCAGGACTTCCAAAGCATTAAGCCTTATGAATAAAACACACTGGAATTCAATTTGTCCAGCTCCTTCTCAAACTTGGATGGAGTGTAAACTTACTTTCGAAACAGCAACCGTACCATGTGATGCCCATAGTAATTATCAGTACCAACAATTGCATTAATTTTGGATAAGTGTGTGCATGGGTTTAAATAATTCTTGGCTCCCTCTTGGTAGCCATATGTTGATAGTTCAATTTTTCTCAGCAATGTTCATGTCATTTCTATTTTCAGGTATGTATATACACTGCACGGATACTTATTACTCACTGTCTTCCTTTTGTGGGTCAGGTTATCAATTATCATGCTATCTTTTAATTTACTCAGGTAGGAGGCTAAAATTTGTAAATTATAGAATAAGAAATCTTCCACAAAAAAGAAAAAGAAAAGGGCCACACCTACATTTTATGTTTTTCATAAATGAAACACTCATTCTAGGTTCTTCTAGATTGTATGTAGCTCTACTGGGTGTTGTTGCAGTTTAAGGCAACAGCCAATTCCTCTTAATGTGGCTTCTATTATTGGCACTTTTTATGAAAGTGATACGAACGAATTCATCTGGAAGATTTTTGCATCAGGAGTAAAGTAGGTGGTGCCTTCACTTGGCGTCCATACTTGAATATGTAAAAGGCTCTACTATTGCTGTAATTGTGTGACATGCCAGACTCTTCATCTCAGCATTACATTTTGCCTCACGAGTCATAGACACCAGTATCTGTCCCCTATATCATTTACTCTTTGTATGGATGTCGGTCAGTCTGTTAAATTGTTGTCTATCTATGGATTCTCCTTGTTTGGTGTCTGTCTAGTCGTCTCACTGCCAGAGTATGCATGCATATATGCATTAACATATGGCAATTTCCCTTGGTAACCCTTTCCAGCAAAAAAAACTCTATTTATAGCCAAACCCAAATACGATATGATGGGTATTGGGTCTTGTTGCATAATGCAGTATTTGGTGAGCTACCATCCCAGATGTAACTCAGAACAGCTATACTCAGCTTACAGCAGCAAGTGCTTAAAGACTTAGATTTGTTTGCACCTGGCATCAGCAATTCAAGATGCGTCCAAGTTGCATCTGCAGCAAAGTCTCATAAATATTGTAATTGCTTCTTCCTTGAGCTGTGAGGTGTGTCAGAGATGGTCAAATGTTATGCTACTCAGTGTTGGGTGCTATTTATCAAGGTGTTTGACTGTCCTAATATGCACTTTATCATAAAAGTTTGTGTACCAACTACTGCATTGCGGTACTGTATTTTATAATTGAGTAAACTATGAATAATTGAGTAAACCATTAATATTCTACTTCATTCTACAATACAGACATGCACATACAACATTGTGTGATGCATAATAAAGTGGTGTAATTACTGCCTTTATTGCACTGTATCTTCAGGGAATTACCAGTTTTAGTAGTATTAAGTAACAATGCACATTTTTTATACAATCATTCACATGCTAATGTACAGTGGCATGTTAATGTGATGTATGCAGACGGTTTTAAACTGTCACTGATTGCATTGTAACTTTAGGATTAAACTAACTAGTTGCTGTAAGAATAACCTGTATTATACTCCACCACGTGACCTTTTGTATTGTCTTTTGCAGGATGTAACCAAGAAAAATGTAAGTTAACTCCCTCCTGAGTGCAAACTGAACTTGTTTTGCGTAAATAAAGACATTAAAACAAACAAAAAATCAAACAAATGAGTAAACATGCCTAATGGAGTTAATAATATCCCTCATAGTCGGGCTTTAACTATTATTTGTAAAGTATTCTGCAGTAGAGGCACTTGGGGTATTACTTGATTGTTACGAATGTCATAATATATACATAGAACATCCCACTTTATGTGCTTGACAAAAACGATAATACATAAGTTAAAAAAAGCTATTACTGACATCAAGTAACCCAAGAGAGATATAGTCAGACAGGCACTAACATATAGACTCTATAGCCGAACAAGACATCAAACAAAATCCCATTATTAGGTACAAAACTTTATTGCAAGATATTGGCAAACTCCGTGTGGATTCATGCATCAATTCTGCTCTACAATATTTGCTATACAATTTCGTTGAGGTCTGTGGGCGATAGGAGATACTGGAAGGCTGCCGCGGGATATTTTTCCAACTGCAGGAGATCAGTGTTTTGATCATGCAGGACCTGCAGTTTTTGACTGAGATTTTCAAAGCTTGGTCTATCATGGGCTTTAGCACTCCAACAAGATGTCATGGTTTCGTAGCTGCAAAATGAGAACATTTGGACATGTAGACAAAAATTACGTATAATTCGTTGTAGCTTGAGGTTACACATAGAATTGACTGAATAAAACATGGCATTGATGACACTGTGATTTTGCCAAAAAAATGAAATATTTACAGTGGGAAAATAGCTTGGGTAAATTTAATTTTGACAATTTCCCTTTTGTATACAATGTATGTAATATTCATGAAGTTGGTCACTTATTAATTAGTCGTAATTTCCCAAGCTTAATTGAAGTAACAAAAGACAAAAGAACCAGTTTATTTTCAGATATAAACATATGCAAAAAACCTCTCATATATTCTCCAATCGTTGATAACATGATCCATTCATCACTTTTGCATTTGACAACAGCTTTGATGTGTCTTTTGGTGGACTCATCCATGAAAGTATTTTGCACATAAAAAAAGATGTTTATATCAGTGAGATGAGAGCTTCTCAACACATAAAACGAGCATCATTTATTCAATAGAAAGGGAAATCTATCTTATAGTATGGCCATGGTAATTGATTGCAAATTAATTCTAACTTGTTAATTAAGGAGACGCAGGCTTCCATTCCCAAGGGAGCATTCCAAAGTTGATGAGACAACACCCATTCGTCTTAGTTAATTGATGGATGAGTGTGTTATCCAAAACTTGTCTTCACGGGACCAAAATCACCTGGATGACGAGGATTCGTTAAAACCATAGTGACAGGGATTATATAAAGAAAGTTTATTCTGTTTTGATATATGTAAAAAATATACACTTAAAATTTACATAGAACCAAAACCGAACTGAGTGGTCTAGTGGTAAGAAGTTGGCCTGCTCCTCTGAATGACCCGGGTTCAATCCCAGGCCCGGGCACCCTTCATGAGCAACATTCCAGTTGGATGTCGTTCGGATGAGATGTTAAATTGGCGGTCTCTTGTAATCAGTGTCTATGCTGAGGCAAGTAAAAGATCCCACCCCATGGGGTAAATGTGTGACATGGTGGACTCCTCCTCTCTCTCACCTCATCAATCAATCCTCGATAGCGGCAAGAACATGCCTTGAAGGGCTGCACTTCCCATATCTATCTATCTGCGCTTCCCATATCTATCTACCTATCTACCTATCTACCTACCTATCTATCTATCTATCTATCTATCCATCTATCCATCTATCCATCTATCCATCTATCTATCTATCTATCTATCTAAAGGAACAGAGTGGAAAAACGGACAGCCTAGCTGACAGAAACCCTTATTGGCTGTCAGACTTCTCAATTATGTAAAGTGAAACGCCACAGTTAAGACCAACTTTAAAAATCGTTGAGGTGGTCCAAATATCGACGTTATCTCATCAGACATCCTCAGATACTTTTTCAGTCACACACAAAAATATTCAAGACTTTCAGGATGTTATGCAAATCCAAACTGTGGCAGGTCTTCATTGTGAATTGTGACAAAAATGCATAATCTGACATTTCTTACTCCTCCATCCATACAGTCACTTCAAAGCACCTGATGTTTGGTCCATCAGTTTAGCATTCCTTGGATACCCTTTCTTGTTCTCATTTCTGTCCACGTATTAGTATTCAGGAAACGTAGAGACATTTTGAAGGGGAGTGAATGGGCCACGTAAGCTCTGCCCTTTATAGCAGTTTTGACAAATCCCATTGCTATATGCACTTCAAAGACAGGTTTCAGAGGATCTCCTTTCTCAAATCCTTTTGAGTCTTCCAGAGTCATGAATGCACTTCCTCTTTCTTGACTAGAGCTTTTGATTGTGGAAATAAACGTTGGAAAGAATTATGGTGCTGCCCTCACGTGAGAGGACTGAGAATTAGCACTGCCCAAGCTGCCACCTGGAGGATTTTGGCTATTGGTAAAGGAATTGCATACCGGATGACATGTTCATAGCTTGATGCAGTCAGAAACATGACTGGTAATTAAGCACTATCTGACTGACAGGCTTACTGACTGGATGGCAGGGTGGGGGCCCAGCTCAGTGGTAGCACGCTGGCCTTCCAACCACTGAGTCCCAGGTTCAATTCCCTGTCGAGCCTATGTTGGATGGCCAATTCATCCTTCGTCTCATCGCCATGGTCCCTACCTGTCCTAATTAGCCCATCAGGTGCAGAAATACAAGACGTAACGCCCTAATCCACCCACCACCACTGACTGGATGGATGATGCTTAAGCAGATGAGTAAGGATTTAGTGTCCAAGTGGTTAGTAGAGTCAGAAATGACTATAGATTTCTCACTGTGTTTGATTTGAACCACAAACCCTACTTAATGTATGCAATTATGTCAGCTCATCTATGCTCACTTTGTGATAAAAAAAATGCCATTCATAGAAAGAAGAACCTTTTTGCCTAAAGATGCCGACAAACATCCACAACATTTATGTCCTAAAAGAGTCTAATGCATGTTGGATGAAATCTTGGAGATAAGCAGACAGCCTGCTCTGTTTCCCTTTAAAATAAAGATGAACTTCCAGTTTTGAATACTAGTGGTTTAATTTCAAGCCTCAGTGGCTTTGCTTTTATGGTTTATTTGCAGAATTCCGAGCAGTTTCCAGTTGCAACTTAACTAAATACACCCAGCAGACGACTACTGCTCAAACTAATGGAACCAGAGGCAGTGGGGCCATTTTGGCCGATAGCCGGTTTGGTCTGTGGACGATTTGAGCCAACATTGGCAGTGGCCTCAATGGACTACTTTGCAGCAGAATCAGTGCTTGTGTGAACTGTTTTTAGAGCATTTACGATTCAAGGAAGCCCCCGAAGTGCTGTTATGTCAGAATTCATGTTCTTACAGCTCTGTTCTGCAGTGGGGAGGCTGGTCCAGTCTCGACCCTCTCTTGATGTTGCGAATGACTTTGTGGCTGCTGAGCTCTTGGTATGGAGTAGCCCCTGGAAATAGATTAATAAGCCACCATTAATTGGTTAGAAGCTGACATGGTAATAAGTAATAGACGCAGAACATTGTGTAGAGTCCTAACCCACATCTCATCATTACACTTGCCTCTATAACTATAGGTCAAAATTGCTTCATTAACCATATTTATTGGGCCACTATCACGGATATAATAACAGCCACCCAGTCAGTCAGCCAGTCAGTCAGCCAGTCAGTCATCCAGTCAGTCACCCAGTCAGTCAGTCAGTCAGCAAGTCAGTCAGTCAGTCAGCCGGTCAGTTACCCAGTCAGTCGGTCAGTTACCCAGTCAGCCAGTCAGTCACCTAGTCAGTCACCCACTCAGTCAGTCAGTCACCCAGTCAGTCAGCCAGTGAGTCATGTGTTGTCAAGTTTTTGTGTCTAGCTTCCTGTTGAAATGCCAGCAATCGATCTCTCCGCTTTTTAAATCTTTTTACGCGTTTACCTCCAATTTAATTTGAATAACCATCAGATTTGAATATTTCACACTTTGATTAACAGTATTCAACACAATAAATATTCTCCCATTTAAAATCATTTTCAAAGTAAATCCCCTGCTGTTTGTTGAGTGGATCAATCGAACACATCACTGGTTACATTTTCATAGCTATTGATCCTAAAGTTTGCCGACGCATGTGAAATCACTCTGAATTTGTTTCAAAGCTTTTAAAGAGTTCCACAAATTGCTTGTCGATTATTTTGTATATAGATACTACTGCCCTCTATGGGAATGCAAATGAAATATTGACCGGAAGGAGAAGGTCATCTCCCAAGGTTGCAAATGTGCTCCGGATCAAAAGCAGTCTTTGGAGAAATTAATACATTGATAAAAAATAACTAAATACTAATTTATTATTGATCTATTGGTTGATACTTAAGAATTATAACAAAGGCAAGGCATGGTGATCGCAACAATACTGTAGCCAGCAAAACTAAATTTATTGTAAGGTTACACTCTTGATCGCTCGTAAACATTTGGCGGTCACCTGAAGCTTTCTCTCCAAAATGAAGTGATTAAAAGCATAACCTTACAATCAACTGGATAACCTACACAGATGAATCTACACCTACAAACTAATTAGAATACATTTGAATGAAGATTTTATAGAATGATCTGCACGTATAATCAGTTTAGGTATATTTGGTACTACAGTATACTAATAGGATGATAAGTGATATACCTTATGCGGCCAAAACGTGATCTATTTGCCCTATTTGTGGGGGCAAAGATCGGGACAGGCGTCTGTGACATATCTGTATGATCATTGACATAATCTAATGCTTGTATAGTAAAGGCCGTGGTGAAAATGACTCGAAGGTGTGATAAGTGTGCATGTGCTACATTCAGATCCATATCTATAATTTTTGAGGAAACAAGAAAATATATTCATAAAGGTAATTTATGACTATTATTACTTTCGAGTGTATGATTGCAGCTGCATGTAATGTCGTCAATTGCGATAATAACAAAAGAGGTAGCAGTAGCTGCTGGTGCAAGTGTCTTGGCCACACCCTGTATCTGTAACTGGGGGATTTCAAATGCCCATATTTCATTAGTTTCGGTACTGACCTAAAGTGACGATTTCCCATAACAAAATTCCAAACGACCAGACATCACTCTTTGTTGTGTAAATGTTGCTCACTAGAGACTCCAGCGCCATCCAGCGGATTGGCATTCTGCACTGAAATTAAGATGATAAATAAGCTAGATAGCAAAATATGATCACTAGAAATTTCAATATTTCATGGTGCAAACTTCTGTTAGTTTATAAATACCATTGAAATTAAATCAAAATATGTGGAAAGATAGAATGGCAGCACAAAAACATATTCCCCATTTCATATTTGTTTGTCCGTTAGACGTACTTTATGCATGTCTTACCTTTATTGCTCTTTGGTGCTGGCGATATTCCACAACATCTTGTGCGTAACCAAAGAAACTGATTTTGCACATTTTGCCCTCTCCTAGGAAGACACTCCTAGCTGCTAAATCTTTTTGTAGAACCTGACAGACGGTAAAAACAGTTGATTTATCTTTTATAGACTCTAATGCAACTTTTATTATGTCTTCTTAAGTTAGGTCTTGCCGTTGCAGGGTGTAAGTGTAAAATTAAAACACAGTACAAAATAATATGTATGGGAATTTAGTATAATGAAAGCAACATAATAAATCTTTCCTTAGGACAAATTCTCACTGAAGGACGATATTTTTGATACTGGACGTTGTCCAATATTTGCCTGTGTAAACTTGGTTTATTCTAACCAACTGGATTTGGAATTCTGTAGAAGGTCTCTGACTTTTAGCATGCATAAAACAGTCAAGAACCACATAGCAGCTGACGTTAAATAAGAACAAGACACGCCATCATTCCACTTATTGTTCTTCTGTATGTCATATATATCTGTACCATGTTTGCAGAACTCTTACAATGCTTGTGGGGGTCAAATATCATATTTGATATCGTCATATTATTGTCATATGACACCACTGAGACTTGTTTTAGAGAGGCAATATATGACAGCCAACTCATAAGAAAATATTGGAAGGCTGGGCATTCTGTAATATACAGGGATCATACATCAGCATATCCTAGCCTGGAATTATTCAGGTGGCCATATTTTCTAACGATCAATGAATGCATATGATACGTTGATATGTCGAATGTGTATAAAACGAGACAAAAAAAGAGTTTTTTCTTTCTTTTCAAATGTTGACAAGTGTATCATGTATGATATTACTGTGTCAATAAAAGCTCAAACTATCGGTATACACTTTGCAAAATGATAAAATCATATATCTTAAACAAATTGTTGATAGGCAGGATTTTTTTAGCATACATATCAGCATTGACCAGGCATTCGTACATAATATACATGAACTTGCTTCGAGAAATTAATCAGCTCTTCATTGCATTTGCCTCTGGAAACAGGTAATATAAGCTGACTAAGCTTCAAACCCTATGGCATTGTAATATCACATTACATAGTTTTGATTTAATGACATTTTGATATGGTTTTATGCCTAAATTATGTGCTCATCCATCAAAAATACCCAGAAGAGCTGATCTAGTCTGTCAATGATGATCAGCTATACAAGATGTTTCAGTGATTTACCCTTACCCTTAATGAAGCTAAATGAGCCATGCCTCTGGCTACCTGTCCTGCAAAACTGATTAAGTCCATAGTGAGGGTGAAATTGCTGTGGCCTGCTATGTTCATGTGCATGTGGGTATGCCTAAGGTCCCTCAGGTAGTCCAACAAACTGCCAAAGGGAACCGCTTCCATGGCCATCATCATGGGTTCTGCAAGTACAAAATAAAACTGACTTAAGGCCACCTCACTAAAAGGCTATGAAACGATAAAATGTTATCCGGAATTTTTTTTTTAGTGAATCGCGACTGGCTAAACAAGCATTTGTATGCTCATCCTTTCTTGTTGGAAAATTTGTATGTTCATACAAAATAACAGGTAAGAAAAGAAACTAATAGGTCTTGATTATCGACAGTCCAACTTCTTCAAGTTTAGTCATAATATACATCCTTCATTGTACTTTTTGCTAAAGAAGGCACAGTATAAAATTCCTAGCAATCTATTACCTCAAACGCCTAACAAATGTGTGTACAAAGTTCAGGCGGATCACAGAGTACCTTCAACTGACCACAAATCGATGGTGACTCTTCGGGTGTTCAGTAAGGAACCCAAGGCATGCATTGACTCTCCTTTGTTGCACCCAGACACAAAGAGACAAGGAAAAACCTTTTTTGCACATCCAGTCTTTAGATCTAAGTGAGTAATAGGTACTCTGCTCATTAATGGTGGACCGGACAGAGAAATGTGTGACCTCTAGCACTAGGGAGCATCAGAGTGCAAAAGGTCATAGCCTCTCATATGTCAGAGTGTATAGGGAGTAGAACTGAGTGCTGTATACCTGAGTAGTCTCTGTCTCTGGGATAAAAGACGGGACAAGTTTTATGATAGACATTACAGGAGTAACATGGATGCTGAAACGATTTTCGACCTTGAAGAGGGACAAGATGACCAAGCGTGTTCTTTCTGATCAGACGTTAAGGTTGAAAACAGTTACATGATTACACCCAAATGTGAGTTGACCCTACCCGTTCAACGTTTTTTCAGTTGATATAATTGTACCAGTGGCCACAGGGCATTGTTGAAATTGCACCAAGTTAAACAAAGACTGATGAAGATTGTTAACACTTATTATTTTGGTGGTACTGATTGTCAATGTAGTCACCTTTGATGATATCAGGATAGTGCTTTTAAATGCAATTAATAATAAAACTTAATTAACAAAATGCTATGTAACTATAGTACAGTCCATAACTGCATGTAGAGCAGTATTTTTGAAGAAACCTTTCTGCTGGTATACAAACGCATTGAACACTAGTCTCAGCACCAAAATTTATCGATGCCTACCCCTGGGCTGCACCCCCAGAGTTTTATAAAGTATTATTCGGATTTGCCTTCCATACATATGTATAACACGTTATGAAAATGATCAGCAAAAAGCATCACTTGCTCCCCCTGGGTGTCGTTACTGAAGACCCCTGGTGGTTAAATGGTTTATAACTGGGCGATAATGTATAGGTAGGATGGCAGGCAGAAAATTGGACCTACAAGCAATGTGTAGAGACAGTTTCAGTTCTATTATTTCTGCAAGTCAATACGTTACGAATCAAAGTCGGAGGCACAGTTTCAAGGAATCTTCCTGGAAGAAAATAATCCATTTCAAAGTTTGATAACCTTTCTAATAGAATTTATTTCACATTGAACTATGTGCTACGATATTTCGGAATTCCACTTTAAAATTTGAATGCTTAGTAAACACTGGCAAATACAACTCAACATTGAACCAATGCAATTTGAATAACAAAGTCGAATTTTCAATGAACGGCCCCAGATAGAGCAGACCACAAATGGAAATCAAATATTGTTCCACAAAACAAAGATTCTTAAAAAGTGATTTGTAACCTTGTGCTCAAAGATCCCATCAGTTTTATCTCAATTAATTTTGGCAGTTTAAATGAGCTGATCCAGAATATTGGTTCAATATTCAAGTGTGTTCGAGAGGGCTATTGGTACAGGAAATAGAGTTCTGTCCAAACTGCTCACAGACCTTAAGGAGTAGTAGTAGTAGTAGTATTAGTAGTAGTAGTATTAGTATTAGTAGTATTAGTATTAGTATTAGTAGTAGTAGTAGTAGTATTAGTATTAGTAGTAGTATTAGTAGTAGTAGTAGCAGTAGTAGTAGTAGTATTAGTATTAGTAGTAGTAGTAGTAGTAGTAGTATTGGTATTAGTAGTATTAGTATTAGTAGTAGTAGTAGTAGTAGTAGCAGTAGTAGTAGTAGTAGTATTAGCAGTAGTAGTAGCAGTAGTAGCAGTAGTAATATTAGTAGTAGCAGCAGCAGCAGCAGTAGTGATTTTTTATTGACACATCTTTGCATTTCGAGACAATCGTTGCGGTGACTCATGTAGGTAAATGGTAACAGTTGAATTTGTGAAAAATGTTTCGGTTGTTAAATGATTGGCCTCTTAGCAAGTGTGTGTAATCATAGGAAATACTATATCTGTCTTTGAAGTAAAAATCACTTGAAACTTTCTGTAGATGATGACTGCAGATCATGTGTCATATTTTACCAATGTTTTTACTTTTCGTAGTTGCAGTTTACTACTATATCTATTACTACTAGTAATATAGCGATGGTAGTAATAGTAGTAATAGTAGTTATTGTAGTAATAGTAGTAATAGTATTAATAGCAGTAATAGTAGTTACTGTAGTAATAGTAGTTATTGTAGTTATTGTAGTAATAGTAGTAATAGTAATAATAGTAGTAATAGTAGTAATAGTAGTAATAGTAGTAGTAGTAGTAGTAGTAGTAGTAGTAATAGTAGAACTAAAAGTCATTACATGAAACATTGGTCAAAGCAACAGTATGTTTTCAACCTCCATATGTACTACACTTGCCCATGAGATATGAAATAGACAGACAAACATGATGTGCAAAGGCAGGGGTCTAATGTGTATGCCATTAACCATATGCATAGATGTACCTTTTTCTACACAGCATCCCAGTAGCTGTAGGACATTGGCGTGACTCTTGATGGAGCGTAGAACCTCCATCTCTCTCAGGAAACTGTGCTTCTCTTGGTTACTCATGCTTTCTGCAATAAAGAGACACAACTCAAAGAGTAAAGATTCATTGCCCCCTCTCATAAAATCCGGACTGCTTTAAGTCTTTATTGATCTTCCATCAAATGAAAGTGGTAAAGTGGTGTGAGGGTAGTAAAATAAGGATTTAATGGTGGAAAGGAGAAACATTTTTCTCGATTTGGCAGTAAGGAATAGACGGGGTTAAGGCATGAAAACAGAATTACAGCAGTAATGGTTAGGTAGTCAGACCTTTTATAATGTTTATTGTCAAGCCACGGATTTTTAGTTTGTTATCAGTGGTCTGATTGCATGTATTTGGTATATGTGTTAATAATAATATATACGGCCTCACAAGCAAGGATGGTGATATGAGGTAATTAAATTTACTTTCACCTTGAGCATGTTTGTCTCTTGTCTGATGTCAATAAATAGTAAAATACAATTCGAAGCATCAACCCATAGAGCATGCGAGACCAACATGTTGGATTGATGGACAAACGTTGGCTGATAGGCTGTGGCATATGTTACTTGGGAATGATATTGTATAACTGGCAAGTGAAGTCATATTACATTAGCTCCAAGCAGCCTCAACCGACTGTACAGTTACACCCTTGGCAGGCCTGTTCAAGCATGAGCCTTTCTCAACTCCCTGGGGAGTATGCAGCCGAGCAGTCGCAGTCAGCACATCAGGCTAAGCTACAATTGCCATCACTGCCTATAGCCAAGTACCCATTCACACCTGGGTGGAGTGAAGCAGTGGTTCAAGGAGGATCTGCTCAGTTCCTCCATACCATGGCTGAGTTTGAACCCACGACCATGCACGCCCAAGTCCAACACTTTATCAACTTGGCCATAGCACCCGCACGGACACGGCAGTCACATATGAATCAAGGCAAAAGGCAATGTTACGTTGACTAGAATTATCTCAAATCTCAAGCAATGGAGATTTATGACAGTATTTCTTCATGATTAATAAAAACTTCATAAACCTTTAATTGTTCTAACAGAGGCAGTGGTCCAGCCTTGCTTTGTGCTGACTCCATAGACCTCTGCCTTCATAACGGAGCCCCCATGGCAGTCACAGATGTGCTCATACAAGTAGATGTTGGATCTTGGAATTGACCACTCGGGGGCGCCATGCATCACCACTGGTTTAGTGGCTTTGTCTACCAGATTCACCTGGCGGAAAGAAAAGAAAAATTCAGTAATTCCATGGGATATGGGAAAATTTTCACTTCGTGCAGAATAACCATAAAATTCAATAGATTAAAATTATTGGCAAGCAATAGTACAAATCACTTTTCACCGCCATTTTTGCTCCTGGCTTTGTATATTTCGGTTGCATTTTGCTTTGCAGTTTTTAAAATTAAATTTTGCAGTCCTTTTCAGAAAACATTTCACAGCAATGGATCGAAATATATGAAACAATGTCTTATGCACTTACCCGTCTGTTTCTATTCAGTATAAACCAAAATGCATAGAGGTTCGATAAAATGACAATTGATAAGTAAATAAACAAGATGAGAGCCAGTATCACAATTTCTCTTCTGGTCATCCCAGCTGCAATTGAAAACCAAACATATTTCTTTTAATATTGTATTCACTTATTAGGCCTACTGTAAATGGATTAAAATTTGGGAAATCAAACAAGATATTCTTAGAGAATCATATTTACGTCTTGATACTTTCATGGGACCAGGTCTGATCATAGGAGGTCTATATTTTGATATATCTGAAGAATAAGAAATACACAAATGAAAATAGAATGATAAAATGATAACTAATTCACTGGTCAAATTGAGAATCACTTTGCTTGTAGGAATATGCATGCAAAACGTTGGAAGCACAAAATCATATTCAGTAATATGAAAAAAAAAAAAAAAAGGCACCGCAAGCAGTGTTGACGCTCGACTGTTGTATGCATGTTACTTGCTTTACATTGTCCAGGGTCATTGCTCTTTCAGGGTCTGTGGGGTTATTACCGCCAAGTAACATACAAAGTAAATTCATGAAATTTTACCCCTTCATGGGTACCCAAGACAACCTTACAAGTACTACAACAAGATCTTAACACCCTGTAGAGTGTACAAACCAAATATGATGAACATCCTATCTTCCAAACAGAATTTATAGCATTTTACCCCATAAAGGGCTAATTACCAATGGCAAACATATAAGTGCTACAATATGAAGGTAACACCCTGAAAAGTATACAAACCAAATTCGCTAAAAATCCGATCACCCAAATACAAGTTATCACAATTTACCCTTCATGGGTAATTACTCCATGGTAACAATACACATGACATAACATGATGCTTACACCCTGTACAGTATAAAAACCAAATTTAAATCCAATCACCCTAACAGAACTTATTGCATTTTACCAAATCATGGGGTAATTAACCTATAAGTGTTAGAACATGATGCTAACAGCCTGCAGGGTATACAAACTAAATTTGAAACAAATCCAATCCCCCAAACAGAAGTTATAGCACTTTACCCCATCATGGGGTGATTACCCTTTGGCCACATTAAAAGTGTTGGAACATGAAGCTAACATATTGTAAGGTACACAAACCAAATTTGAAGCAAATCCAATCACCAAAACAGCAGTTAAAGCATTTTACCCCACATGGGGGAATTATCCTTCAACAACCCTAAAAGTGTTAGAACAAAATGCTTAAACCCCATAGGTTATACCAACAAAATTCGAAGCAAATCCCCAAAAAACAAGTTACAGCATTTTACCCCTGATGGGGTACTTACCCTTTGACAACCCTAAAAGTGTTAGGACATGATGCTTACACCTCGTAAGGTATACAAACCAAATTTGAAGCATATGCGATCACCCAAACAGAATTTGTAGCATTTTACCCCTCATGGGGTAATTACCCTTTGACAACCCTAAAAGTGTAAGCACCCTGTAGAGTATACAATCCAAATGCGAAGCAAATCTGATCACCCAAACAGAAGTTATAGCATTTTACCATCATAGGGTAATTACCCCAGGTAATTATTCCATGACAACCGTATAAGTCTCAGAACACCAACCCTGAATAAACCCCATGCGCTGTGTTCTTTACTCATAGAAGTAACCATGCTTCCATCAAAATATCATACCCCATTGAAGAGCTAAATGAAAGACCTTAACCAGAAGGTGCTAACACCCCAACAACAACAATGCCAACTAAGTGACAACAATAACTCGTCTGTTAGACAAACAGATGAGCAAAAACTATTTTCAGTTTTTTCATTAGCTTTGACTCACCTGTATTTACAAAAACTACAAAAGAAAATGTGTGGTTGAGCAGTGTTTGGTTGAATAAATAAGAATTCCCTAATCTCGGCCTGGAGCCTTGTTGGTCATCCTCCAGGTGGCGGTAGAGTACATTCGCACCAGGTGTCTCTTCAGTATAAGTTATTGGAAAAGATGAACTGAGAGAGGTAAATCCTATCCTATCTCCTGCTGATACTAACATTGGTGCACTTAACCTCACCTGAAAGAAAAATTTCAGTATATATTCATATTAAGTGTTTGGATACAGAGTATAATGTACAGTTAGTTTAATTAAAAATGGCCTGTCAAATGAACTGTCTGGCTATAGCTGGCAACTCAAAGCCGGATCTGAGTCATGCATATTTTATTTTAAAGATGCATGCCTATTTCCAATACATATTAATTATATGATATATAAGATACATTTCTTACATTTATCACAAACCCATGATTTCCTGTTGACTACTTTGTGCTACTTCAAATGAACAAAAATATTGTTACAACAAGGCATGAACTTGTTTGGCGATAAAATCACAATTGATAAGTATATAACCAATATTGGAGAGCCCAATATTCAGCTATAGTTATTTAGAGATTTCAATGTCGTTTATACATTGATTTAAAGTTAATGAAGCTAAAATGCGAGTCTGCTTTGATGGTGTTCTCATATTGTAAGCATTGTTCATTATTCCCTAGAGCTGCTTTCCTGCAAAGTATCGGATAGGAGTAATCATAGCTGCGGGACCAGGAGGAAAAAAGTCTTTTGACAGAGGTTATTCTGGTGTGGCATCACGACTAATGTCGTGAGTCAGTTTTGTCAGACTAATAAAGACTCTTACATTTTAGTGAAGCATAATATACTTACAGTTTCAATGCCTATTCCTTGAGTAGTGTACTGCCTCTCATCTATCAATGTATATGCACCATCGTTTTGATCTTTTGGCCGCCATATTTGCAACCATATTGTGCTGTTTATGACAGAGCTGTGGATTTCAAGGGTGGTCACAAATCCCAAGGGCAGAACTAGCCTGTCTTCTGCCATAATGAGTATTCCTAGGGTCTCTCTTAAAATGCGTCCTTCGACTAGTGGGTTTCCTATTGTTACCACTGCAATAAAATTATAACAATTGCTTTGAACATCAAAACCAGAAAACAATAGGAGATTACATGCAAATGAATTCTTACATCCGACGTTTGAATTTAATTTTTTACCTCAGTTGCAAAATGTGGATCACAGGTTAACTCTACATTCTCATTAACTTGTTGTATTCATTTTTAATAAGAATTTCAATAAGATAAAGTTAAAGTGTGTTTAAATACCAGTGCTGGCTGTTGGTTTGGCTCCTCCATCTAGGGGGCCTACTCCAAAATCTGGAAAACCAAGTAAGAAAATGTAACCAAGTAAAAGTAGGACGATTCTCTCAAATTGTTATCAAATGCAATGAACCATGATTTATGTATGAATTTGGTCATCATTCATTGATTCATTGATTCATTCATTGATTCATTCATTGATTCATTCATTGATTCATTCATTGATTCATTCATTGATTCATTCATTGATTCATTCATTGACTTACTTGTGTCTATGAGAGCTGAGAATGCAAACACCCAGGTATCGTAGGCAATAGCATCAAATGTATACGCTCCCCCATTTACAGGAAGTGAGGTGAAGGAACGTGTGCGCACTTTGGCGCCAAAACCCAATGGCCGGAATTTGAAAACAATCCCAGAATTCTCTGATTCAGACAGGAAGCCGAGTACATCACCTTCCTGTACTCTAACGCCATCTCCTGGGTATAGCTGAAAAAAAAAGAAAAAAAAACTACAAAACTGTAAATGTGGGAACCTTTTGCTTGTTTTCTACCAAATGATGTGCAATGTAGATTGCTTAACTTGGTTTTTCAGATTGCCTAACTTGGTAGATTGCCTAACTTGGTAGATTGCCTAACTTGGTAAGTAAGGTACAGCAGGGACATGATACATTTCAGCATAACATGAACAAACATGACGAAGAGTTCTGCAATGTAAGAATTCAAAGCCAAGTTGAATTTTCATGTTTACACGCAGTATCATCAGAGCATAATTTAGATCTTTAAAAAAAAGGTGAAAAAAAGAAAAGATACAGTTAGTTTCATTAAAAACGGCCCATCAAATTGAAACTAGACAAAGCGGTCATAGCTGGCTACTCAAATCCGGACCTAAAAGTACATATTTATTATTAGATTAATTTCTTACATTTACCAAGGTTTCTATTTATCTGACCAGTGATGACTATTAGCTATAGCATGTTTAGACCACAGACAGGTACAGGTCACTACAGACATCTAGAGTCGAGCTTATTTAATGAAACTAACTGTAGATACTGAAAAACAAATATCCCGATTAGTTAAAAGAAAAGGAAAGCGATGAAGAACATTAACAAAAAAAAAATAGAAAAAAAAACCTATTAATGTCACAGAAGCAAGAAAACTTGAAAAGGAATTTCTCTCATAATTTGGAAAATAATAAATACTCAATAAAATACCTACAGAATGATTTGCCCTGTCTTCACTGAAGTATTTACTCTCAAAAAGCAGACGATATCTGGGCCCTGATTCCATTGTCGTCGTGTTTCTGTTGTTGATTTTGTTTGCTGCTAGGGGTCGCCATATTTGCAAACGTAAGGGGGCGATACTGTCTGAGGTAGTCAGACGAAACTCTCGCAGGGTTCCATTGACTAACGAGAAGTCAACGAGAAGAAAAGTTAATCGTCGAACGTTAGTCAGACTCTCCTGACTACTTGACCAAGTATTTCCTACTTCCACCACTAGAGGGCCATGGAACAAAATAAAAACAGCTGCGAATTATTGATTACTTAAACATCATACATATATATACAGTTGGATACACTTCAGACATTTTTCCCTAAATCTATGTTAGCAGTGTTTATTTAAGTCATCTGCCTTTCACATTAGATTGACAGGATTATGTACACTCAATCACTGCACAGACTTTACTTATGTCATTCAGTGTCAACTTTTGCAAAAGAAAAAATAAATAAATGTCTGTGGTCACATATATATTGCATCAGTTAAAAAAGTGAAATATAAGTCACAGAATCTGTCATATTTTCATAAAATGTCCATTGTGTGTCCCTTTTATTTGCATATCATAAGTTTGGGTATGCTGTGGTGAATACTTTTATAATGGAAATGACAAATTGAGCTGTATTTCCTTACCTTCACAAAGAGTAATATGAAACAAAGCAGCCCATGTCAGAACAGAATAATTGCTTTGGATCATGACCTGGCCCTCTCAAACATCTAAAAATTAAAACCAAAATCGGAAACATTTGAAAAGTGACAAAAATGGTCTAGTGGTTAAGGCCCTAGTTAGCTCTATTAAAGGTCCTAATTTGAATCCTAGTCCAGACACTCTTCATGAGCAACATCTCAGCTGGATGTCAGTAGCATGAAACGTTACTGGGTATGTAAAAGACTCAACCCATGGGGGTAAATGTGTAGCATGGTGTGGACTCCCCTGATATCATCATCATCGGTCATATAAGCTAAATAAGCAGTGCAAGAGAAAAATGAAATACACTTGTAAGATATCAGCCAAAATTTGAAAAAACAAATTTGGCTATAAATTTAACGTAGTGTTTCAACTTCTCATCTTTTCTTGTCGTTCCATTGCCAATGACAACACCCCCCTCCTCCCCCTTTTCATTGTAAATAAGACCATAATATAATATTTCCACTTGCCACACAGCAAGCTCCCCAGTTAGTGACAACTGATTAACTTTGGGGAGCTCCCTCCACCGTAAATTCATATTTGAAATCCTATATAGATATTACTATTATTTTTTATTTTATTTTTTATTTGCAAAATAAACTATCTTGAATCTTGTTCGTTCAGATTCAAGTTCATGAACTTGGTTACCAGAAGTGAATGACTATTGTAAATATTAGATGTACTAGTATACTTATCAATGCTCTTGACACTCATGACAAGGAGACTGGCAGAAATATCCCAGTGTCAATACACATTGCATGATATAGTTGAGTACATGGTTTTTCCAGTGGCTGTATTACATGTTTTTGACACTTAATATACCTTAGGCCATATATCACTTGCTGTAAAATTAAGTTTCTGTTCTCTAAGCAAGAAAATGTTCTTGGGTCAAGATTATGTATTTACGATACAGAAGTTTGCCAAAATGTTTTCTAAATTTTTATGTTAGCTGATGTTCTGCTGTGCATATAATATTGACACCTCTTTGAACTTTGCATTAAGTTTAAATGCTACCAACCTGATTAACGTTTCATCCTAACCACTCCCCAAAATGCTATCCATTCGTATTGAATCAGTGTTCACAACTTTGGGTCACCTTCCATGTGTTACTCCAGCGTGAATTGCCTGAAATCAGCACAAAAGAAAATAGTTGATTTCGCATCGACACTTATGGATTTAAAAACTTCCCATAGAATCTATAGGCGATCACACTGAAGTGCGTATCAATATTTATCTACAGTTTAGACTTTGCGAGTGATCCAATAGGTCTTAATGTTGCCCCCTGAGGTACTCATGCTGTTGTGACAAGACTTGGCAATTTTCTGAGCATGTTCAACTTTGAGTCAATCTGATGGGGAGGGTGATAGGGGCAGGGGGCATTTTATAGATTTGTTTGCGTTACAAAGTTTGTTTTTAGGGAGAGAAATTATCATTGATTGATTAAGTTGATTTGTTTACAGTATTCAATTATCACGACTGGTAAGAAAAACACCCTTTGCATCACGAGCTAACCTGTATAAATGTATTTAGTATTCAGTAATCGACATGATTTCCTTATACTGACTGATTGAATAACTGGACATAACATCTGTCTGTCGGTCTGTCTGTCTAGCTGTCTGTCTGTCTGTCTAGCTGTCTAGCTGTCCATCTATCTCTCTGTCTGTCTATCTATCTTTCTATCTAGCTATCTTTATTTAGCTATCTA
The DNA here is from genome assembly GCA_932294295.1 of Alitta virens. NCBI lineage: Eukaryota > Metazoa > Annelida > Polychaeta > Phyllodocida > Nereididae > Alitta > Alitta virens. The sequence goes on along the minus strand of OW028577.1, from coordinate 42,223,238 downwards.
TCTTTCTCGCTATCTATCTATCTATCTATAGGCCTATATCTATCTATCTATATACAGTGGTCCCCATTATCATGGCAACTGATACATACCTGGCTATAGGCTAGCAATTTCAACATAGCTGTATCTACAGAAACTAAATAAATGGTAAACATTGAGGAAAGTAAATCTGATATATATATTTTAACCTGATCCATGATCATAGGACACCAGCAAACTCATTTCCTTCTTTGTTTAAGTTTTGGGGCTTTATGGTCGTTTATGATTTAACAATAATTCTGGTGGATTTTATTTGAGCAACATGTGGAAGATTATTTTTTGGAGAGGGGTATTTACCCTGTAAATCAATTGGGGTAAACTCATTAAGTGACATCTGAACAGGCTGTGGGGGGTCAAAGAGGAAGTTATGTAATTGGTGTCTAAAATAGAACTAATCGATATAATGCTAATAAAATGCAGTTTAATATAATGAAAGGGTGCAAATTATGAATTGGAAGGCAAAATTGAAGCACTCGAGTGTTAGCTCATTCAGGCAGCAGATATGTTATATAAAAGATCTTGATTATTTGAAAATCCTTATCACTTCACCATTCGGATCACTCAAGCATGATATAAATTACAATAATTAGGAAGCATCCGTATTCTAGCATCAATGGCATTAATAGTGAGGTGGTCCTAAAAGCGAGGTAGTCTCAAAGTGAAGTTTTTCAACACCAAGAAAATTACTACTACTATATAATACTACTACTGCTAGACTTTTTGTCAAAGTCATTCTGTCTATCCAGACTTTTTTTTTGCTAAATACCCAGTAATTGCATGGTACAGTAGATGTGCCTCAGGTTAAAATCTTGCACAGTTAATCGTCATGCACTTTAATGAAATACTGTATCAGAAAACTGTATTACTGAAGATTACTACACATAATTTATCCAGAGAATAAAAGGGGATGGACACAAAGTATTACTTATTTGACAACAGCGTGCTAGGAGTAATTTGCATGTAATGGTTAAAAAAAAATGTTAATACGGTGTACAGTCTCTCTCCTAACAGGAGATACTATGCTTTTTATATTATTACATAAGAACCTAATAAATTATGACTGAATTTCCTTTCCGTAGGTATCTGATTACCACTATTGAACATTATTGAGCAGGCTGGTGAACCCATTGTGTTTGGGGAAAATCTAAATTAATTTAAAAAAAAAAGAAGATAAATACTTTTGCAGCTTACCTCAGGAAAAACAGTTCACTGTAAAAATCCAGGAAGGAAGCTTTTTACTCCTGTCTACCTCAAACACAAGTGTTCAGCTGCACAAGGTTTTGACGCATGCTCACCGTGAGAGACTGATACATGAAAATATTGATTAATAATCAAAACTCAGAAAATCCTGCCTCACTGGGCGCCCTGGCTGGGCAGATTTTTTTTTTAGCGCCCAGCAGGGAATTGCATTAATTCTGAACATTTATTTGTTGTAGATGGGAAAAAGTAAAAAATAGACAAGTTGAATTTCGTTTTAAAATGATTTTATTTGTATAGGTTATATACTTTACATATCACATAGATATTACAATTTAAAAGCAGTCTACAATTGTTTACGAACATCTCACTATCAACATTACAACTGAGACCGCTGCATGTAAATTGTCCCAGCTCCTTTTTTCCACAGGCCTATTTACCCAAAACATACTTAACGATAAAAAAGATAACAAAACAGGTATGCATTGCATGAAAAAATGAAATAAAATATGACATTGGAAGTTAAACAAAGTGCATTCTGTACAGGTTAGGTGCCCAATTTTAGAAATAATAATTGAACTTTGAATACAATAGTTAAACCCGCTCTCCTTTTTTGCTCCTTACCTAGACCCCAATCAGCCTGATAATTTTAAAACTATTTACAAGTGCATCAAGACAATATATACATTTCTATAAATATCATACAGCAAATTGGTTTTGCTGTTTCCCCTCCATGTGACTGGTTCCGCTTCAATGGCATCAATGCAAGATGTATTTTTCACATTGGATAATTATTCATGTCATTAACAAACGCAACAGCGTGTCATAGCAAACACAATTAAGAACTGTGATCTAGTAGGCTAAATACAAATAGATAGGTTAGGACACCCAAAATGAAGATTCAAATCAACATGTTGCTATTTCGCACAAAATGTAAATACAGGGGAATCCCACAATTAAGAACACCGGGTATTCAGACTATTCCAATTTACGAACAACAAGTAACAAAAACAAAACAACAACACTAATTATTTTCTCGAATCCCAAGAACAATCATAAAGTTTCACAATTTGACAAAATTTGAAATAAATGCTGCAGTGTAGCTACTTACATTTTGCAGTGGTAAAATATATGTGAGCATCTATATCAGCAAATCATTTTGGTAATGCTACATGCAAACCATGTTGAAATTTAACGAGCTACTTCATATTCATTTTCATTAGCACCCCTGTTATAATCTGTCTCACCATTGTACAAAGCTTCGTTTTCGTTTTCATCAATCACCGAGTACTGACGTTCAAGTTGGCGCTTATTTCTAGGAAGGAAATCATCATTTTCATGCACGTCATCTTCCACAATGGAATAGTCATGCTTTTCAACTGGCGCTAAATAATCTTCGGCAACTTCCGCAGCCGCTTCGGGTGACATTACTACTTCGGGTATTTCCGTGAGCGGAGCTGAAGACGTCATTATCTTGTAATGACCATCGTCGGCGTTAACGTCTGCATTGCCTGTGTTCAGGTAAATATTGTCTGAATTGTCCGAATAGCCCGAATTGCCCGAATTTTCCATATCTGGATTCATGTATTCATTGTCGCCGGATAGCCTCTGACTCAGGCCTAATAATGCCGGATGAAACCCTCTGTGGTCCAAAACGTCCACCGACGCGGACCTGGGACGCAAGAACGCACTAGACGACGCTGCGACATCAAAGGACATGGAACGTTGCTGACGTTGACTTTGTGTCGATGCAATCCGGTAGAGGTCGTTCTCGTCTTCGTAATCTTCCAAGATGACGCCACTGCCCACGGAGGATACAGAAAGCAGTCTGCCTCTTGTCAGGCTCTGCAGAAAGCATAAAAAAGCACATCAGTTTAAAACTCATACTTATTAATATCATTAACTGAATATATATATGCCTGATGAACTTTCGGAAACCTAATCAGTAAACAGGCTATCGTTGTAGGCCTAGGCTATTAGGTGGTCTCACATGGCAAATACATTTTGGATAACTTCATGACATGATTTTTCAAGTTAAACATAAGATGAACAGCTATTTATTTACATGAATAAACATATGCATTGGTTTGTAAAATAATCTGGGTGGGTGTTGGTCGTTTTTTACTAAGTATTTACAAATATATTTGCAAATACCCAATATTTGTATTTAAATACTTTTTCAAAAGGCAGTATTTGTATTTGTATTTGAAATCTTTAAAAGTATTTGTATTTGTATTTAAATACTTTCGACATCTGAGTATTTGTATTTGCATTTGACAGTTTGGAGACTATTTGTTTTTGTATTTAAATACTTTTTTCTGCATTTGAACCCAACCCTGACAGCAAACTCACTCGGTATGACTTGGGGTAGTTATATGTCGGGTTAGACATCCCATCGACAGGGTATGTCCTGTCATAGCTGTCATTAGACATGGCCATGTAGTTGGCTTCTGCAACTTCAGCATCGAATGGGTCCATTGGAAAAGATAGGCCATTGGGATCTCTGGAACTTGGGACATATTCGCTCTCTTCATCTTCTTCGCGGATAATGCTGAAGTTTTTGTATTCCGGGTGTCTACTTCGAGGCTGAAGGGGTAAGGAAAATCAATTGCAAAATAGTTCATAATATGCAGTATAGTTTCCTTAACATATAATATTTAATTTACCTCTTATAATAATTACACGCCAGATACAATGCCAACATCAGCCCAACTTTAGCTCAATGTTGTCCCAACGTCCACAAGGTGACAGCACCAATCAAACGTTGGCCCAATTTGACATGCAACTAATAACTGTTTCATTGCCAACTCACTGACTGTCACTTGCTCACTGAAGAGCGGATTGCCTGACAGATAGACTGACAGACAGCTAGACAGCTGACAGACAGCTAGACAGCTAGGCAGCAAGACAGACAGACAGACACAATTATTTAATTTTTAGGTTCCCCCTTTTTTAATACTATCACTCCTTGAATAGTCATGTTAATTTATCTATTATGAAAGTGTGAATGTACCACTGGCAACCAACTATTTTACAGTAAAATTTATGTCTATAGGGTGGCCTCCTGACAGCTATAAATTGGATATCTTTGGGAGGTCACACTGCCAAATTCAGCAAAATCAATCATAATGTGTAATTTTTATAATAAAAGTATATGTCTGTAGTACCTGGCAAATAAAATTAATCTGAATTCAGGCTGAAATCTGAATCTGACTGACCTTCAAATATCCATCATGAGAGGTGTATGGTCCACTGGATGTTATCTTGTAGTGGCAGTTATTTTCAGATGGTGACAAGCTAACGAGGTCTTCATTAGAATTCGACATCCATAAGAAGCTACAAAATAAAATGATAAAGGAATTATTTAGGTTGTTTTTACCATATAACAACATCTTATACAAGAGTATTGAAATCTTAAATGGAGATAATTATCAAAATATTACCTTGATGCTGCACTGCCCACAGAGCTGACAGACATAGCACGAGGGCGCGCCACTGCACCGGAAGCGGAGTTAAGCGACCCCTGGGATCCCATGTTGGAAGCTGAGTCCATCCGGAAGTAAATGGAACCCTGGTTGGAATAGATAATTGTGCGTAAATATTAATGGCAATCCAAATTTGTAATTCATACATTTCTGGAATATAAACTGAAATGAGATACAGTGTAACAGGAAAAACTGGCAGGAAGGTAATAGGACGATTTAAAACATTGAATAGACAGATTTCGGTATTGGGGGGTGGGTTAGGGCTTTACGTCATGTATTTCTGCACCTAATGAGCTAATTGGGACAGGCATGGACCGTGGCAATGAGGTGATGAAAAAAGATTTCAGGAAAGTGAATGTTTGGGGTTACAAAAAAAACGAAGAAAGGATTGGGACATGGGAAGAAATGCTGAGATACTGCGCCATGTTGGCCAGGCATGAGCCCGATGAACATTGCTATGGTATGGCTAATGCTGATGTGATGATATCCAGGTGTCAAAAAGGGACGACCAAGAAACAGTGGGAGGTGGATTAGGGCTTTACGTCCTGTATTTCTGCACCTGATGGGCTAATTAGGACAGGGAGGGACCATGGAAATGAGGCGAAGGATGAAACAGCCATCCAACATAGGCTCGACTAGGAATTGAACCCAGGACCCAGTGATTGGAAGCCCAGTGCGCTACCACTGAGCTAGGCTCCACCCCAATGACCAAAAAATTGAAAGTTTTCAAAACAAAGGGCAATGAGGAATTAAAGTAGCTGGGTAAGCCTAGGTCTCACATAGCCGGTTTTGCCGTAGTGAAGCCGATGGATTCTGGTGGCAAAAAGGGTTCTACGGGTGACTCGGCGGGTTCTACGGGTGACTCGGTGGGATCTACGGGTGACTCGGTGGGTTACAGTCAATTAGTGGACGAATTCCAGGAGAGACTCGACGGCTTCCAGGGGTTACTCGACGGGTTCTACGAGTAACTCGACGGCTTCTACGAGTTTAACTCGATGTGTACGTCTCCTGTTCTTATTTTAAGATATAACGAGGGGAAAGTTGGCGAGTCACTCGTTGAATGATATTTTGTATATGCAGCAGTGGAGGGGGGTTGTATATACTTTAAAAGGCTGCTGCTCCCCTAATATTAGTCCGATTTTCGTCAAATAAGACTGAATTGTAGTAGTTCATACTAATTCCATACGGGTTTTTGGATCGAAATAGACCAAATATTAAGCGAGATATTTGTCTGAGAAGGCAGCTAGGTTGGCGGAGGCAAACAGTGGTGCTCCCGCAAACGTCCACGCCCGGACTGTATCAACGTAGGAAGGGCTGAGCGCTTCTTTAAAAGGCTGCTGCTCCCCTAATATTAGTCCGATTTTCGTCAAATCATACTGATTCCAAATATTAAGCGAGATATTTGTCTTTATTTCATTTTATATAAATTATCCACTGGAATTAAAATTGATATTGCATGTTGCATCCATGATCAAAACAAATTATAGACAATCTCCCTCTTTAATATGCATAATAAACAGGAATCAGTTGAAATTCAGAATTTCGATTAATGCTTGTGATCAATGATGAAAAAGCATGATTTACCCCATTTGTTGTATCATTCAAAATGCTAATAGAAATTGACATAACGGTCACGGCAGATTGCTATTACATATATAGGTTAATTGACTTTTACAAAACCCAAGGAAAAGTCCTTCCCGTTGGCCAGTTGGCAGAATGAGTAGAAATGAATTGCAATAAAGCTCATCCAAACATATATATGATGGTCAAAACTATTGACTACACCATTCAAGTATTGACTTTACATTTCCTGCAGCATGGCAGTCAAAAGATGATGAGGAGGCCCTAGCCTGTGATGGCTGTGAAAGCTGCGTAGAATTTATAGAATAGATAAGGTGAGGAAAATTAATAAGGTATACTGGGCAAAAACAATATTCTTGTCAAAAACGCCCCCAACATTAATTGCTGTTCTTTAATGTAGAAGTTGGAAAAAGTGCAGTATAGCGGACCCAGATTTATGACCATATTTAACAAGCTTCATTGCCAGGCCTATGACGTAAAATGCTTGAAATGTAATTATGACGTTACAAAAATTAATGTAGTTATCATGGCGGTTTCATCTTCATGGCAAAGACAGCGTTTATTTTTGCTTTTTCTTGGGGGCTACCGCCCCAAACCCCTGCTTATCTACAACCAAATGTTTTAATTGTGCAAGAACTTAAAACTTGTGAAATATTTGATAAAATTTAATTTTTAATAGCCGCCAAATATGGGCATAAATTTGGGTCCGCTATAATGCACAAAACCCAGATAGTTAAATAGATAGATATGTAGATAGATAGTTTAGAGACAGATAGATTTATATGCTTGTTATATAATATTCCATATCTCGCTATATATTTGGTCTATTTTCGATCCAAAAAAACGTATGGACTCAGTATGAACTATACTACAATTCGGTAGCAGGTCGATTCGTCACTGCGCGTTTCGTCCCACTGAAAACGGGTCTGTTCGTCACCGTAAATAAATCCGTTCGTCCCTAGAAAGTAGTCTGTTCGTCACCCAAAATCTTTCGATGAGGCACTGATGTTATGAATGCAGAATGTTGTGTGATTATCGTTATTGTGTTACTATAGAATAAATATATCTAACCCCAATTTATTTATGTTGTAATTGTGCTTCAGGGCAAAGAAACGGCTTCTACATTTTAATTGCTTTCAAATATAGTGACTCGAATTACAGAAACGGCATATGCTTGCTAATTGATATTAAATTAATGATATCAAAATGATTAAATATTAAATTAATGATATCAAAATGATTAAATATTAAATTAATGATATCAAATTGATTAAATATTAAATTAATGATATCAAATTGATTAAATGTTAAATTAATGATATCAAATTGATTAAATATTAAATTAATGATATCAAATTGATTAAATATTAAATTAATGACATTAAATTAATTAATAAATTGATGTTCCCTTTTATGTACAATTCTTTAACGTTTAGTGAAGATATATTATTTTCTCTTTTGTTTTACAATGCTTTAATTATATATATATTGCCAATTAGTAATTTAGTAATTACCTTAGACAATAAAAAATTAGTATTTATTCTAATTATATCTATATATATCTATATAATTAAAAAAAAATGTACAGAACCACATTGCATTGTTATACTTTTTCTTTCTCAGGCTTTTTGTTTTAGATACTAAGTACTAAGTACTTATTAAATCTTGGTGCATAACAAATGATCGATGCATAATAATTGCAATAAATTGTACAGAACCAAAAAGACTTGTCATACTTCTTTCTCAGGATCTTTATAATATTTTTTATTGTTCACTTATTCGCTTCATGTTCTTGCCAATAATCGCCTGGCAGTTGTGTTTCAATACTAGGGGAGCAGCAGCCTTTTAAAGTATATACAACCCCCCCCCCCCCCCCTCCCTGCCTACGCTGATGCTGACACTGGTAGCAGTTGGCGAGTTACTCCTACAACTCGGCGGATTACTCCTGGAAGCCGTCAATTACTCCTACTACTCGTCGGCTTACTCCTAGTTAACCGCCGGCTTTACTTCGGGTAAAATTAGGGACGGATAACTCGCCGACTTCCACGGGTAATCCGCCGACTTTTTGGACACCCGGGAGTTTGCAAGCATGGCATACCTGGCTACCGGCTGCAAAACTCCCGGCTTGGCCACGAGTCCCAGGAGTCACTCGACAGGTATCGGCGGGTATCGGCGGGTATTGCCGGGTAGCCGTCAGGTTTGAGACGGGTAGCGCGTTGCATAACCGTTGCGTAATACTATGGGTTCACTACGGCCAAACCGGCTATGTGAGATGGGGGCTTTACAGTCGTTCCAAAAACATGTAATCAACTCACATTTTCCTCTTCAAAACTATTACTGCTTCCAAGGGAGCCCCTTCGGAGGGGTCCTCGCGACATGGCAGCTGTTACATCATCCATCTGTTGTTGGGTTTCAACCACGCTGTTGCTGCGGAAACGGCTACTTGAGGAAGGCTGCCATCTTGGTCTTCCTGATTCCAAGGACTGGCTTCTTTGTCTCCAAGCTGGGACTCCCGATGGCTGAAGGGATTGAAGTTGAATAATTAACGTCTTTTTCAAGAAGAATAGAAAGTTAGATACGATTATGAGAACATAGTCATTAAATCTTTCAGAATAAGAAGTGGCTTCAAAGATAACAACACATTATGTTGGTTCAACTATGGCCAATACCTGACATAATATCTGGATTATTGAAAGAAATACTGTATTCAGAATAACTGTTACACTATTGATATTAAATTGGAAATGCTTTCTACCCTATGATAAAAACGTAAAAACCTAAAAGATTTACACTTCTTTTTAAGGTTCTATTTTACACCATAGAACTAACTTTACACACCAAGCTAGTCCGACAAACTGCCTCACAACTATATCGTCGTGCTGGTAAGTGACAGCAATGTTTCGGTCTAATAACACCAAGGTATATTGAAAAGGGCGTGGTGCTTTTGCTGTATTTCATAGAATATGTTATTATCATCATTTCAATTGACCCGCCAACGACTGCCAACGTTGAGCATTTTAGCTGAATCTTACCCCAGAGAGATACAAGTTCTGCCTTCTGTGTTCATCACTAATTGGGTCATCCAATGTTATTCTTCTGTCTGGTAATTCAGTCGTTTCAAGCATGGCTACATGTCCACCTGTGGGTAGCAGATTCTGAGTGTTGCCAGTCAACGACCTGTACTCTTCACTGTCGATCAGGTCCAAGTCATTCATCTGGATTAGAATGATAATTTGCCATTTTTAAAATATCTGTATACCGAATTAGGCTGCAATCACATGTTGGTCAATTTCAATTATGTCGAATGTTTTGAAGTTTGCTTTACAATACGACATTCCTTAATTAAAAGCAGTGTGACATCTAGAAATGTCTCTGATATTCTGTTGAATAAAAGTGTAATCCAAGCTTGATAACACCTCACTATTAACTTATTAAAAAAACATCGTAGTTAAACATTACAGCAGATTTCGCAGACTTCGAAACTAAACTCTCAAAGACGTCATATAAACTTAGGACTCCATCTGGTTGAGAGATGTACTGACAATCATTATGGGAGTCCTGGTATTTGGAATCTGCTGTCTACTGTGAGCACAACTTGTTATAGTAATTTACCAATCTATTGCAATGGGCATATACCATGCAGATCAGTAAATGTCATGCCAAAAATGAAAATAATGGCGCAGGTCTACTGTATAAGAAATTCATTTCTACCCTTTGGAATTGATGTTTCTCAGGAACTGCAATATCCACTTCTTTTTTCACAGTCTTGTGACATTTCCTGCAAATACAAAATGCACTTGAACATTGCCATTTAATTTATATAAAAAGTTAAGTATTAACATGTATGTAATATTGACATACTCTGCATTATAGTATTATTTAACTGAAATGCTGATTTGGTTACCTGTACATTCCATAAATGCCACAAATCATCAGGCTGATAGCAATAAATAGTCCTGTGATGACAGCTCCTAACTGAGCTCGTGTAAGGCCTGAAAAAAAAAATGTTATCATATGTATTTCAGTCGGTATGCATAAAAAAGATGCCACCCATAGGGTAAAAGTGTTCCTGTGTTGGATCTAAATTTTATCATCTCATCATCGCATCTGCCTCTGGCAACTGATCAATAAGCTGACTAAGCTAAGCCTCATGCTAGCATAGAAACAAAACAACACATTGAATAAAATTATAACTTTTCCCTTTTTCTCATATCTAGGCGAATGGTAGGCTAATGGTTAATGCCCTGATTGCCTTTCTGAAGGTCGCGGGTTTGACTCTAGGTTTAGTTATCATGACACTTCATGTTGCTGGTTCCTCGTACATCGCGTTCATGATGGGGCAAGTAAATGACCCAACACAATGGTATATGTTGACAAAGTGTCTTATTATATCTCATTCCCAGATAGCATTCCCAATCGGCCCAGCATCGTTTCCACATTGGCACTGTCGTTACAACATCATATTAACATCGCTGAAATTATCAACATGGCTGACATCGCGCCGACGTTGAAACGATTTTGAATGCTATCTGTGTTATGTCTTTCTCTGACAGTTGGCTGTAATTTATGAAATGAAACTCTAAACCGTTATGTTTTTCAGTGTGCCGGATGGGTCGACTGCAGACCAACGTACATTGGCGGAGGTCAGCTGGTCATTACCAAGTAGGCCTACAATATTTATTCAATGATATCGTACCATAAACTTTGATGATTGACCTACTACTATTTCTAAGTTGAATTAGCTAAACATTTTACCAGATCTAGTCACTGTGTATTTGACGTCATTCGATCTCACAGGCCCAGTTCCATATTCCCAAGACCACGTGGCATAAACTTCATAACTTTCGTCTGCTACCAAATCTTTGATGACGTAGTTTTCTTTGGTGACGTCACTGCCTTTCAGTATGATGGCTGTAGAGTTCGATGCTTCCAAAGAAATAAAGGAAACAAATCAGAATCTGACAGGTTCTAGATAGCTATTTATCATAACCTAATAGTATCCAAATGGTAAAATTACTATTCTGAGAGATTTCACCATCTCCGTTTATTAGCCACTTTGATGTTTCATAGCTTTAATTTACTTAAGACAATGTTCACATCATGCAGCTGACCATAAACACAGTTCTCATGATTACATCGAATAAAGCAAAATAATGATAATGAAATAAATAGAAAAATAAGGAAAACGAAGAGAACCTTCAAGATTGTCTGTAACTGAAATAAATATCAGTATATCGACAGGATTTGCAATCCTGGGAAATTGAAAATATTTTTCTATAAACAGTTGTTTCACACACCTGATTTCAAATAAATTGTGATCTGTTTAGCATAGCATGGCACTTTTGTCCAAGCCAGCTTCATTGTTTGGGCTGCCTGATTTTTTGGAACAGACAATTGCATTAGCTCATTTTTTTTGGCTGAAATCAAAGAGAAAATACAAATTAATTCGATAAATTATTCTTGCAATTACTGAGAAACATGGCTTGTATTTTATGTGAAAAGATTCTGTGCCTAAAATGTTTTTACATGTATGTATTTTTTTCCTTCCTATTTTTGGCTTTTTGCAGTTTAACCATAAACACTCCACAAATAAAGACCACCTTAAACTTTACGAATCACTTAAGTGCTCCTCACATCTTTGGTTTTAATCCTAGAACTTTTGCAGAATGTAATCAGTCTTTGGAGTTGGCCCGTATATTGGGAAGAGTAGCTTTATTCAATAAACAATATTCAAAAATAAACAATATATCACAATTGTTTAAAGTTCAGATGGCCTTTTCATGGAGTGACATATTTGTGGGATTCTACGTGGCCAAATGTGCCACATGCGTTTTCCATGAGTTGGATAAACGCATAGTTTTGGCCTCATTATAATCAGGCAAAAACCACGAGTTTTCCATGCGTTTATCCAAATGCATGGAAAACGAACGTGGCACATTTGGCCATGTACTGTACTTTGTTTGGTAAACTAAAAATCTTACTGTCTTTCAAGTCAATGAAGCATTCGCTCCACTGGATTCCTGCAAATGAAAAAAATATTACAATCTCAAAATTTCAGTATACATAAAAAATATTATGGCAACGCCAGACATTCATACGAGTTGAAATTATTGAACTTTTATTCCAGAAAACCATTATATTCTACCTGCTCTACCGAAAGTGAAGACATTTTCATGGTCAGATGACGTCATTACGTCTCTTTTCATGCGATCCTTGTGGCTTGGACCCGAACTAATGCCCAACCCATACCTTGCTCCCTCTTCGTATTCAATATCAAGGCTTGTAGCATTATTGGCATCGATGAAGTTGAAGTCTTTCTGTAAGATGAGTTAAGCTTTTTATTAGATTTCAAAAACCTCTTTTTTGCCTGATGGCTGAATGTTTGTTTGCGTATATGTTTGCATGTATGGCATTGTATGCTTTCTAGTGTGAACGACAGGAGTTTCATTTTATTATTATTCATTATCAAAATTAGCATGCACCTTGTATGTTATCTGGCTGTGAACATGCAGGCCTATGGAGACATGTTGAAGTTCAGTGAGTTATTAAAAAATATGTAAAAAAGCAGCATTATCTGTGTCAACTGGAAAGTAATATAGTAATGTGTCAATGCTTCAGTAAGAGAGTCACTGACACCTCACATATGGTCTCCAAAAATGATCTTATTGGTTTCAGTAAGAGGGTTATGCACACTTATCACAGCAGAACTGTGTTGGCAGACACTTTCACCAAAAATAAAAAAATCTGTTTCATGAAAAAGGTCCATAAAATTAACTGGTAATCATCCATCCATGTTTTAAGGCCATTTTCTTCATTTATCAACATATTATAGGTTTTTAATACTGTATGCATTTTAACAATTTATTGTTTGGTACCTCGCATTTGTGTGCGGTTCCTTTGCAAGTGAACACTGTGTAACGCCAGTCAGAATTCTGCATGTTGTTGGAGGGTGGGTCCCAAGTCAGTTTAGCAAAGGTCATATTCTTCAGGGTAAAGAGTCTCACTTTTGGGGTAGCGTCTACAAAGATAATCCAATCAAAATTATCACATTTTCATATTTATTTGCATAAAGAAAATAATAAACATAATATGTAAAATAGTGGCAAGAAGTTAAATATACCTACCATCAGCATTGATGACAATTTCAGAAGCATTCAACTTAACATTGGCGCCACGTGACGTCACAGCTTTAATGACCATGACGTAATCACGAGAGATGACCTTGGTTGCCATGGCTATGGTTGAAGCAGTTGTGTTTGTGCTATTGACACATTTACGCATTCCATTTTCACCTGCCATTAATTTGACTTCGTAAGTGATCTTTCCATTGCATTTCTGTTTTGGTACCACCTGGAAATTGTAAATTTTGAAATCGTAAATATATAGCAGCATACAGCACACAATAAATAAATACATATAAATTATTATATCCAAACAATTCAGGCTTGATCAAACACCTTCAGAATACGATATGTAAGATGTTCGTTGCAGTAAATTGCAGATCAGTAATTTGTCTAATAAAATGGCTCAGGAATAGAGAGTCATGTGTACACTTTTTGTGAATGAATGAGTGAATTTTATAGACACTAAGAGGTCACAAAAGACGTAAATGTCCTTAAAAAAAAAAAAAAAGATAAAAAATAAAATAATTTTTTTTAAACATAAATTTAAGAGTGACGTCACACACTAGTTGCATTGGTCTGGTTCAAGCTAAGCTTCCGGTCACGAATTTACCAACACCAGTGTCAGCTCATGATGTAATCTTCCACATTGAAGGGAAATTAAATTCAAATTGCAATTCTACCCAATTATTATATGCAACGACTACAACTTTGTTTCTGACTTACTTTCCAGTAAGCCGTGATGGTTGCTTCTTCTCCAATCTTCTCCAGCATGAAACCTTTTGGGTGAGTTTCTGGGTTGGCATCAGGAACTGAATATTTAACAGATATATAGCATATGAGAACCACTAGAATGTGAGTCCCACTTTTTTTTTTTTTTCAAATATATTTTAAAAGGGTAGCCAGATCAGCCGAAGCTGTTTTACACCCGGGCCCTTTACATCAGTAAAAAAACAATAAAATAATAAAATCCATAGATATCGATAACAATTAAAAACCATTAACAATAAATATACTAATAATAAAATACACAAACAATAAAATACACAACAATAATATACACAATAACCAAGTTATAGCACCAACAATATCATTCACTCATGGGCTGCATTCTTGATATAAATTTTTAGCTGTACTGCCAAGCTATTTAACGTATAACATTTATTCCAGGTTCTGGCTCCTCTATAGAAAAACATCTTCTTGTGAAATTCACTTTCAGGAATTGGCAAGTATAAATTCATATCACTTGCAATGTTGTGAAAGCACTTGCCAGATCACAGAATTATTTTTCCTGTTACTTTTATTTGTTTAGGATTGATTTAGTTATACATGCAATTGAATTACAAAATAATTTTGGTATTACTTCTGGGAGTTGCTTTGATAAACATCTTTATGCAGAAATTCTTTACTTAAACTATCAAGATATTCTTTAATTAAAACTAACCTTTCACTTTAAGTGACCAAATTTATTCTAGTATATGAGGTCAAATTGTTTGTAAAAAAATATGAGTATAGTATTTGCCAAAAGTAAACATTTAATTTATGGCATTTTTTGTTGTTGTTGGAATCTCTAATCTGGATTCACCACGAGATTAGAAACTCCAAATAAAACCACATATTAAATGCTTTTATAGAATTGAATGTGAAATTGCATTATTCTTTTCCATGAGAGGGTGACAAGCAGAGACGCAAGCAAATGACTATGCAGCCAATGCTGGCCAAATATTTTGTGTAGAACATTCTATAAGTTATAAGCTACATTGCTAAATGTGCCATGTGCGTTTTCCATGAGAAGGATAAACGCATGGAAAACGCATTATAATGAGGCAAAAACCATTTATCCAAATGCATGGAAAACGCACGTGGCACATTTGGCCATGTATGTACGTTAAGATCTATCTGTAAAAACTATAACTATTGACAGCCAGGGATATATCATTTGAATGATACATAGAATGTTCTTTTTCAGTTTGCATTTTTATCAGATTCTTGGACAATCTTGCTACATTGCATTGGCACTGGACAAGGTTGTGCCTTATATACACGTATGCATCAAGGGTAAACGGTGCATTGACATGAGATTCACAACAAAAAAATGAATTTGGATATTCCTTAGGATGATTAAAGAATTCTGAGCCATTAGTATCTAACTATGACTAATAACTTATGACTAATAACTTATGACTAATAACTTATGACTCAAAACTATGACTAATAACTTACCATCTTCGTCGGTTTTGAATCTAACTGTACGGTTGTCACTCCAGGCACCACCTGTAATTTGTCCATTGTATGTGTGTCTCACTCTGACTTTTATTGTGTAATATGTGTCCGGCAGCAAGCCCCTCACCTCAGAGTATGTATCGTTAGTAGTCCATGACTTCTGTAAACAGATATGCAAAAAAGAAAATAATATATATATTTATTATAAATAGCAATCCGCAGACCCGCTTTTAACGTGTCTTTTTTTAGGAATAATTTTTTTTCTTCATAAAATGGACTGGACGATGACTTGTTATAATCCGAGTTTCGTTATAAGCATGCTGTTACTGTTACAACAGGGTTCAGCTGTACTTTCATCGTGCAGTACTATTAACAAACTAAAACAGATCTTTAAAACTTTGACAAACACTATTGCTGTGATTTATAGTTGATATTTAACTTTTTGTGTTGCTTTTATTAAAAGCAATTGCCTAGAAACTCTGCAAAGCATTATAGTAATCAAAATCTTACGTTGGATGGACGAGGGGACACAAATATTTCGTATCTATATTTATATTTCATATTGTGATTCGGTTCCTTCCACTTGATATGGCACTCTCTAGATGTGAGGTTGTAGACTTCAAAGTTTTGCACTATGGCCAGTTTTGCTTTAGACAGAAAAAAAAAAAATATATATATATAATTATATATATTAGTTTGGTTAAGGCGGTGATGAGAAAGCACAGCTAAAATATTTTAGTCATAGAAAGTTGTCAACTCGTGAAAGGTCTCGTGAAAGGTCTAAAGAGGCTGAATAACCAGTGTGATGGCAAGATCATGGTTGAAATATGTGTGAAGGACTTACTGATCTCAATTGTCGAAAAAAGATTACAAGTATGCGTTGGGCCAGTAGCCGTTATCTCTTCCAAGCAAACATTGTAAAAATGGTTTAGTATTTTTGTCGATGATGACCAGTAGCAAGTGTTGCCCGTCTCATTTGTGCATCTATAAAAGCTACAAAATAAATTAAAAAAATAAGTACAGTAAAAAAAAATAGACATTCATAGCTATATAAACAATAAATTTGATGGTTGTCTAGGATGATTTAGGTAGCTTTTTACATTAAGTACTCCCATTGAAACATTCTTAAACTTAAATTTCCTAGGTGAGAAAAACATTTTCTAACCAATTCAAATGAAACTTACTTCATGCTATGTAATTGTGTTGAGTAAAAGATAGTGTAGTTAGTGAAGAGAAATGTATTTCGCTCTGTCCAGGTGCATGTCATTTTCTTCCAGTCAAAATTTTCACAACTGAATGACAGCGTCTCTTTGGGCTCAACTGTGAAAAGATCATTTAAGTAAAACCAACAATTAGATTTACAAATATTTTTGCACTTTTGACTGGTTGACTTTCAACCCAGCATCACTCTGTTTCATCTTCTAATTGATCCTTAAAGCCACTGTCACACGGGCCGGTTTTGCCGTAGTGAACCCGTAGTATTACGTAATAGTTATGTAACAGCTCTTTCCGCCGGTTTGGCGACAGGTTCTGTCGGCAAAAAGGGGCGGGGCAGCACCCGCCGGGTTACCCGCCGGGTGCTACGGGTTACCCGCCGGGTTACCCGCCGACTGCCACGGGTTACCCGCCGGCTTTCACGGGTGCCTCGGCGGGTTCTACGGGTACCTCGGCGGGTTCTACGGGTGACTCGGCGGGTTCTACGGGTGACTCGGCGGGTTCTACGGGTTATCGTTAAATAGAACTAAATTGTAGTATAGTTTATACTGATTCCATACCTGTTTTCGGATCGAAAATATACCAAATATTAAGCGAGTTATTCGTCTGAGAAGGTAGCTAGGTTGGCGGAGGCAATTAGTGGTGCTCTCGCAGACGTCCGCGCCGGAACTGTATCAATGCTGAGCGCTTCTTTAAAAGGCTGCTACCCTAATAATAGTCCGATTTTCGTCAAATAAAGACTGGATTGTAGTATAATTCATACTGACTCCATAGGTGTTTTCGGATTGAAAATAGACCAGATATTAAGCGAGATATTCGTCTGAGAAGGCGGTTGTCTGGTGGCGGCTGCTGCTCCATTAATATTAATCTGATTTGCGTCAAATAAATATTGAATTATAGAAGAGTTCATACTTATTTCACACAGAATTTCAGATTGAACATAGACCAAATATTAAGCGTGATATTCGTCAGAGAAGGCAGCAAGGTGCTCTGTGTATGTTCATGACTTGCATGGTGTGGTCAATATTTTTTACCATTATATATACATTGTTTGGATGAGCTTTATTGCAATTAATTTCTACTCATTCTGCCAACTGGCCAATGGGAAGGACTTTTCCTTTGGTTTTGTAAAGTCAATTAACCTATATATGTAATAGCAATCTGCCTTGACCGTTATGTCAATTGCTATTAGCATTTTGAATAATACAAAGAATGGGGTAAGTCATGCTTTTTCATCATTGATCACAAGCATTAATTGAAGTTCTGAATTTCAACTGATTCCTGTTTATTATGCATATTAAAGAGGGAGATTGTTTTGATCATGGATGGAACATGCAATATCAATATTAATTCCAGTTGGATTATTTTCAGAAACAACAACGAAATATTGATAATTTATATAAACTAGAGTATATCTATCTATAGATAGTTATTATAGCTCAATAGACATCTTTATCAAGTCGGAATTTTATTGGCAACAGGCAAACATTGTTTTATTTTCGTTTTTTATTGATTAGGAATCAATGAATTATTGATAGTAACATATTTTTAGGTGAAGATCTTATAACTATCTGTCTACTACATATCAATACTCTATGAGGTATTACTAACTTTATTAACAAGAATATTCTTGTTTGTGCCTAGTATACTCCATTAATTTTCCCCACCTTAACTATTATATAAATTCTACACATTTCCCTGAATAATTCAGTCTTTATTTGACGAAAATCGAATATGTAGATAGACAGATAGTTTAGAGAGACAGATAGATTTATATGCTTATTAAATAATATAGAATATCTAGCTTAATATTTGGTCCATAAAAGATAGAAAATAAAATCACAGATCAAATCACAAATACTAATTACAATATCATTGCCTGGTAATTACAATACAATACATTGTTTTTAATTAATGAAAGCAATGACATCTTTTTGTAATTGTGAATGACAATCAAGACAATGTCATATAACTGTGTCATCTTTGAACAAACTATGAAATGACAGGTCAAAGAACCCCAATTTAGGCAATTAGGCAATTGACACATGTATTGAGCATTTGCTGTATTCTCTACACCCATTCTTTATATCATTCAAAATGCTAATAGCAATTGACATAACGGTCATGGCAGTTGGCAGAATGAGTAGAAATGAATTGCAATAAAGCTCATCCAAACAATGTATATATATCATGGTCAAAAATATTGACCACACCATTCAAGTCATGACCATACACAGAGCACCTGGCCGCCGCCAGAGAACTGCATTCTCAGATGAATATCTCGCTTAATATTTGGTCTATTTTCAATCCGAAAACATGATGGAATCAGTATGAACTATGCTACAATACAGTTTTAATTTGACGAAAATCGGACTTATATTAGGGGAGCAGCAGCATTTTAAAGAAGCGCTCAGCCCTTCCTGCATTGATATAGTCAGGGCGCGGACGTCTGCGAGAGCACCACTGTTTGCCTCCGCCAACCTAGCTACCTTCTCAGACTAATATCTCGCTTAATATTTGGTCTTTTTTCAATCCGAAAACACGTATGGAATCAGTATGATTTATACTACAATTCAGTCCTGATTTGACGAAAATCGGATTAATGTAAATGGAGCAGCAGCCGCCGCAAGACAACTGCCTTCTCAGACAAATATCTCGCTTACTATTTGGGTTTTTTTTAAAATACGTATGGAATCAGTATAAGCTATACTGCCATTCAGTCTTTATTTAAGGAAAATCGGACTAATATTAGAGGAGCAGCAACATTTTAAAGTATATACAACCCCCCCCCTCCCTGCCTACGCTGACGCTGGTAGCATAAAGCCGCCGGGTTACCCGTGAAAGCCGCCGGGTTACCCGTAGAACCCCTCAACAAGCCGCCGGGGTGAAATTAGGGCCGGATAATTCGCCGGGTTCTACGGGCCACCCGCCGGCTTTCACGGGTCACCCGCCGGCTTTCACGGGTCACCCGCCGGCTTTCACGGGTCACCCGCCGGCTTCCACGGGTCACCCGCCGGCTTCCACGGGTCACCCGCCGGCTTCCACGGGTATTTTTATTTTTTTTTACACCCGTGAGATTGCTACGGTTGTGCCATGCAAGCATGGCACAACCGGCTACCGGGGCCGGGTTTCGCGGCTTGGCCAAGGGTCCCACGGGTGCTTGCCGGGTATCCCCGGGTATCCACGGGTGGCCGTATTGGGGCCGCCGGCTTGGAGCCGGGTAGCGATTTTCGCAACTATTACGTAATACTACGGGTTCACTACGGCAAAACCGGCTCGTGTGACAGTGGCTTAAGGATTTTAAGTATTGAAATACGTGTAATTTTACTGTGAGACAGACAGTCTCAACAATGATGAAGCTGAAACAACACACAGTGTAGGCAAACTCCAAAAAAGATGCATATTTAAGAATTTGGTGACACGTAAAGACCTGATGGTCATATTACACATCATTTTGGTCAAGACGGCAGTCCCAATCCGTGTATAGTATATAGTAATTATCAACATGTTTTTGTGAGCTATATATATATTTATGTATAAATATTTTACATAAATGGATTTTCTTAAAATGTTTTATTTATGGTGGCCATATTTGGGAACTCCTGGATATCTCTGTTCATTCATCATTCTTTGTCAATTAGCAACAAAGTTATAGAGGAAGTTTTAAATAGTGGCCATATTGGTGGCCATCTTGAATATCACTATTCCTATGCACTAAGCATTAAAACTGAATTTCCTGACCCCAAAACCCTATAAGTGCAGACCCATATATGTTCTTTTGTGTCAATTGGTGACACAGTTATTGGGGCTTTTGTATAATAGTGGCAGGCATAGTGGATGCCATTGTAGATTTACCAGTTTCTGTACACTATACCTTTAAATAGACAATTCCATTGAATTTAATGACAACAAAAAATCTAAGTATACTCCCTATATTTGTTGTGCTGTGGCAATTAGCTACTAAGGTATGGGCATTAAATGGTTGATGGTGGCCATCTTGGATGCCATCTTGGATATCACTGTTCCTATACACTATAACTTAAAAAAGATTATTTCACTGAATTCCTTGACCCCAAAAAACTAGGTGCAGACCCCATATTTGTTCTTTTATGTCAATTAGTTACAAAGATATAGGTGTCAATTAGTTTCAAAGATATAGGCAACGGCCATCTTGGACGCCATCTTGAATCTTTCAAAATACATGCTGCTGGCACAATGTCCATTTAAACATTGGAATAAAGCTCCCCTATCTTAGACGATATCAATTATAAAATGTTTGACAAACATTGTTATCAGTATGAATTTATGGCAGTAATGTTGATGTTTGGTCCATACACAATTCACTTATACTTTTCAAACTTATTGTCATGGCAACATCATTTTATTTAACAAAATTGAAATCATGTCAATGATAATGGCAGGTGTTAGTTATGCCAAAGCATGCGTTATTTGTGAAAAATATCTATACCAAGAATAAAGTGAACAACTTCTGATAGGTATTGTTGGTAAAAATTCACCAAATTACCATTTGTTTTGCAACCATGGCAACAGTTTTATATGATTTTTAATTAATTAAAATTGTTTTCCAATTACTGCATATATCGGTATTTTTTCGCCAAATACCTTTTTTTTCTGTTGTTTTGCAAAGTTAGAGAATATAAGTTTCAATATTGGGTTTAAACATTAAGGGACTTGTTGCCATGGAAACAAATTTTAAGACCCTTATTTACCACTTTCGACATGGCAAACATAAAAATTCATAAAATTGAGGAACTTGGGATTAAAATGATGTGTAATATGACCATAAGGTCTTTACGTGTCACCGCTTCATAGAAATTGTCAGTTTGCCTCTCTTCTAGTATCATAGTGGAAAGCTGTAGCTAGAACCTTTCGCTCACTTAAAACATGTTTTATTGGGTGACAGAAATAGCTATATAACAGAACTTAAATCTTAAGCGCATCTGTGGTGCTAAACCAGGGGGCAGCACAAATCAGTGCCCCTGGGGTTATGAAGTTCCACAAGGGGGCCAACTACTTCCTCGTGCTGATCCAGACTTCTCAGGGACAGATGATTTTTTGAGTTGGTTGCTAGCAATCCTTTAAAATGTTTGTGGTGAGCCATTCTGTGTCAGTGGCATGTGAGTTTCATCTTACAGGCCCTGTTTGTGAACTCTACATAGATGTTTTTGAGTATCATCATGTTAGTGGACTTCTACAAAAGGCCAGACAACTATGGAATATGTATTTAATGAACATTTGGGTATATCCCTTCGGTAGCGGTAACATCATCACCTTGTAGGGTTACCCAGCTTAATAATGATTATTGAATCTGAATCAGATTTTTGATTAAAAAATGTACGCTGCCTAAATAGTCATATATATATATATATATATATATATATATATATATATATACATAGATCCACACTCACCAACAAATCAATAAACTGCTATTATAATTAAGGAAAATTTAAGAGGATGCATCTCCATTTGAATTTTTTATATTAACGGGTATGAAATAATAGGCCTAGCTTGCGTTGATTTCTTCGACTTTGACCTTTCTTAGTGGATATTCATGGTAACTGAAACTGAAACTAACCTCCAACCAATAGACGCATACTATCCCTCTCATCTCTCGTGGAACAAGAAACCATTGTCCCATTTTGCGTCAGAGGCACATTTCTCATGATGATTGAAGCAGTGCTGGTGTTTACATGAGTGACATCAAAAGGCCTTACTGTGACATCACCCACGCTGAATGAAATGTTATGGATGTTGGGTGTGTCTAGGAGGGTGACGTCTGGCATCTCTGTGACGTCACCAGGAACGACATCGTAGGACAAAGTACAGTAGAATGTGACATCATCATTCTGAATAACGGCTGCTGCTCTGGGCTGATCAGGGTACACTTGAAGAGCTCGCTTGTTGGAATCTAGTTCTGGCAAAAATTAAAAAATAAGATCATTAATTCTTGCTTTGTTCTTTAGCTGAATAACTGATTGTTCGTAAGCCAAGATAAGAACTGTTCACTGGTTGTGAGTCTTCATAAGATACAGGTATGTCAGATTAGGTACAGCTTTCGGATAAACTTATTGTGTAGTTTAAATAAACCATGTGTCATGTGTAAAAACTAAAATTAAGTTAGTTGAAATCTAGATACGTATGTCAATACTTCCTTGATAAGATAATATCAGCTAGGCCTAAAGGTATTAATAATCATATAAATTGCTTCTCCCTGGGTGTATATAGGAATTGGTTTGTTAGATAGTCCAAACTAAATCGTTTTAGGTCAAGTCACAACTGGCTTGAAATCAGACAGGCTCATTGTAGTAACTTTTGCGTTCTGCCTTTAACTTATATGGATTTTATGTAGATATGGTGAAACTTAACAAACAAACATCTAAAGATTCCCTTATGCATGGTTTATTGGGTTGAAGAATGTATGCATTAAAATTTTTTTATATATTAAGGGGGGTTCTCACATAGCCGGTTTTCCTGGTAAAGCCGTATTGCTCTCGTAAAGTTATGTAATACCCCATTTTGACGACAAAATAGTTGTTGGAAGCAAAAAGGGGCGATGCTCAAGGCTATGGGTGAGTTGGCGGCAGCGAGGAATGAATCACGGACAACCGGCGGATTAGATTTAGGATATGTACCAGACCCGACAGATGATGCCCGGTATGATGCCGGGTGAGCAAAGGGTAAATCACTTTTACGACGGGAGTATCCTTGGCATCTACGTACGACCCAAAGGCTTGTACGTGTGAGGGGGCAGATGTGAATATATAAGTGGCTGCTTGTCTGTAGCCTTCATTCTGCTCCTCGTTACCACAGAGGAAGGACCATGGCACATGCAGTAGACCAACCAACAGCCATTGTAAAATTGGCTCCGGCCAGCTTGGAAATAAATCTGCAACTAGCAACTCTTGCACAGGCTATTATGCT
Organism: Alitta virens; assembly: GCA_932294295.1. Taxonomy (NCBI): domain Eukaryota; kingdom Metazoa; phylum Annelida; class Polychaeta; order Phyllodocida; family Nereididae; genus Alitta; species Alitta virens. The sequence goes on along the minus strand of OW028577.1, from coordinate 42,199,435 downwards.
CGATGAAGAGCTGCAGAAAGAAGACGAGCAGTCATCAAGAGAAGGAGAAAGAAAAGATAATGGGTGAGGATATGGCTCTTGCGAAGACCTCAGATGGGCCAATACGAATGCTTGATGAATGAACTATTGATGGAAGATGGAACCCACTTCAAGAACTTTGTGAGAATGCTGCCAGACATGTTCCAAGAGATGCTTGCCAAAGTTGGGCCTAGGATTACCAAGCAAGACACCTTCTGAAGGAAAGCTTTGGAGCCAGGACTACGGATTGCCATCACCCTGACATATTTGGCAACTGGCAACAGCTACAAGTCATTGATGTATGGCTTCAGAGTGGCCCACAACACCATCAGCAACATCATTCCTGAAGTCTGGGAAGCCATCATAGCTGAGTATGCAGATGATGTCATCTCCTGTCCAACAACACCAGAAGAGTGGAGAGAAGTTGCACAGGAAGCATGTGGCCATCAGGTGTCCTCCCAAAGGTGGTTCACTCTACTATAACTACAAGGGCTTCCATTCCATTGTACTCATGGCTCTTGTGGATGCAGACTACAAGTCCATCTATGTGGATTGTGTAGCAAATGGTTCTGGACCTGATGGAGGGGTATTTGCTGCTACAGCCCTGAGGGAAGCTCTAGAAGATGGGACCATTGGATTACCTCCACCTGAACCTATTGCTGGTGGTGACAGACCTGTACCATACTCGCTGGGGATGATGCCTTCCCTTTGAGAACCTGGCTGATGAAACCACTGCCTCTGCACAACATGACCAGACAGCAGAGGATCTAAAATTACAGACTCTCCAGAGCCAGAAGAATTGTGGAGAATGCCTTTGGTATCCTGGCCACAACCTCATGAGAATCAGATATCCGACAACCCAGAACAACATGCTTGACCATGAAGATCCAGACACCCATCAGGTCAATCCTGGGGCTTGGCGAAAAGCTAGAGAAATTGCTGAAATGCCACCACATAGGATTGGAGGGAACTATGCTACCCAGAGTGCCAAGTTGCAACGACTGTACTTGGTGGACTGCGTCTTCTCTGCTACTTCTCACATGGTGCCTGCTTCTTCTTCCTTGAACCCTCCTTCAGTGGGATCCTTACTGTCTGCCAGTGACAACCTTCCTGCCAGGTCGACTCTGCTCAACATGAGCCAGCTGATGAACTCGTCCTTCCGTATGACTCAAATGTCTCCGAAGAACTGATCACCTTATCCTGTTTCTGTTCCTGTGCCCGTAGATGTTCCAGTAGAAAAAAACAAGAAAACCCCAAAACAATTTATGTCCATTTTCAAGGCCACCAAATCCTCCCAAGAGAGCACACCATGTACACATCTTTGTGTGACAAATCCTAAAAAAAAAAGTTTTTGGCAGGAAATTGACTGGCATCACTATCATCATCTTCCTCTTGGGTGTCTCTCTTCTCCTTGTCTACATCAAAGTCTGGATCTCTGTCGCTGTCATCCATGTCAACATCCAAAGACTTGGCAGTGGACTTGGCAGAAGACTTGGCAGGATACTTGGCAGAAGACTTGGCAGAAGACCTGGCAGGAGACTTGGCAGGAGACCTTGCAGGAGATGTGGCAGGAACATGATAAGTAGAACTGGCAGGACTAGCAGGAGCTGCAGGAACACTGCATTCTTCAGACTCAAACAATTCTTCCCCAGAGGCAAGTGAAGAAGTTTGTGACTTTTTTCTTTCCAAGATTGCATCTCTTCTTGGGTCCCATACAGCAAACAGGAACAGCAACAGCAGCAGAGAAGAATACAGCGAGGTCGATAAGTTTCTGTCAAAGGCAGAGGTGTGAATGAAGTTTGCGTCACTGTGAATGATTATATACTGCTGGCCTAGGTCACGTGACGAGCCAACCGGCCCTGCAACCTTCCTTAACCCGTCGTTCACCTAGCAGCCGGTGACTTACTTGTGGCACACGTGAGTCACACGTAGAGTACGTAGGTATTGATTTTTTCTATACGTAGAAACTGGCGACTTTTCCGTGGTACACGTGAGTGCACACGTAGAAGCCGATGGTTTAATCGTCACACACGTACCTCTCCCACCGGACGAGTGTCTCACGTGTGACTTTGTGTATGCCACAAGTGCCTCTACGGTAATGACGGCTTCACTATGGTTGCTAACTATAAACAATCACCCGCAAGTTTTCTACGGAAGTTTTGAACATGAGCAAAACATCTGTCTATTTTGGTGGTTGTTCTCGGTTCGGGAACAACTGCGAGGAATCAAGTGTCTTCTACGACAACCTCCCGATAATCACGGTTGCAGTATGGATGGCTAAAAATGCGCAATATTACATCATTCTACGAGAGCAATACAGCTTCTCCGGGAAAACAGACTATGTGAGAACCCCCCTTTAGCACTTGATTAACCAGATCATTGTCAATATTCTGATAAATATAAGGTGTTATAATGCAGACAATTGCTCCATTTCAAAGATGAGACTTTCAAGGCTAGATGACATTGTGTTGAGTTGAGGCTAGTGTCAATAGGAAAATCTCACAAAATTTTTCCACCGATTTATATTGCACATGGACATAAAGTTTTGGTATTATATCACCCCAACTGTACAACCTCAGCCTGGGGTCGGCAGCCTGAGCTGTACCATTGATGGCATTAAAAAGTTATATCTCGAATTAATAAATATTTTTATCATGATTACCATTATCTCGATTGCTCAGATCACATGAAAACTTGTGAAATGTTTTCTGGTGCAACATTTGAGGAAGTGATGTAAAATTCCACCTTTTTTTGTGTGTTGGGATAGAATTTTATTTCCTTTAAAAAAAATAAATTATGTGCTTTGATGCATAATCACTAAATGAAATATCATGAATTCACTGGAATCAATCAATGGGATAATTTTTAATAACTTCCTGATCTGGCTATAGGCCTCTTTCTGAAAATATGAGCACTAAAATGCCCACATTAAACTACACTCATTTCAGCTATAAATGATCCTACACAAAAGTCACAAAAGTGGCATGAATCTGAACAGCACACTTATCTGCCATTGTAAATAAGTGAGAATCAAAGAAAAGAGTAATCACTATGAAAAAAACTTCAGGTTGATATATCTAAACCAGATATGCTTTTACCCTTAACGAAAGTAATGAAGGGTACATATTTAAGTCTGCATGACATGAAAACAATAGCAGCCTCAAATGAGCTACAGATGATGACCTTCAACTACTAGAAGGACATGAGAGGGTAAAGACGTGTGTTACAGAGCTCCGTGTTTTTTGCTGTTTTCACATGGATTATTTGGACTGAGCAAGATGAAAAGTTGCAGAAAGATGGATTATGTTCTAAGAACCATTATGGACTAAATTTCTTGGATATACCATTGCAAAAAACGGACTTACTAAGCATTTTTTAGTTAAAATTGCAAATAACTGACCAGTGGAAGTCAAAACATCTGGCACCTTAAAGGACAATTGATGCAGATAACACACACAGAAGAAACAATGAGTCAAACGGACACAGTTTAGAGACACTGCAGGGGGGCAGAGTGCCTCTACCAAGATGACAAGGATGGCAGAGACCAAGTCAGATGCAGCATTTGCGTCACATGGCATCACATTGAGTGTGTCTCTGTGAAGAAAAAGGAAATGAATCAGATATGGACTTGTTATGCATGCCGAAATTTATTGCCTCTTGTGAAGTCTCTACAAACAGAGATTGCAGTGTTGAGGGACAATCACAAACAAATGGCAGAAATGTTGTCCAAGATAACCAAACATTTTGAAGACGAAACTAAACTGAGGACAAAGGCAGAGGATGAGTTAGCAGGGATTAGGTCACAGTTGACTGAACTCTCCCAACAATTGACTGCCCAGAAGACTGAGCTGTCTCAGAAACTGGCCAGTGAGAGGTCATGCACGAATGTACATGGCAATCAGCACACTCCCTCAGGATCCTCCCATGTGACCCCAAGTGCTCCCCCCCTACCTAAGCTGTTGCTAGGCACCAGCTTATTGCGCAATGTTAACCCTGCTAAACTCAACAACTGGGAAGTGATAGCGAAGGGGGGTGCCTCTATTGATGAGCTACACAATGAAATGAACAAACTGGATGAAGCCAAGCATTACTGTGAAATGATCATTATTGGAGGATCAATCGATCTGGAGAGCAAAGAAGTTAATGAAATCATCACTGATTACCGTGCTCTTACAGTTTCTGCAGCTACTAAGTCTGACACAATCAAAGTGTCAAGCGTTCTGCCCAGAACAGACAAAGATCTGAAAGAGAAAACCAAGCTATTGAATGATGAACTCAAATCTATGTGTCTTAAGGATGGATTTAATTTTGTGGACAACGATCCAAATTTTCATTTACTGAACGGCAATGCAAATGATGCTTTGCTTGTAAATGACGGACTTCATCTGTGTTGATAGCCTGCTACACACCTGTGACGTGATCAAAGAGGGATCTGCTTTCACCCCAGCAAGATACCCCAATACAGAGAAGCCCGACACCCTGCTGTTCAGAGGGCACAAACACCCTCTGTCCAACTTCTTTGAAGTCAACATGAATGTAAAAGGCAAGAACTTTAAATCAAGTGAAGCAGCCTATCAGTACATGAAGGCTGAGACAATGGGTGATTTCAATGCAGCTGCAAAGATCATGGATGCCAAGACAGGACTTCATGCAATGTGGATTGCAGAAAAGATCACAACAAATGAAGAATGGAAGCAGAAAAAGGTCAAGGTGATGGAATCGATCATCACAGAAAAACTGAGAGTGTCTGACAGTGCCAGAAACCTGCTGAAGGACTCAGGATCAAAAGAAATCATTGAAGATACGTCACATGAGTTCTGGGGACGAGGCAAGACTGGACAAGGACTTAACACTAAATTATGGATGGAGATGCGAAGGAAACTACAAAAGGATCCAAACTTCCCAAACAGAGATCAAAAGCATCGGCCAGGACAACAAAGACATCACAATAACAGACCCCAAAATAAGGCAGTGTCGCGGACATGGGCAACAAGGGACCGGCAACCAAGGTGCTACCAATGTGGTGAGGCTGGGCATGGAGTAAGGCAGTGTCGCAAAACGGACTGTATCTCCTGTTGGGCGTGTGGTCTGACAGGACACAAGAGGAAACACTGCAGCTACTTCTCCCGCCAACCAAGGACCTACAATAGCCACTACGACGAATACAGTGGTTACAATGACTACAATGACTATTATGACTACTAAGAACCTGGCCATGACCTGAGGGCCGCAAAGACAAAACAACAAGAAAAGATAAGCACAAATTTCTCCCAATATTCTTAATTGAGTAGAAGTGATTGTTTTTTGGAGAATTTGTCTCCACATAGACTCGAAACAATCTATGATGAACAAAACCAAGGTGTAGAAAATAGGCCAGAAAGAAATTATTGTTTAGAAAAGCATGATTCAAATAGTCAAGAGAGTGAATCTGAGATGCACCCGAAACTAAAACATTTGAGAGAAAAGTACTCAAAGCAGGTTATAATTAGTCACTTAAACATCAATAGTCTGGGATCCAAGATCACAGAGATCAAGGAACTTCAAAATAGGTGTAAATTTGATGTGTTAGTATTAAGTGAGACAAAGCTCGGTAGCTCATTCAAGCAAGAAACTCTTGACATTGAGGGATACTGTTGCATTCGAAAAGACAAAAGAGCAAACAGTGGGGGACTATTGTTTTACATATCAAAGGATATCCCATTCTCAGAGGGTAGCATTAGTATCTGTAATGATGAGCTCGAATGTATGTCAATTGAGCTAAACATTGCACATGAAAAGATCATGTTGTTGGGTATGTACAAAAACCCGAAAACAGATGCTGTCCTATTTAAACGATTCTTTGAAGAAACATATGAAAAGGTGTGTAATTCTTACGAAAATGTTATTATCATGGGGGATTTAAATTTTAATATGATGAGTGAGAACACTCTATCAAACATAATCCCGGTATATAGTCTAACAAATATAATTACAGAAGCCACATGCTTCAAGTCAAGTCAGCCAACACTCATAGATGTTATGTTAGTAACAAAACGTAAAAAATTCCTGTGCAGTTTTTCTGAAAATACAGGAATTAGTGATTTTCACAATTTGATAGGAGGTATTCTCCGGCTTCAAAAGCCAGTGCCAAAAACTAAAAAAGTATTTGTTAGAAAGCTATCAAAGATCAAATATGAACAGGTTATATGTGATCTGTCTGAAACAGATCTGTCACAAGCGGTAATGAGCAGCACAGATGCTGACTCAGCATATGACACATTGCAAGAGACATTATGCAACTTACTTAATAGACATGCACCCAAGATAATAAAGATAATTAAGAGAAACGATTTTCACTGTATGTCAAAAGAATTGAGAAAATCCATGCTATATAGGAATAGATTAAGGAACAAATACTATAAATTTAGATCAAACCACTATCTAGCAATGTATAAAGTTCAAAAAATCACGTCAACTTATTGAAGCGAAAAGAAATAGGCAAATATTTCCAAGAAAAATGTAAATCTGGGAACCGTAACAAAGACTTCTGGAAAACTGTAAAACCTTTATTTTCTAAACCCAGAACAAAGTCTGATAGCATTCCATTGCGAGAAGATGGTGATATAATCACAGATGAGCAAAATGTGTGTAATATATTCAATGAATTTTTTCAATTAATAGGGTCAAACATTGGAACCCCTGAAAACAATGAAAAACCCCTGAATGAGATCATAGCTCAGTATAGAGAGCACTCAAGTGTGAAGTGCATCAAAGAAAAGATAATAGGCCACTCCGAGCCATGCTTTATATTCAGGTTTATAACCAAAAGGGAGACACTTAACATAATCAAATCCCTGTCGGCTAAAAAGGCATCAGGGTATGATGAAATTCCTGCTCAATTCATAAAAAACATAGGCAGTGAATTGGTAAAGCCTCTCACACTGTTGATTAACAGGTGCATATTAGAGAAGGTTTTTCCTAATCAGATGAAAAAAGCTAATATTACTCCTCTCTACAAGAAGAAAGATAAGCTTGATAAAGACAACTATAGGTCGGTCAATCTACTTCCCATATTATCAAAAATAATGGAAAGGGCCTTATATGATCAAATATATGAATATATGAACTCAAGGTTTCATAAGTACTTATCAGGATTTCGGAAAGCTCATAGTTGTCAAGACATACTTGTCAGAATGACTGAAGATATCAGACAACATATTGATAAGGGAAACACTTTAGGTTTAATTGCAATTGACCTATCAAAGGCTTTCGACTGCATGCCTCATGGTTTATTGATTGCCAAATTATCAACCTATGGGTTTGACATGGACTCCTGTCAACTTATGCAGTCTTACATAATGCAGAGACAACAAAGAGTTAAGATAGGTGAGACATTCTCAGACTGGATTCACAACATCAAAGGGGTCCCCCAGGGATCAATATTAGGTCCTCTTTTGTTCAATATATTCATCAATGATTTCTTATTTTTCAAATTTGATAGCAAAATATACAATTATGCAGATGATAATACACTCCTCAGTATTGGGAACGATCTGTCAGATCTAAAGGAAAGATTACAAAATGATTGTATAACTGCCATGAACTGGTTTGAATATAATAACATGAAAGCAAATGCCAATAAATTTCAATTAATGTTTCTAAGTAGGAATAATGTATTAGACAACTGCTCGATTATGATAGAGGGCACTGAAATCAAAGCGTCTGATAGCATTAACATTCTAGGGGTTGAATTGGATCAGCATTTGAAATTGAATATGCAAATTGATGAGATATGTAATCAAACGGGAAAGCAGATAAATGCCCTCAAAAGAATCAGGCATAATTTAGACAAAGATGCTAAAAACACAATTTATAATAGTTACATAAGCAGTAATTTCAATTATTGCTCAATTGTTTGGATGTTTGCAAACAAAACACAATTAGAGAAATTGGAAAATACCAATAAAAGGGTGCTTAGATTTGCCACAGATAAGGGTTACCTAAGTTATGAAGAGCTTTGCAAACATTCTATTCCTTTTTTTTAATTATTATTATTTTCTTTTCTTTTGTATTTTCGATTTCATATTTATCATTTCTTTTATTTTGTGAAAGGGTCGTACAGAAGTGATAACACTTAACATTACTTTATATTTTATATTGTATTCGGATTGAAAACGACTGTAAATAAATGATACATACATATATATTTGAAAATTCCACCAGGTGTGAGCATGTACCTCTGATGGATTTCAGCTACTGGGAGGTGCCCATATTATACTGCTGCCAATTTTACCCGACTTTGCCCTATATTTTTGGTGGCCATCACACTTAAGTGTGATCAATTAATCATTGTAGGATGTCTATTAAAAGATAGATGATTTGTAAAATTGTTCTCTTTTCAGAAGTTATGTCTAAAGCCCATGTCTCACATAGCCGGTTTTGCCGTAGTGAAGCCGTAGTATGACGTAACGGTTATGCAACCGCTTTTTTCGCCGGGTTGGCGACGGATTCTGGCGGCAAAAAGGGTTCTACGGATGACTCGAAAGGTTCTACGGGTGACTCGACGGGTTCTACAGGTGACTCGAAGGGTTACGGCCAATTAGTGGACAAATTCCAGGAGAGACTCGACGGCTTCCAGGGGTGACGCGACGGGTTCTACGAGTAACTCGACGGCTTCTACAAGTAACTCAACATGTACGTCGCCTGTTCTAATTTAAAAATATAACGACGGGAAAGTCGGCGAGTTAAAACTACTAGCCGTCAGCTTACTCGTACAACATGTCGAGTCTCTCCTGGAATTTGATGTTTTTCCCATACATTTACCAAAAATATATAAATATGGGCTGCATCTCTTGCTCTTGATCATTCTAGTAGTAGGATCCTGCCATGAAAATAATAAAAATAATGAAACTACGGCACTTCTGAACAAAAAAAAACTACGGCAGTTCTGAACCAAAAATAAATAAAAATAAGCTGATCCGGGGACAGGAAAGTAATAAATATTTAAATGAAAGAGCATTTTTCAAAATTTAAAGTTCATAAAGCCATAGGGATTGTCCAATCAAACTTTAGGGCATTTCATGCTATATACGAAATAGAGCCTTGCTACTATTAGCTGCTCAGGCCAATGATACATTTAATTTACAACATGCTTGTGTTACAGCACTAGCTGAGGAGGAGGAGGAGAGGAAGAGAGAAGAAGAAAGAAAATTGCTGGTCCATTGTACTCTGTGTCTTTCCTGAGGCAAGGAAAAGAGCCCACCCGAGGGGTCAATGTGCAACATGGATGGGTCCTTTTACTCAGCGTCAATGCTGAGGCAAGTGAAAGACACCACACTTAAGTTAAATGAAATTTAGTTTGCTAAAGAAATATGAAAATTTTATTAAACTGTGATGATAAGAAATTTACTGAAAATAGTCCTAGTGTAAAATTTTAAAATATTACAAAATAATGGACCAACACCCGGCTCCGACCCGACAGCTACCCGGCGATACCCATCGAGTCACTCCTACTACTCGTCGACTTACCCCTAATACCCCTCAACAATTTACCACAACCAAAATTAGAGACGGATAACTCGCCGACTTCGATGGGTAATCCGCTGACTTCAACGGGTAATCCGCCGACTTCGATGGGTTTATGACGGGTTTTTGGACACCCGGGAGTTTGCCACGGGTATGCCATGAAAACATGGCATACCCAGCTACCCGCTGCAAAACTCCCGGGTTTGCCCCGAGTCCCAGGAGTGACTCGATGGGTATCAGCGGGTAGCCATCGGGTTGGAGCTGGGAAGCGCGTAACCGTTACGTCATACTACGGGTTCAATACGGCAAAACCAGCTTTGTGAGATGGGGGCTTAACAACATCGTGATCAATCCTCCAAATACCAGTGAAGATCAAGACTCCAGGTAGAGTAAACATTTATTTGTGCAAAAAGTTTAAAATATCTGAGAAAGCCACACATATTAGTTCTAATATTTTGGGAAATATTAAGATGATATCATGAAACTAATAGTTTGAAATATTATGGATAAGGTCAAAATCAGATAGAAATTTCTAATATTGACATAATATCATACAAATATAAAAATGTTTGTAGGGTTGCTACCATTTTACAACAAGTATGAATTCAGACAAAGGGTTCAAAATTGCTAAATATTAACAGTAGCCACCAATCGATAGTGATAGATTATGGTAATCTGTTACCTGACATCACAAAATATACATGTGCACCATCAAATCCCAAGCACAGGCAAGTAGTTAAAGAGTGAAGGAATTGTTTGCAAGAATATGGCTGGAATTTGGTAGACCCTAGGCTGGAATTAAGACCAAAGGCTGGAATGTCTGATTTGAAGTTGTTTGGCATCAATGTAAATCAATATCTTTTACTCAATTATAAGCAAATGTGTTGCAAATAACATAAGTTTTCAATTTCAATCAACTTATTTCCCCAAGTATGTCCAGGAATTACGTTATTTTGATGGAAGTTAACCATGTTAACGGCACTGTGAATTGGGGCTGGAGTTTGGTCCATCCACCCAACCATTTTAGACTAGCTGTAGACATTTGACTATATGCAGATTGACTTTCCCCATAGCCGAGGTAACTAACAAGTTACATGTACATGACCAAATTTTCCACGTGTTTTTTCCATGAGAAGGATAAACGCATGGTTTTTGCCTAATTATAATGAGGCAAAAACCACGCATTTTCCATGCGTTTATCCAAATGCATGGAAAACGCATGTGACACAATTGGCCATGTAGGTATGGCTGTCAGTCCGACTGTGTTAATAATCAATTATCTCCATGTCTTCCATGCCCTTTCAAAATATTTATATTCATATGTTATTTGAGATTAACTAATAGGCTGACTGAGTGACATGTTAAGTAAAGATGACTAACTTTGAAAATGAAATGATGACTAAATGTTAGTCAAAATATCTTCAGTGGAGATGGTTGAGTCACATGAAATATAACGCAATACCTAATACTGTGGTTTAAGTGCATACTGAATACTAATGCAATGGTATACCACAAGGCTCGGTAATATTACCGACTCCTATGCATAGCACTGATACTAAAAATGACTAATCTATGCATTGCAATACGGTAATCAACCAGGATAATACTTTAACAGACAGTGGCGTATACAGAAAAAGGTGTAGGGATATGACTTAACAAAAATATATTTCAGCAGCTTGACATTAATATCAAACACTTTTAATTATTGACAGTCCTTAACCCTTATTATTATTATTATTATTATGTTTATTTATACCTACATAGTACAAAATTATGGAAAAATTTAATCGAACAGTTTATGGAAGCATCAATATAAAGAAAATCAACAAAAAAAAACAAAAAAAAAACCAAGTTGTACATAAAAAATTTGGAAATTGTAAAGCATCTTGTCTGTCCATAATTGAAAACAACTGTCCTTGTGAGACAAGAACTAATAAGTCTCTAATAGCTGTTCCTGTGACAGTATCTTCTTGTGTGTAGCAATTGGCTTCACAGTCTCTGTTCACTATGTGAGATAATTCTTCACTATATGAGATAATTCTTCACAGTCTCTGTTCACTATATGAGATAATATAGCTATATGATATGGTTCTAGTGTTCAAGGAGGTGGGTTATTCATCTTATCCTATATTTCATTATTTGTGTTCAAAAGCTCTTGGGCCAACGCCAGAGGGTCTGACCCAAATCCCCTTTTGAGCTACCCGCATTAATACGGATAATAAACACTGTAAATTAATCAAGTTAAAAAGAACAGACAAATGGATGGATACACTGTATATGTTATTAGTATGTAAATTAATCATGTTAACAAAGAATAGATAAATGCACAGACTTAAATCCTGACAAAATATGATGGTAGAAAAAAAGTTAACAGTTCATAATCTACATATACATTTGTAATTGACTCACCTATGTTCTTCGTCTGAGTGATTCTTATAAGAGCCACTAGGCTGGCCAAAAGCGCCACGCAGTGAACGAAAAAGACCATTATATTCTTAGGCATTTCAACCCATAGCGAGATAACAATATGCCATGACCTACATAGCAATTTAAGAAATAAATGTCGGAATAAATGAACATGTGTCGGAGCTGTTATCCAATGTGGATGTAATCACGGAACTGCATTTGTGTAGTTCAGTTGTGGTTATCATTTAGACAAAAACCAGGATATATTAAACTTGATCAGTATACTAGACGCGTACTTATCTGTAATTGGTGGGTTCAAACTATACCAGATTTTCTTCCTGGTAAAAATTACGCATATCCCAGTTCAGAATCAATCCCTCTGTCTGTCTGTCCTTGTGCTCTTGGAACTTTCGTCCGTTTGGCTGTCTTTCTAAGATATGATAAGATAAGATAAGATAAGATAAGATAAGATACAAAAAGGTAAGATAAAATTGTATTTAAAGTCGGTGGTGATACAAATAACAATAAAACTTAAGCTATAAAAAAAAAGGCGAAATATTTACAAATGAATAGATGAGAAATAAATAGATGAATTGGTAATATTGTGTAAGTTACATTGACATGTACTAAGAACATTGCTACTTCTTAACGAATTTTTGAATTGCATAAAATCAGTTGAGTTCTTTCACAATGAAAGCATACCACACCAGAGGACCTTGGTGAGCAATTGAACGCATGCCAAATTGGACTGTATTGTAACTACCTGTCTGTCTGGCTGTCTTGCTGTCTGTCAGTCTGTTAGTTTCTGCAGTCAGTATTGTTAAAGCTTTCGTCTTATCACCCCCCCCCCCCCCCCCCCGAGGCAACCCGCCCCCCCCCCTCGCAATCAGCTCCTTCGCCAGGTCAGTCCAGCAGGCAGAGGCGGATGTAATGAAGAGCAGGGCCGCGGTGGTCTGCGGGGAAAGGGGTAACCAAGCAAGTATGACCCTCATTCAAGTCCGAGTTCGCAGAATGAGGGCCATGCAACTGTCTTTATATTTTTTCATGGGATTATATGTGGACGCGGTTTCACAGCCTTCCTACCGACCTGTATCTATTTTAATTTTACTAATCTTGACATGCTGTTATTTTTCCAGAATCATCATTATCATGTAGTGAATCGGCATTTTTAACTTGGTTTTAAATTTTACCACTGAATGACCGATAAAGCCTAATTACTCATTTCAATGATGTGAAATGGTGACAGTCGGCACAGATGCGTTTATACTGTCCAGACAATATTCATTGAACCTGCTGAAAAATACCGCGAAAAGTGACAGCACTGCTGCCAGGCTAGGAAAGAAGGGGAGGGGTGGGGGTCATATGTATATATATAGTACACATGAGACACTTGGCTTTTTACTAAACGCCCGATCCCCGGCTACAGCCCTGCTGACAAGAGACGGCCTCCATAACAGAGAACCAGAAAATGGTATTTTAGGAAGTCCATTTGTTCAAGATTAAAGTGGTCTTAATTGCATATCTCCACTGTACTTGTTTTGACCATGAACATCCCTGTCAACTGTTTTACGGTAAAATAACATACAATTTTGATATAGCGGATGTGGGATGATTGATGATGATGTTGTCTGGATACTCTCAAAGTAGATGCATGAAATTGTATATTTTCCACTGACAAATATTGTAGATCGAAAGAAATTGATTTTCGAAATAAAAAGAAAATACATTTTTCATGTGAAAAAAAGTCTATTTGCATGAATAGTACTTATACAGGGCAAGGTTTGCCAATAGATTTTAACGTATTATGCAATTTAATTCTTTACTGGGAGTTGTCATGGATAAACCCTCATTCTTTGTTGATTCCCCATCCCTACACCAGGTGGCCTCTAGCTACAGTGTCGCTCCTAGTGGAGGCACACCAAAGTATTCCTGTTCCCAACGTAAGATCCTGAGGCTAGGGGAGCCCGCCTTTTCATCAGTTGGTAAAATGGCAGCTAGCAAGATGGACAGCCAGACCCTGGCTAGCAACAGACTTTGGCTGCATGTGAAAATACTCTATTTTATCCTGACAATTGTTATGGTCAGTTTTTCTGGCTTGCTATGGGTCAGTTTCATGCAAATTGACCAACTTAGACACGAGTTAGCACTTAAACTGAGCCATTCAGTTGTGGAGTTTGAAAACATGGATAAGAGAGCTAAAGACGCAACAGCACGTGCTCAGGACGTTACGACACTCTTTGAAGACGCGGAAAGCGAGCAGTTAGTGAACGTCAAAACGCGAGTGCGACGTCAAGTCCCGTTCCATGACGGCGGGGGCAGCGGGGGGCACCTTGGTGGTGCCCCCGATGACTGGGTCTGGATGAGCTCTTATTCCAGGGTGCCGGTAAGTAGAAAAAGAAAAAACTGCCTTAGGACCACCTCACCATTAAAACCAACCCAATGGATCCAATAAATTGATTCATTCATAACAAAGTCATTGGTTATTTGGACTTTTTGCTTATGAATCAGAAGGTTTCTTAAATATCAAGGATGGTCTTAATGGCAAGGTTTTTTATTTCAGTTAAATTCTGTAGATTCCAATTATACAGGACCCAGATGCGACCAACATCTATAATTTTTTATTCTTTTAAAGTAGTGTGTATATTTATTGAAAAGGTTTAAAGTTGGCCCACACAACTATCATCTACGTTGTGTATGGTGCAGGTAAGTGTATGTTAAATGATTATGTGATTTTATGCGTTTTAAACTTGTGCAGTTCAGAAAGCCACAGTTATTTGGATTTCTACATCTGACAGCCACTATATAGGAGAAATGCTCTTGAATACTGAAGATGAATTATTGATTCAGTGGTCCTGGGTGTTAATTAATTTATCAATATTGCAGTCTGGAAAATGACAAAGCTGTCAATGCGTAGTTTTAAGGAACATTATGTGGTCGCCTGCTCAATGTGTTTAGCTTTTTGGTAAATTAATTTCTGTAACTTGTCAATGACCATGGGACATAACACGATGTTTGAAATTATATTCTGTATATCATAAAATGTAACGTGATCTGTGGATATCATAACTGAATAACAATTGTGTTCCTAAACAAAAGTTTAATTTGACCATGAATTTACAAATGGTACCAAAGGTAGTCATGAGATACATTACATATACTAGCATTTGTGTTATCGACATCACTCCTTCTGGTTCTGGTTCTGTACTGACGAGTGTGCAATACTGTGCATGTTCCATGGAGACAAGAGTACTCTTGTCTCCATGCATGTTCTATGCAAACTAGAATTCCACAGTGTGATGCAAACTCCATGGTAAAGTGATGGCGCTTATTAAGATGTAAATCTCTTTGGAAAACTTCGTGTAAAATTTGGCACCAGACACCCTATTTACAGTTTCTGCATAGCTGTGGTAATACTTAAGCATGTGACACGCATTACTAGGTAATGTTATTACCAGTAATGACAATATTTTACAGGGGTAAATTCCGGCTCATCCACAAATCATATGGGCCAGACAGCTGATGAAGGGTAGGGAGGGCAACTCATTCATTTTGGGGTTGTTGAGCCCTAAACATGAATTTGGGGGTGGGGAGGGCAGGGGTGAGTGTGAGGGGGGGGGGGAGGAGAAGATCTAAACAGATCCTAACGAGCTCTCCAACCATCCCATAAGTCATCAACCTAACCACAACTTCAGAAATTGTTGGTGGGTAGCTGTTTGGTACTCCTCAATCACTTGAACCAAAACACTGGCAAACTGTGCTAATTAATCCTCTGGCTGACAGGCCCTTGTCATAATATTCTCTTTCTAATCTTATTAATTGCTTGTAGTGGAAAAAGGTAATTGGCTCGACATAGCATAGTACACGGAACTCTGCATAAAACATCCTAAATTTGACATGCATTAGGTCATCATTTGCACCGAAACTACCAAGGCTCTATTTTCTACTCAGGTTACATATTTGTTACTGCAGTTAGCTTCTTAATTTTGTTTGTCCCACTTTCCTTGCTTTGGGCAACATCTCACTTTATTCATTCGTTTGATTTCTTCAACTTTCTAGGGTCACTCATTTCATTCTTACTTGACCCATGGTACAGCTGTTATCAGTGGCCAATAGCCATTCTTCAATTCCTGTTAAAGTTCCAAAAATGCAATATTCTCCATCTTTTGAGTTTTGACAGTACTTTTATTTCAGAATAGCCGTTAGTTATTCATTCTCAATTCAAAGTAACTATGTGGTATATACTTGTAGTATCTATCTTTATAAAATTGTAATTGTTGTTGCTCTGGAAAGTATTTATAGTACACCACTCCAGGTCTAACAATTCTGGAGATTCCGCTGTCATTAACATAATATAAGTAATACTCAAATCAAAATTATATGAAATTATTCTCATTAATATATAAATGAGTTATATGAAATTTTTTTCATATTACCGTTAAATGTTAAGACAATACTGAAACCGTCGAAAAACTAGAAGGCATAGTGATATTTTCAGAGGAGTGAATACTGATAGAGTAACTGTACTAAAAGAAACTGTTGTTCATGACATAATGAAATTTCCCATGGGTAAGGAGTTTTGTTATTAACCATGCAGTAAATGGGTTTAAAAAGGGTAAGATTACTAAATTACTTGAACCAAGGAATGATTGAAGAGTGAATTGTTGTAATTGTTGTAGGGGCAATTTCTCATATGAATTGAACGTAGCTTTGGTTACTCAAGTGGGACACCAAGCTAGGTATGGCTGCCAAACGCATCAAGAAAAAAGGGAAAGAAATCTTTGGAAAAAAAATGTGACAAAAAGTTTGGAATAGTCAAAAAAAGTGCAGAAACACGTGTTGGTGTCAAAAAAGTAGGCAAGTATGCAGAATTATGCAGTAAAAAGCTTCCACATGAGTTCACGGAGGAGTGATCCCATATTGATGACATTCTGGTGGTTGCCAAATGTTTTGATGGTGCTTATTGCTGCTGCTGCTGTCACATTCCATGTAAGTTGCAACTGTTGGCTTCAGTGGTTAGTTGGGTCACTTCATCAGTAAAAGTTGTGTTTCATCAAGACGTTATGTATAAAATAGATAGACAACATATTTAAAAGACAGTTAAATCGGAGCTATGGAATTGAAAGTCCTTGATATTTGCCAATTAAACGAAATATATTTCTTGGAATTTCAGTTTGTCTGGTGTTCAGTTGAATTTTAGAAAAACGTCGGTTTTGCTGAACTTCTCCGTATGAGCTATAAAAAGAACATTTCTTACAAATTATGGAATCATAAAGGGAGTGTGTATAATTGAAGCTGTTCCATATTTATAGATCCATGTCACGTCTACAGACCTTCACAGCTACATGCACACATATTTCCATGCTGCTGTTGAATGAAACTCGAGATATATTGCCCACTCAACTTTAATTTAAGAGAAATGATATTGCTCTTGTTTAATTATTGTAGAACGTACATACAACATAGCACACACGTCCTGAGAGCAAAAATAGCATGGTGTGCACTGAAGAGATTTTGACTGAGCTTGGACAAAACAATAGTCCCAAGGACAGGGTAACTGCCTCCACTAGTTATTTGTCACTTACAATTATGTTGGTCAGCCTTCGTAATTTTTGCAAGAAAATTTTTTAAAACCGAATACTTAGTCTTATAATTAAAGAGGTGTATGTTGTTGGCAAGGCAGACCTATTTGTAAAGCAAAGCTGGTTAAAAGAATGGCGAGGAGCATGGAGTCTCAAGTGACTCCATGCTAGGAGGTATGAGTCATTTTAGAGTGTCAAAATGTCAAAATGTCAGTCAAACTGTCCAGATAATTAGCCACTTTGAGTTACAGTCTACCCAAGTAGATTTTCAGTGATGATGATCGCGTCTCTGTCTCTTAAGTATACATAGTGATACCATCATAATAACACCTCAGTTGCTCTCTACAAATATTACAATTTACTCTAGTAAATGCAGCTGGAATGGTCCAGGAATACACTGTGACATGGAAAAATTAGCCCGCAGAAAGCTATTGTCTAATTCTACACAACGGAGTCATTCCTGACATGTGTTTTGGTGTTGTTTCCCCGAGCGTAGTCACACAGACACACAGAGAGAATGATCACTTGTTGTTGGGATCACTTTGTTGCCCTCTTTGGGGTGTTTACATGAGGGTTACAGACTGGCTGGGGGTTTGTAGTGTCAGCTGTGGTGTTCGCTCCACCAATCCATTCAAAAAAGAAGAAGAAGAGGAGGAGGAAGAGGAAGAGAAAAAAGAAGAAGAGGAGGAGGAGGGTCTAATAATAAGGCATTGATACTCTAGTAGAGACGATAAGTTTAGATTATGAATAAGCCTGCCTCTGGCAGCTGGAACCAGTGACATTGAAACATTGAGGCAGGCACATTGAATATTTAGTCATTAAAAAGTCACTCCAGCAAGGTTACTTTCCTGGGTGTAAAAAGTCAGACAGACTCACAAACGGATGGGTAGCAGTCAATAGGTTAACTTGGCAGACCATTGCAAAGTATACATAATACACATATATAGACAATTCAGTATATTTAGCAATGACATACGTACAATCGGACTTGTCAAAGTCCAGCATGAAACAGACACCATTAATGGGCCTCACACAAATTATGATCGTTATCAGTTTCATACATGGCCTGTGCCACGTGCGGTTTCCATGCGTTTGGATAAACGCATGGTTTTTGCCTCATTATAATTAGCTAAAAACCATGCCTTTTCCATGCGTTCATCCTTCTCATGGAAAACACTTGTGGCAAATTTGGCCATGTAGTTATTTTAAGTTTCCAAAAGTTTTACTTCAATACAACACAAATTCATCTCAAATAGCATCAATGGGGTGTCTCTTAGGTTACCCACTGCATTTCATCGCTTGCATAACATCCTGCAGGCGATTGCAACTGCATAACATGGCAGGCTAAACGTGACACCTTATGCAGGCTGCACTTGGTGTCACAGGATTCCTGCACACGATGCATTTAAGGGGTTATGCATTAAGCAGGATGGTAACACCAGAGTAAATGGAAAACAATTAGCAGTAGCATCTCTCCCTGATGCTCGAGTTTGCTGAGAACTTCCTGGGAATTTCTGGGGTTATTGATTCCTTATGTTTCAGTGTTGATCCCGATTCAACTTCATATATTGACAAGTTGGGATTTAAACAGTGTCAATTTTGATGGTATTTGTTCAGGTTGTATTGCAAACTTTCTTCATATGTATCATTTATTAATAGGTCTACGTTACTTTACCAAATTCTGTGATTAAGTAATATACATAATAATACACACTCAAAACACTGCTGGACCCAAACACAGTGTGAATTACTCCTGTTTTTCTACTTGGCAATTAGCGTAATTAGTATATTACATATATATTTTATATAGACTGAACTAGACTGAGCTAGAAGCTCAGACTGAGCCTACTACCTGCAACTAAAACAATCCATCTGACTAGAGTTGTGACTTGGGTAGTTTAGTTTAGCTGAGGGGACTATTATGTGTGTCCAGTTAGGTATGGCTTGGTTCAGCTTGTTACAGCTAGCTCTGGATAGCTACAGCTCTGGCTTCTTTATAAATTGTACTGTAAATGAAACTTACTAAACGTCGAAAGTGTTAGTCCATCATGGTTTTGCATTTCGAAATAGTGACTGCATTGTTAAGTGTAAGAAATACAGCTAAATTTCTAAGCTAACGTAATATAAAACTATCCGTTTCTTCTATGAATAAATACTTGATGAACTTAGCAGAAATAACGATCACATATCCATTCATATTAGAAGTTCTCTGGTGTTAGCAACTCACTGGTCTGTGCGGACATTCCGTCCTCAGTTAACTATACGAAGTACAGCACTGGAACTAAGGACACAAACTGGTCTGGATGAAACATGCTTGGTCACAGCGTGGTCAGTCAGATTTGATTCACTGCAATGACAGATGCAGGGTTGGCCATTATAGGGTCAGACAGGGTGCTCCACTGTCACAATGCCCACTAATTGCAAACAAGAAGTGGCTGGTATTGGTACATGCCTCAAACTAACGACGTTTCTCTTGGGTTTACCTTACATTTCGTTGATTCTGTAGGTTTATTAAATCTATGTATACAGTTACACACAAAACAAAGTAAATGGACACTTGTGAGCTTTTCTTATATGTAAATTACTATATCCACGTAAAATATTTAAAAAATATGTTTCCTCATAATAGAGTCTTTACCTCTCCTCTCTTCTCTTCTCTTCTCTTCTCTTCTCTTCTCTTCTCTTCTCTTCTCTTCTCTTCTCTTCTCTTCTCTTCTCTTCTCTTCTCTTCTCTTCTCTTCTCTTCTCTTCTCTTCTCTTCTCTCCTCTCCTCTCCTCTCCTCTCCTCTCCTCTCCTCTCCTCTCCTCTCTTCTCTTCTCTTCTCTTCTCTTCTCTTCTCTTCTCTTCTCTTCTCTTCTCTTCTCTTCTCTTCTCTTCTCTCCTCTCCTAAATTTGCAATTTCCTAATACCTCTCCTGACTGATGTGTGATCACCACTTTTTGATTTCTGGCTGCTCTCATCACTCCCCAGTTACAGCCACTGCATCAGTTCTGCAGCAAGGTCAATGAAGATTCATTGCAATCTTGACTGTGTCAAGTCAGACTAGTCAAGTCATCATTCAATAAACGTCAGCTCACTTGTCTGAATGAAGAAGAAAGAAGAAAAAATGAGTGTCTCAGAAAGTCAGAATCTCTTTCGACAAGTCTCTATTGAAATCATTCTTCATTAGTAAAAGTGAAGCAGTCATCAATTGAGTTATGCATACTAGCGTGTCATGGCAGCTAGAGTGTCTATATCAAAGGAAATGCTTGACAGGTTGACAAGAAATATTATTTGCAAAGTGCTGGAATCAAAGGAAATGGGAAAAAGTGGAGTTTTAAGCATTCGCAGTAATGGGTTATTTAGAAAAGTAAAGCAAAGGTTGAGTGTAATGGACCTCCTCAACTATCAAGATCACCTGCATGGATTTTAAGTCCTTCGATATTGGAATACCAGAGAAAAGGTCGTCTCAGTATCAAGAGCTCTCCCGGTTATTTCCAAGGATGGTCTTAATTGTGGTGTTTCATAAATGTATGCATTTGTACGTTCTTCAAATACATGTTATTGAAAGCTTATATATATAAGTGTGTATATATAAAGTTTATAAACCGATATCTAACAATAGTTAGATAGATGGATATACGGAGAGATGGGCAGATGGAGTGATGGAGAGACGGAGGGAGGAGAGCTAGAGATACAGAGAGATGGAGAGATGGAGACAGAGGGAGGAGAGACAGAGGGAGGAGAGATAGATAGACAGAGAGACGGAGAGATGGAGAGACGGATAGATGGATGGAGGAGAGATGGAGAGACAGATAGATAGAGAGACAGAGAGATGGAGAGACGGATAGATTGATGGAGGAGAGATGGAGAGACAGATAGATGGAGAGACAGATTGGAGGAGAGATGGAGAGACAGATAGATGGAGAGACAGAGAGATGGAGAGACGGATAGATTGATGGAGGAGAGATGGAGAGACAGATAGATGGAGAGACAGAGAGATGGAGAGACGGATAGATTGATGGAGGAGAGATGGAGAGACAGATAGATGGAGAGACAGAGAGATGGAGAGACGGATAGATTGATGGAGGAGAGATGGAGAGACAGATAGATGGAGAGACAGAGCGACGGAGACTGTTCGAAGTAAGGATATGGGTGGAGAAACAGAAGCAGAGACACAGACAGAAAAGACAGATATAGAACCCAACAAACACAGAACAGACTGTCAGAAAGCTTTTTGCTTTTTGCAAACTAATCAGGGACCAAACATAAGCAACTATTTTTTATCCAAACCTTAAAGAAATTACAGAGATTACTGATGACCTTCAGAAATCCACGGATTCAGCAAAATGTCTGCTTTCTTATTGATAACAGATAGGGTTGGACAGCTCCAAGGCAGGTTGCCATAAATTGTACAGAAAATACAAACAATTCCCCTTTGCACAGCATGGGCCAGGCTTCTATCTGGCTGGGATGTGAATTCGGCAACTTCCAATCAAGATTCTGATAACTCAGATTATATAGTTATGTATGTTGGTATGAGACCTAACAATACCAAGTGTATATTGTATACACATTGCATAAATATACTGTAGTATATTACGCGTCAGTTTACTGTCAGGGTAAACCTAAGGTTTAGAGGCTGGGTGTAATGTTTATTATTAGTATTGAATCTTAAAGCAATTCCAATGCCACTTTTCTAAAAGATAAAGCATTTGTTTGCCAAGCACTATTTAAAACGATTAATTGTTTGGGTCACTCATTCATAATTGATAAGTAAATCCAAGATGGCGACCAAATATGGCAACCAGTGTCATTAAAAATCATTTCTCAAAATATTTAGAAAATGTAAGTATTTTTTACGCTTGGGACAAAGTGCCAGACTCTGTAATTGGGTTATTTTCCACATTTTACAGAGGATCATGTCTGTCTAATACCGATGTCAGGAAACTAATATACTTTAATATACTCTTTTATACTCTCTAGATGGAAAGAAATTAAGAGCATTCCTCTTTTGATATAGACTTAACTACTGGGCTAATTAGCTTTTATAGGAGGCTGTTCTAAACGAATCACATTTGAGGTTGGGACACATCCATTAGTATGATGATCATTTCTAGAAAAGTTGGAAATTCGGGTAATTAAATATCCTTCGTAATAACTCTCTGCTCTTTTAGTCATTATTCTGATGTGGGAAGACAGTTCCGAATTTGGAAACTGTTAACAAGACTGAATAATTACCTTTAGACATTTTTTGCCCTTCAGCACCGCCAAACATGCGTCAGATATTTTCATTGACAAATTTTGTCTCTCTCAGCCCACGTATCCAATTAATTGTCACATAGGTTGGAGGAGTCTGTTGCCATGGAAAAGGGGAATGTGTTATATGCACAAGTACAGTAAAATATCTCACACTGTGAAGTTGTCTTAAATTTACAGTTGGCATAATTCCCTAGTTATGAAATGTGTATTTATTTCATTTATATATATATATCATGCTATATATCAGCAGTAATATGGTTGATGGATTGATTGATGGTTGATTGATTGACTGATTGATTTACTGATTGATTGAGTGGTTGGTTGAATGGGTTGTTGATTGTTTGATTGATTGAATGAATGGTTTGTAGCCTGTAAACGGGAATGAAGGTCTGTACCTGTCTATTCACATTTTATTTACAGTGGAAGGAAACAAAATACCCTTCTTCAACATTGCTGCCATATTCATGTTAATCACGTGTGTGAGTATAGAAAATAAGACATATACAAGCATACATATCTGTGTGTGGGCCAGTTTGAGTATAAGGTAACATTCATATACGATAAATTTACTCGGCAAATTTACAAATATTCTCAACTTTTTCTGCAACATTTCACGCATTTCAAATATACAACTTTGGTAACATAATACAAGAATTGCCATGCGTCAATGTTGCGTGCTTTCCAGAAAATCACACTTTTGTTTCAAGATAGAGTTGCAAATTTTTTACTTGCCTACTTCGCATGATTTTTGTATCGCAAACAGGAGAGGCGTGACTAGATTCGTCAAATTGAGGAATTTTTGAAAGTTTTAGATAGGCAGGTTGGCTGGCAGGCAGGCATACCCAAAATGCTCCTATATTGGCATTTATTTCATTTCTCGTGACATTGCTACTGTTCTCATTGTAAGATGTCAGCAGTTTGAAATCTATCTACATTTTCCTCAGTTTCAGTTTTTCATGAGTGTGCATAACTATTAACGAATAGCACCTTTAGCTAAAGACACAGCAAAGTATATACTTTCAATTGTTCATTGAAAAAAAATCAAAGGGTCTTGTATAATTATACTTTTTGTATATGTTTCCTAGATTTTAAGAATTTTTTTTTACTTATATGTGCTTTTTATTTATGTGTGTCTTGTGACATGGGTAAAATAAAACCACCAAAAAACTGAAACTGTCCCTATTTCGTGTATCCTACATTGTACACTATCCAGCTCGTTTGAAAACATCCAGCTCGTTTGAAAACATCAGGTAGTTCTTAGATATGCATGGATAGCCAGATAGCTGCATCTGGCTGCAGGGATCCAAAGTGACACATGGTTCCTGCAGGACAGCTTGGCCTGCAGTTGAAAGACCTGCAGTTCTTTTGAGTATTGAAATCTATGGTCTTTGATTTGAGATGTTCACTAGGAGATCAATACTCGTTGAAAGAAGATTGGTTCCTGCATGGGTCTTGCTTTCTTTCAATGCATATTTGCCTGCAGTGATATGAATGTGATTGGGGCCTGGGATTGAAAGCATTCAGCCTCTTCTTGTCTTAATAGAGAATTGATGCAGGGCGCTCCTCCGTAGCCTAATGTATCAGGCCCAATTCTCTCACTTTCTGTCTTTCCGGTCACTTTTTCTACTGCTCTTGCTCTTGGTATTATGGATGTTGCAAAGGAACTAATAAGAGTTTATGTCATTTCATATTGTACAGGACTGACCTTCTATCATTCTTGAGAGTTGTGTATACTGTCATTTAGCAGTTTTTGTGGGTTTTGATCAATGCATTGGGCATTGACCTATTGAAGCTTGTGTATTTTCTGATATTGAAGATGGGGGAGGGGTGCAGGGGGTGCCACAGATGGAGGGGGTGTTGATATCCATGCTTATACAGGTGTCTTGACCCCTGCCACTCAAGCATTGGGTTCGATCAGTGCAGGTGGCCAAGTTGATTGCATGGCAACCATTTTTAGTGGCCAGTTTTGTGGATTCCTGTCATAGTATATGCTCATTAAGTGTATATGACCAGGAAATCGAACTCAAGATCTTCTTAGGAGCTGACCAGTACTTTAACACAGAGACATCATGTGTAACATTATTTAGGATTAACTTAAGAAAGTTGTCATGCTAGTGGACAGTTGTAAATATCAATGTATGTAATTGGGTTCTAGTGTCTGCCATCCTTGATAAAGTGCTCTACCGATATTAGTTCACCCTTGGCAGACCTGTTCAAGCTTGAGCTTTTTTCAACAATCCCTGGAGAGTATAAACCAAGCATGCGCAGACATAAAATTGCCATCATTGCCATCGCTGTCTGCACAGACAAGTACCCATTTGCACCTGGGCGGAGTAAAGCATGCAGTGGTTTAATGGAAGACCTATACTCAGTTCATGTCTCCATGCTCAATTCCAACACTTCATCTGCTGGACCACTTGTTATCATCTACTATTATTTACCTCCACATATTACTGCATATATCCCATTAACCATGAAACTTAATTTTGCTGATGTCACTTTGCACATTTCTTATCTTGCTCACAGAAATTTATTAACACTTAGAGACATGTAGAATTCCATAAGATTCGAAAAGGAACCATTCTCTCTGAGATTAAGACCTTAACATAGTTGTCATTTGTTGAATCTATTTCGGAGCAATTCCGCAGCTCCTATTGTGTTGCTGGCATAATTCTATGGAAGTGTAATCAGTTTACATAATACCGAGCAATATTACTCCTTTCACGATTGTTTCCCTATTTTCAACAACTCGAGGAACCAAGATATTGTCAAGTTTTACATGAGATTGTCCATGCAGAAATAAAACCATTTTGCAATTTATTCTGACTAATTGATCTGTTGAGTCTGTGTATGTACGTAACCGTGGCAACTTTCTGTCGTTTTCAAATTGGGTGTTGTAAGGTACATGGCCAAATGTGCCACATGCGTTTTCCATGAGAAGGATAAATGCATGGAAAACGCATGTTTTTTGGCTAATTATAATGAGGCGTTTTCCATGGGTTTATCCAAACGCAAACGCATAGAAAACGCATGTGGCACAATTGGCCTTGTAGGTATAGCTGTTAGTCCGTCTGTGTTAATATTCAATTATCTCCATGCCCTCCATGCTCTTCCAAAATATTTATTGATATTTCCATGAAATCAGTTCCCAGATAGCATTCCAAATCGGGCCAGCGTCGTTTCTATATAGGCCACCGTCGTGAAAGCATCAATTTGACGTCGCCAACGTTGCGCCAACGCTGAAACTATTTGGATTGCTATCTGGATTAGCTTTAGTTTGGTAATCATAAACATATTGCATATTGTATATAAGATCATGTATGATCCATTCCTAAATATGTATTTGAGTTTAAACACATACAAATGATACCATCATCTCAGCAATTAGCATGTTGCAACTGCGTGTCTGAATCTCTGTTGTCTGTCTTACTATATCTGTCTTCATTCTGTCAGTCTGTCTGTATCACTCTCTATCTCTTTCTGCAATGACCCAATCACTCATATCTCACCTCTCCTCCCAGCCACACCCCACAGGTACAGCCCACCACCTTCGCAGTCCATTCCATCTCAATTTCTTGTAGTTCTGACCCTTACGTTATGGGTCAAGGCATCCATGTGGCCACTGCCCGCCCTAATTAGCACCTCATGAATGCCAAATGTTGCCAAGGTACTTGTCAATAAGAATTTGCTCCCCTGACCACAACTTCCATTGGACATCCCTGGGCAATTTCTGACTTCCGATTGAGTCCTCAGTCCGCGCGGTCCGCTGTTGGCAGATTGTACCTGAAATTGCATTGCTCAGAAACTGGAGATATTGACAGCATGTTGTTGTCCTGATAATGTGCATGTAGACGTTGTAATGCATGAATGTGTGATAAACACGTCATGTAGGTCATAAGGAAAGAGTGCATGAAGATAATTAAGTTTGATTTGTATTTTGTAAATTATTTGTTTGATGTAATGATTACATAAGTCCTTTTACAGTTTTATTCATCCTGCCATGTATTTTTGTAGTCTGTCGGATGTTCTGTCAGTATATCTCCCATCTCTTACATTTCAATATTGCAAAATATTACAATCGCATTTGCTCATTCTTTTCTAAATTTTAGTCTCGCATTCAGACTAATTTAAGGGCATTCATATCTTTAAGACCCTGGATATCTTTAACTTTAAGGATTTTATCTTTGAAAAAGGATGTGTCTACCAATTACCTCAGGGGGTTTAAGGTCCTGGTGTAACCATGGAGGTATAATACCTCCATGGTGTAACTTGAATAGTGAACATAAATTTTATTTTTCTTAATAAGATCCAGATTGCAATTTATCTTCCTTACTTCAGGCATAAACAAAATTGTATGTGAAACCACTTTAAAATGTATAACACCATTTCCACAATGCTGTCACCCTTTTGGTGATATTCCATGTGTTATCAATTCAAATGACTTGCAAAATGTGTGTTTTATTTGAACTGTGAATGATAACCAAGCCCTTTACAGCTACTTAGGTCTCTTCTTGTAACATGAGATACAAGTTCTCTGAGTCGGCACGAGGTGGCGCTCCTTCTTTTTCTTAGTTTTTCTTTTCTTTCTTTTACTCTTTCTACCACGAGTGCAAAAAACCAGCTTGTTTTTCAATCACTTGCACCACGGCTTGTTAAATTGCAACTATGTAACGGCGTTCTTAGTATCCATCATTCGGTTTGAGCATGGACATATTTTACGTCCATGAGGGTTGGCTTCGGATGTAGGTTGCTGGAAGTTTATTTCCCATTTCGGCTGGAAAGCCAACCCAAGTGCAAAAATTGGTAGTTCACTACCCAAACTGAAATCTGAACTGGTTTATTAATATATTTTATTAATGTTTATATTTGACTTTTGTTATTTAATTGCTATTTTACTATTGTTTTATCTTGTTATATCAATTTTTGTATTTCATTTTTGCGTAATAACAGGGCCATCCTGTGAAACAATAACTGTATATGCTTACCCTGTTTTTAGATGTATTTTATAAATAAATATATAAATAAATATATTTATATTTTCGACAACTGAGTAAATCTTCCTTAAACCACTGATCCACTCCATCCAGGTGCAAATGGGTATCTTTGGCACTTTCAACCAGATGTGCTGACTATGGTTGCACTGCTAATGCTGCCCATAGACTTGAGAAATACTAATGCTTGAACAGGCGTGCAAAGGGTTGTCATTGTAAAGGGTGTAATCATGTAAAGTCGGTTGAGACTCATCCTTACCGTTTTAACTTGCTACTGTTGGAAAGATAATAGTTTATATACATGCAAGATTGTTTTAGATGATTTTAAGTAGCGTTGACCCTGAATACAGTGGAATGCCACAATTAATACCTCCAATAACAGTAGTAGATTCAAGAACGTTTCAAGAAAGTATAATTGTAGGACCACTATGTTGGGACCTTAACATAACTTTGATTTTAATGTTACTGCTTGTTCAATCAAACTGATTACACTGAGTCCAAGCAACCCACCACAACTGACCATGTGACCTATGCAAGTGTGGGGTCAAAGAAAACAGTGAAATGGTGGGTAGGGAGGAGGCCACTAAATTAAAATTGTCAGTCTTGCTGCAATACCTTCTGGCCCGAATTTAAGTTTTCAGGCCCTCCCTGGAATCAACTATTATTTGGGCAAACTGCAAACTTAGCGATTTGTCAGAGCATGGAGTCAGAGCTTCAAAAAAAAACAGCATGACATCACATCAACACTTCCATAAATCTCACGGTCAGTTTGATTGAATGTTCTATAACAGTACAGGAAGGTCGTCTGGAATTCTGATCACTTCTTTAAAGCTATGAAAGTAAAATAACTTGGTGACAAAGACACTGGAAGGGAATCACACTTGTGGAGATACATAGAGTGATATAGGCACTATTCCAAGCATACATATTTGCATCACCAAAAACAAGACTAGTAGAGACAGGAACAAAAAAAAAACGAGAATATCGCAAATTAGGAAGTCTACAGTCCTATCGTGCAAGAGTAGGGAACCAGGACAGCTTCCTAATCAGACCCCATCGATTCTATTGGTCAGTCTGTTCCCTTGATTACAATCAGGTGTCCCAATAGGGGGCGTTTGTGTTCTGAAACAGAGCCATTAGGCTACTGCTAGTCTCGCACAAGTCTCGTGCAAGTCTCGCACAAGTCTCCGAGCTAACGAGACTTGAAAGGTGCCTCTTCTGTGGATGGTACGCTCGCAAGAAGGGAATTAGGCACAATGGCAGGATAGGAGTTGTAATGAGGAGGCCTGAGCAGTGAACTATTCTTCCTATTGACTGTAGTGTCTTCTTCCCCTAGTCTTCTCCATGCGGAAACGATGAGTTTATGGAAATTTTCCAAACCACGGCATAATGCTTTGTACAAAAACATTGAAAAGTGAAAATTTGCCTTTCTTGCGTATTATCAACTTTTGCTTTGCGGTTTCATTCATCCAATAGAATATAATTTTGGTAATGATCATACATGCTTTCTTTTCTTTTTTTCGTTCTATCTATCTATCTATCTATTTATCTATCAGATTCAGATTCATTCATTTTATTTCACATTCACAAAACATATATTATAAATTAAATTTTCAAAACATTTTGTACATAATGTGAGAAGATCACTCTCCAAATCCCCTTCATAAATTTAGTGACTCTTTTTCTTGATATCTATCTATCTATCTATCTATATCTATCTCTCTACCTATCTATCTATCTATCTATCTACCTATCTATCTATCTATCTATCTACCTATCTACCTACCTATCTACCTATCTCCCTATCTATCTATCTATCTATCTATCTTGCTATCTTGCTATCTTTCTTTCTTTCTTTCTTTCTCGCTATCTATCTTCTTTCTTTCTTAAAGTATATAGGAATATCATAAATAATTATTTGTATTAGAGTTTCTCAATTTGCTGCAATGTCATCGTCTGGAAGCATTATCGTCAATACATTGGCGCCATAATCTATACCTAGTCCATCTGTTTGACTTGGCACTATTGCCCTCTGTTCAATATTCTTGCTCATGGAGCCAATTTCTTCTATTAAGACAAAAAGGATTATCAAGAAAACCAGTCACTAAATTTATGAAGGGGATTTGGACAGTGGTCACGAAGTGCAACCAGATATTTATGATCGATCAGGAGAACCTTCCGCCATAACAAATAGTCCCAAGCCTTGACCAATGAGCCCCGCGCAGTGATGGATAGAGCACAGCAGCCGTACTTAAATTTTTGCAAGTGGAAAAATATTATGTTTACTTTACGCGAGTGTAAATACAATTTGTTTACATATATAAACATTTCTTAAACGGTGTGTTTGAATATGACTTATGCATAGGTGAAGATGTTATCTTGCTGGAACAAATGTCAAAATGTGAATATGAAATATGAATTGTACTGCACCTTTTGATCATTACATGTACACAGTATCATACACAATATGTACTTGATTTTTTCATCCAACAAAATGTGTGCTGAAAATTTCCCTCCGATCATAGGCTATTAGTATAAACAGCTGAGTTGTTAGACATTTTGGGTTTTATTTTAGACCTTTAACATTTTAGATTTTTTGCTGTAGGTATATGGACGGTCTATAATGACTGACAGTGTGCGCCACAGTCGTTTTGACTGATATGTTAGTCAGCTCTTGTTCAATGTTCTTTGCCATCAGTAGGTTTTACAAACTTCTAAGTCAAAACATGTCATATTACATAACATTGTCTCAGACTGGCTAACTTGCTAAGTACATAACGATTATAAGATAAGCGGATCAACTTGTTAGTCAAAATGGCTCAAATGGTTGAAGGTTAGGCTATTGCCCTCTGTTCAATGTTCTTGAACATGAGCCAATTAAGACAACATGATTTTCTGTGCCAACCAAGTTTTCTATAATTGTACACATCCTCTGTGGCTACTGGACAAAAGTACTGTCCATCTCTGATAAAAAGTAAAATTAAAAGATAGTACTAAAACTGTTTCTACAATGAAAAACGAAATCTCTGCTTCATTTCATTCTATGACTGATGTTTGTTATTTTACCGAGTAACAATATGAAAATAAATTCGTGGGGTTAGCACATAGTTCTATTCATTAGGGGAAAGGGTACTGCCCTTCTGATATCAGTGCACTGTGGAGGGAGTTCTCATAGACCGCATTTCTGTTAGTTCTGATCCCCAACTGGTCCCATAGTCTGAATATTTACTTTGCTGTACGCTTTAGCCAAGTTCTTACTTCTGATAAGAGAGCATTCCGAAATTTGGCATTTGACTCTATCACTGGTTGTGTCTCTACCCACCTGCCCCGTTTGCTACAATTCACTTTTTACCCCATGAAGGGGTAGTAGCAACCTATGCACACAACATGTGTTTGTTAACTAGGTATAGTAGAGTGAAGGGTAGTTGTAGTGTGCGACATTGGACATGGATTCAACCCCTGCCTCATAGTTTCATTTAGAAGTGATATTATTTATATTTGATAGCTTTGATTTATTCTGACTGCTTCCTAATTCTTTGAATTATGATTTATTTCAATCGATAAATGCTTAATATCAATGATATTTGACCCTAAACGGCCTGCACAGTTTACAGCATGCAGTAACCGTTTAATGGATGATAAAGTCAATTCTACTGTATCGCCTTTTGTGCATGTTGATCAGGTGCTTTAACGCCGCTAATATATGCGGGTCAAAGCAGCTAAGTTTGTATATATATGTGTGAAATTATAAAGTTAATTTACAAATGTTATTTAAGATTAATGGTGTAAAGTCGTTGTCTTTTCCTGTTGACCGTAACTTTCGATATTCTGGCTGTCCAGAATAATTATCCCTATGATGATATTATTTTAGGTAGCTTCATTTAGTAAGTTAATCTGCCTTATGGTCGTTGCCATGCATGGCATTATAGTAGTAAGGACTAACATTTGAGTAAATTTTAATTTGAAGTGACATTTGTTTAACTAAAGCTGACAAACTGGTTAGATGAAGCTGGATAGAAGTTGTTAAAAAAATATTATTAATGTGGATCACTCATTCTAAACACAGTCAAGTTTTCTATTATCTTAGTCACTGAAATGATGCGAATGATTTGACGAACAGCCAATATATTATATGCCAAGAACAAGTATTTCCTCTTTAGTTGTGACATATTGACAAACACAAAGCTTTTTCTTGAGCTTTTTTCATATACATTCTGTACATTTTAATGGAAAAGAAAAAACGAATGTTCTAGAAGGTTAAAATTGACTTCCTGCGTAGGCGCAAATCTGAATAGAATCTAGAGTTAAATTAAACTTAAATATTCCATTAAAGGTTCATTTACTTTATGCCAAACAAGACGATTCGAAATTGTAGTAGTGTAGGTTGGTGTTTTCAGGCGTTATCTAAACACCATCCACAGTATATGATTACCATATTAAAGAACGGCCAACAGCTAACATGGCAGTGTCACTAGACCTCCTATGTGCTCATATTCTGTAATCTTGTCAAATTTGAAGTTGCAATATTTACCTAACCTTCTGTGAGTGACAGGACTTGGTTTTTTCTTTCATACTAACATACCACATGTTAAGGCAGGCACCAAGTTTCATACTGGGCTATGTTTCCTTCTGGGTACATGACATTGGCAGCATGCTTAACATTTCATAGAAAGAGGGAATTGCAAATTTGATATTACTACACGTCTTCATGGGTGTCTGTGTTTTGTTTTGAGTCTTTCTGTCAGTCTATTATCACCTCATGTCATATGTCTGTCAGCCTGTCTGTTTTCTGTCTGCAAATACATTTCTTCATTCTTATTTACCAAGCTTGATACATCTATATTCCGACTTTGTCAGTCTGTGGAGTTGTAAACCAACATTTTCCCGTCAGATTTTACTCAAACACACAAACATCCAAAAAACCCAATCAATGCTGACAGACACAAATAGACAGACTAAGTATCTCAAAATTGTAATCCAGAAATATATGGACTGATATGCTTGCTTAAAATAGCATTTTACCCCAATCTCTTATTAAAATAGCGAGGTTTTACTACAAAAAAAAAGTGTGAAGGCATTTGTTTCACAATATCTGCTGTAATATAGTATATAGTGTACTCATACAGCAGCCTGTGTCCATATCTCAGTAACATCCACTAAACTGCATCCGTTGTGCCACCTTGCACAGTTAGGCCAAAACATAATCCAAAAAAATAAACGGATAATGAAATAGGAGCTAGTAATGATTGCTGTGCCTGGATAAGAGCCAACAGAGAAAGAGTTCATGAGCTTTGCAATATTGGCATCAGGTGAAGCTCTGCTTGATGACAGATAGAGATTTACTGAAAGTTTAAAGAAACGTTTTGCGGACTGCATCAGTCATCAAGGCTGGAGGTAGCTTCATACATCTGATGCAGCAGCAGCCTGCATGTGGTCTGAGCTGGGGTGCCAAATGGCCCCACACATGGAGTAAAAGAAAAATGATCAGATAGATAGATAGATGGACGGATAGATGGATAGAGATAAAGAAATAGATAGATAGATAGGTGGATAGATGGATGGATGGATGGATAGATAGATAGATAGATAGATAGATAGAAAGATAGATAGACAGATAGACGGACAGACGGACAGATGGACAGATGGATCGATAAATAGATAGATAGATAAGATAGATATATAGATAGATAGACAGATAGATAGATAAATAATAGATAATAGATAGATAGATAGTTAGATTGATAGATTGATTGATAGATAGATTGATAGATCAGTCAATCAGTCAGTCAGTCAGTTGGTCAACTCACATATTACTTTAGCACTCTTGCTATTTCTTTAGTTTTAAGTTTTCAAATATCTGGATGAAACGCAGAGATAAAGACATTTTTCTTGAACAGGTGCAACACAAGAAAGGTGCAACCTGTCACTGTTTATTTTCTTTGTAAATTCTACTAGATTGTCTAAACCTGCTTTATATATGTTTGAACATTTGTTGAATTATGTTGTGTCTGACTGTAAACGAACTGCTTACAAGTTTTGTTACAGTATAAATAAAGCCAAGGGGAAGGGAAGATAAGCTACAACAATAAAGCTGAGCATCTGGAAAAGTCTGTTACCAATGCTGACTACACTGTCTGGCATGTGTTCAGTGGTTCTTGGATGAGATGTGACACACAGTCAACTCTGGAGTCATGCAATACCAGTCCTGCTTTTATATGATAGTAAAGATATTCACAAATGTTGACTTGAAATGTCAAGCTGAGCATAGCTTTCAGTCTCACTGACAATACAAACATATGTTCGACCAAGATTTATTTTTAGACATTTTGGCTGTTTCTGGAATGATTGACCCCATAACCATTTTGACTAACAAGTTATTCAAGTTTATGCAACTGACTCAGCCTAAGTCAGTGTCGTGTAAATTTGAATGTTTTTGACAGATAAGTTAGCCATTGTGACTAATGACATTGTATAGTAAAAATTAGTCAAAACGTCATAAAAGTTAGCTGCTATTTACAATTTACTCACCTTCTATTCAGAGCTTTGCAATGCTACATATATGACTGAGCACAGCTTCAGACAAAGCCCGTTCGAAAATATATTTATCCTGTCTAATCGGTAGAATTTTGCCTTATCCTGAATGCAAATTTAGTATGAGAGTGACAGTGGCGAAGTTGCAAGTTTTCTAGGAGAGTGGGATAAAAATTTACATTAAAATAAGACGAAAATATAAATTTGTAGGGAGGGGGTGTTAACACTCCTCCCCCCCCCCCCCCTCCCGGCAGGATTTGTGCCCATGGCTCAGAATTTACTGCGTGACTGAAAAATAAAAATCACTAAACGAAAGCTGAGACATGTGTATAAGATACGACATGAAATCGTAATTGCCAAAACGCAATATAAAAATAAGAAGAAGAATGAACTGGAGTGTATTCATAATGACACAAAAAGCAATTCCAACAAATACAGAGTGGTAAAAGTCCATAACATACTTTAAATAAAGCTACATTGATGGCACAAAAAAAGGCACACGTTTGTATCTCAAAGCTGCAAATACAGATCAAAACATATAACAATAGTTTTAGAAAGAACAAAGAAGTGAGCATATTTTTTGCAATGGTCAATATATCCTGTCATAAGGCTGTTTGAGAGTGAGCCCTTCCTCTCCCCCAGAGGCCTGGTTCATCCCATGTTACGAATACTGACAGCTGCAGCACACCCTCCCTGCTCGCCTTACTAACAAGCAGTCAGCTGCAGCCTGCTTTGACTGCAGCCCCTAATGCAGTGGTGCCCGACTCTTGAGGTTTGGTTCAAAGTGCAGTTTAACCCCTCATGAGGTGTTGCAGGGTATCATCTTTATGATATTAATAATTTTCACATTTTAATGTTATACATACTTGTATACTTTATAATCTGTAATTATTTAATCTGTGATATATGGCTGCTAGTCATAATAAATATTTATCTTAATTACTTGCTTACTTACTTACTTACTAATTACTTACTTACCACTTACTTACTTATTTACTAACTTACAAAAACATTCTTTCCACAATATACAAGTCATCAGCTATGCTATATGCTATATATACTTCAATTACGGAATATTGACCTGGGGAACTTTTAGCCATAATTTGCACAAACTCCAAAAGAAAGCTGTAAGGATTATAGTCAAAGCAAAATACAATTCTCATAGCCAATTTTTAAACAAACAAAAACTGCTTAGCTGAAATTTTGTTTTTAATTAGAACATATGGCCTTCTACCTGCATAATGTAGCAACTCAATGTTTTTCAGAGAGGTGGTGAAGTACATCGATCTAACACTAGATTTACTAAAAGCTTTTTAATTCCAGTTGTCAGACATGAATTTGTACTAAACTCCATAAAATTCAGAATTCCTAAAATTTACAACAGCTGTCCAAACGTAGTAATAGAAAAGATTTATTCACATAACTTTCTGGGTTTCTCAAATTATGTCAAACAATATTTGATAAATTCCTATAGTTCTTCATGCACAGTTCTGGATTGTTATGTTTGTCAATATGAACTCAACTATCTAGCATATCAGTTGTATCATTAGTATGTTAGGTGACAATATCTTTTGAGGAGGAAACACAATTATCATTTTAATGACTTGAATTAACCTACTTTAATATACTATGATATGAAAAATATCAAGGTGATGTTCTGTCTGGGGTGACATGGAGGAGTGAAGGGTCTCATAATTATTCCTGTTAATTAGGGCTCCTCAGAAGCGACATTGTTTTTGTCATGCTACCTGCCCCCTTTTTTTTCTCCTGATGATAATGGTAATGATAATGATGATGATAATGATGCTATGTTAATGATATTAGTTCTGAAGTACTTACAAACGTATACTTACATCAGTATACTAACATCAGTATACTTACAAAAGTATACTTACTAACGTATACTTACTAACGTATACTTACTTAGAATATTAGAATAGTATCCTTTGCATTTCTGTCTTTCACTTTGTTAAGTTGTATGCTTTGCCATATAAAGTATCTTGTCTGTCTTGAGGCTGTGTAACTCATGTCTGCCTATCTGTCCATTGCACGTGGCATGTAACTAAAACTTCTTCTGTCTTAAATTTATTTGTTGATACAAAATATGCTTTGTGTGCATACGTTTTTTAATTTACGGTATTACTTATGTATTCACCAATAGAAATGGAGATGAAGTGACTTGTTTGAAAGTACACAAAAATGTACAGCAAACGGAGTGGTTAAGAAAAAAGAGATCTATTGAAAGGCTAAAGGAAAAGAGAAAGAAAAAAGGAGGCACAAAAAGGGGAAAAGAAAAAAAGCAGTAAACAAACAAATAGAGAAACATGCCCATGCTTTCACAGCTGTCTGATTTTATTTCTGAGATCCTATTTGTTAGGCTTGAGGTTCTTTGCACATATTGTGGGACTTACTGAGTGACTAAGTGACTCAGTGAATAACTGACTGACTGACTGACTGATTGACTGACTGACTGAATGACTGACTGACTGACAAACTGATTTAAGTTTATTTACTGGCGCTGGCCATTTGTATGGTCGGCGTTGGTAAAATAATTTTAATATCCTGAGACCAATTCCTGGCCATATCATCTAAGTTCCAGCTGGAAGTTGTTTGCAAGTGACGGTAATTAGTTTAGCATTAAGCTTGATCACGATGTTCAAGCAAGTGAAAGACCCCACCTTTCAGAGAAATGCCCCCCCCCCCCCCCTTGTATATAAGGCACTTCACTGCATGGGATCTGTGGAAGACATGGGGGCGCAGCGCATCTTTTCTTCTTGAGAGCCCGAATATTTTTGTGGCCATGTTTATTTGTGTTGTTTTAAGCAGTAGAGAAAGCAAGAAGTTTACAGCTTCTTGGGAGAAGTTGTGTATTTTGATTACAAAGAAGAGAAATGCAGAGTTGGCTGGGTCAAGAAGATGGTGTAAGCATCTTTAAGTGCAAGTTTCAGGTGTACACCTCTGACAAGGAAATACATGTGGGATGCACACTTCTCCATGAAGACACCATGCATTTACTTCACCAACTTATAAAGCATGCTGGCTTTGCAATATCATTTAGGCTTTTGTATCAGAATTTCAATCCACAACATATCCTATAATTAACAGAACTACAGATATAGATACTTACTAAGATTGGTTTTACAAATAATCCTCTGAGCCTTGTGAAGATTGCCAGTGACATAACTGATGTTTGTGTACATTTAAGCTGTGGCCAGATCATTGATCTTCACATCCTTGAAAATGCTTAAATAACCTAACTATGGCACATTTGTCTTCCTTGAATAAAATGAAGCAACTTTGAATTGAGGACCATATGTCAAAAGTGCCTGGTTTTTATTGTACCAAGGTATTTATTAAATCTTAACAGTTCCTCATCCATGTTAGTATGATTTCCTGGAAATTGGCATAAGGAGTGAAAGCTTGTGAAGGGTTTTCAACAAATATTGGAGGCCCATCATGTAAAATGCCTAGCAACTTGACAACAACTTAATATCTACTTACATTATTTTATTCCTATGAAAACTAATGTGATTTGAATGGTAACTATGGTGCTTTGGTTGTTAATTTGTGCTTGTGATGCTGCTGGTGTTATGCCAGTGTCTGACCATGATTGGCCAGTTGAGTGACACACCCACACTCTGACCTATAAAATGAATGAAACTGGCCACACACACTCACTGTTCTCACTCTTTCTTAATAGAAACAGTGTTATTACACAAATTGGATTTGTCAATTGCTCTTTATGTTTCTGATAGCTGATTGCATTTGAACCGGACACTGTAATTAATTACAAGTAATTAAAAAAAGGCCAATGTTGAAATGAAATTATTTCTCAAACTGTTTTAAACAGCAGATAGGCAGTTAAAAAAAGCTACACTCACTGAACCTGTCAAAAAATAAAACATGATTATATATTTTTTTATTTGGATCTGAATTATTCTATTAAAACATGTCAATTTTTTCTGAAAGGCTCTGTTTTTTTTTCAGCTGCAAATTACAGAATACTTCAAGTATTTAGGTATATTAAAAAAAGATTCTATGCACCTTAATAGCAGGAAAGTCTGATATATATATGTATATTTTTTTTCATAGTATGACTTACAAGCAAAGGTCTATTTTATAATTACAAATACTATAGACGGTGGTCGATTTGCAGACAGTTGTGGGTAGCTATAGGCAAGAGTAGCGAGGATCTATGGAAAAGTACATTTTATAGCACGTTCGGTAATAAAGACAAAGACATAAATTTATATGAACTATACTAATTGATTGTAATATATACCTTGTCATTATCTGTTGCCTGCAACTAATAACCTTTAGTCTATAAACAATACATCAATTCATTTTTATTTTATTTTTGCATGTCTAGACTACATTAACCAATTCTGATACAGGTCTCTTTTTTTAAAGAGAGCTTTTCTTGTTAACTGTTTGTTTCAGTTGTGTTTGCGAAAAAAATATTGTGCATTAGAAGTACAGTTTGTAGCACTGCAGGGGCACAGATTACCGATATGGTGATAATTCAAACAAAATATTAATCATTTTTAAAACCACTTATTGAGCATATTTATAATTGGCACCCAAACTGTGATTATTGATTCCCATGTCAGATTTATTTGAGGTCTATCTATCCTATTTGTAAGTTATTGAGTTTAATTATAATTATTTGACGATTTTACTATTATATTATTATATATAATAGAAACTAATGTTTGGTTGTAAGGCATGAGCATTTCACTGCGTTTCATTTTAACTTGGGTGGCATAAGTCAACATTACAACAACAAATATTGTGATGCAACCAAATGTTGTTATCAATGAGTGATTGTTGTATTAGAATAGCTGACTGTCTTACTGTTAGCTTAAGGATTTAAAGGTCATATTTAAGGGCGTGTTGACCACCCTCAGATCATCCCAAGCGCAAACCTTCAGGTCAGTGGGGTCACTTTTGACGTGTCAGTTATTGTTCGGAGGACACTGTGTGACACAAGGATCAAAATGTGAACGTGTGTAATATGGTTAAACATATTAAACAAATTTACAGTGAAAACTTGTATGAAGACCCTCTAGTGACTGACTCTGTCACAAGACCAATACTAAGGCTACATCGCCAGTAAGGCCATAATATTTGGAACCACCCCACCCCCTCTTTACCCATGATAGTAGGAGGAGGAGAGGAGGAGAGGAGGAGAGGAGGAAGAGGAGGAGTAATAGGAGGAGAAAGAGGAGGAGAAAGAGGAGGAGG
The DNA here is from genome assembly GCA_932294295.1 of Alitta virens. Lineage (NCBI taxonomy): Eukaryota > Metazoa > Annelida > Polychaeta > Phyllodocida > Nereididae > Alitta > Alitta virens. The sequence goes on along the minus strand of OW028577.1, from coordinate 42,159,920 downwards.
AAGAGGAGGAGAAAGAGGAGGAGAAATAGGAGGAGGAAAAGAAATAGGAGGAGGAAGAGGAGGAGAAATAGGAGGAGAAAGAGGAGGAGGAAGAGGAGGAGAAATAGGAGGAAGAGGAGGAGAAATAGGAGGAGGAAGAGGAGGAGAAATAGAAGGAGAAATAGGAGGAGAAATAGGAGAAATAGGAGGAAAAGAGGAGCAGAGAGAGGAGGAGAAGGGAGGAGCAGGAGGAAGAGGAGGAGGAGGAGGAGGAGGAGGAGGAGGAGGAGGAGGAGGAGGAGGAGGAGGAGGAGGAGGAGGAGGAGGAGGACAGACATCTCTGCCTTCCTTTTTCTTATCTATGTAGCTATGTGTTCTTTTTAGCAAGAAGTTTTTTTCTTCTTTCTAGCGTACATTGTAAATCGCTTTGTTGTCGGAATGTCTTTTTCTGACTTTTGATTTCCTTTCTATCTGTCTAGGCGCATATAACAAATTACTTTCTGGCAATTGATTTCTGTCTGCAATGTCTCGCTGACTTACTTCTTCAAAGGAATTTAGCAAAAATTGGCAGCAAAATGTGCAAACCTAACAACATTGATGACTGTGTTATAGTTGGCAGTCAATATACCCTCACCCCTCTAGCCCTTTCTACCCTCATGTAGCATTGATAACCGTGTGTCCGAATGTCCAGCAGGACTAGCCAAACAGTTTGAAGTCCAGTCCCCGAAGTCCAGTCTGTCATCTGAGCGGTGAAGCAAATACTTTGGATCATTTGGACTAGCCAGTGAAACCGTGATGACATCCAGGGGAATACTGGCACCATCTGCAACTACTGGCCACCTCTGCTGAAATACTGGTTGTATCTCCAAATATACTGGCCATTGGTCAGCACTCTTTGATCTGAGCTTGACCGTTCGTCAATTGATATCATGAAATGTTTGCCTTGGACCCAGTGAATGGCATGGCACCCTGACCAATAAGTGATCATTACACATGTAGAGCAAATATTGGGCAAGTAGCTTGGAGGTTGAAAGAGCTGTTCATACTGGTAATAGCGACCAAAAGAGGAGTGGTAATATAAGAGGGAAAGATATGGTAAAATGAAAGAAGATAGAGACAAGGAAAGGAGATAGAATGAAAGGATATACAGAAATTTGAGGTTGAGACAGAATGACAAAGGCCAAAAAGGGAGGAAACAAAAACTAAGGTTGGAGCAGAACATTTTCTAAAATATAGAAAGGAAGAAATTTAGCAAGAAATTATAATAATATATGTATTTAATATTTTGTAACATACACTTTTTTTTTAATTGTAACTATCTGTTTTACTATTATGAGAAACCATTATTAGCTATTCTGTGAAACGAACGATGTGTAACCCATGTAATGTAATAAAGAAATAGAAAAAATGCGTGCGGTGCAATTATTAGACTAACAATTATTTAGACTGCATCAAAATCAAAATAGCTGTGTCTGGGCAAAATTGGATATTTTCTTAGAATTACTTGGTACTTTTGCCATTTTATCGATTTCCTAGGAAGTCTTTAAAATTGTAATTCCAAAGCATATACCCATCAGAAAGCGAGCTCCTTTGTGTAAGATACACTCCACTAGAACAAACAAAACCCTTTCAAAAATGCACTAAAGTTCAATAGACAACCTGTACATTAGCTTAGACAGCAGCTCCGTGGCTTACTCCAGAATTTCACACCAATTGAAAGAGACACACCAGCTTACTATTGACTTGCGTTTTTGCTAAACTCAGACAACAAGAAAACTAAACCTTGTTTTACCTGCTGTATGGTTGATAGTGCTGTGTTTTACATTGTAAAAGATTGCTGAGCATGTCAAAAAGAATGTATACATGTCAGGCAATAACACCTGTTCTTCCATATATTCTTGGTTAAGGACTGTGTGTGTGGAATTAGTCCTAGTGCTACCAGTTGCAAGAAAACAATTACGAGGAAATGAATAGTATTTTGTCTGAATTCTTATGAAGTATGTGCCTAATTGCCTCTGGATGACTCGGATGGTTGGATGACTCAGATATTGTCCGTATGAGCCGAATAATTATCTCCTGGCAATTAGGGATAATTTGGGCCTCTGCGATTGGCTGGCATAGTCAGGTGTTGGCAGTTGTGCTAATTAGCAGTATGATATTTTCCTAAGAACAATGGATATTTGTCTGGATCTGATGTTATTACCATGCATGAGATAGGAATGAAAGAAAGAGATGGGAAGATATGAATAGACTTTAAAAGAGGATGAAATTAGTACAGAAGAGAAAAGAGTTATTATAGTAGGATTCGAAATAATTATCCATCTCTTTGTCGGCCATATCTTTTCCACAAATGACATGGAGCAGCACAAAACGGAGAGAAACCTCAGCAGCAAATCAAACCTCAACTTCCTGGGTGATAAAAACACTTCTTTGAAGCAATTTATTTAAGTGTGCTATATTTTCCCACAAGTGACTCGGACCTGTATGATAAAGAGGGTGTATTTAGCTTATAATAACAAATGAATAGATAATATTTGTCTATAGCCCATTGAAAATGTCTGTCAGAAGTGAAAAAAGAAACTCATCGTAAAGAAATTCCAGCTTTGTGGGATTACATAAAGAGGTATCAAATTCTTGTGAATTTTTTTTTGAAGCCTACAATAAAAGCAAAGGAAAAGATCAGCAACGTGCTAAAGATACTCTCATGCCATGTAAGAATACTAGAGCATTTCCAACTGAAGCTTATCGTATTCATTTCCCCTCATTTAATTAAAAAATAATTAAATAGGTCATTAGTGAGTTATTCCCAGATGTGTTTACGATTCCAATTGCAAATCGTGCCAATGTCAGTCAGTCAGTCAGTCAGTCAGTCAGTCAGCACGTCAGCCAGTCAGTCAGTCAGTCATTTAGTCAGTTATTCAGTCAGTCACAGCACCAGACAGTACTCAAGAAAGAACAGAATATGAAACAGACCGGATGAGGAAATACATTTATTTCCTGTTAACATATAAAAACGACTTGTTAATGTTGATAATTAAGTTAATTAGCAAGCCTAAACTGGCTTCTTTCGATTTGGACAAAAAGTGCTGTTGTCACAGATTTCCGACAAATATAAGCTAAATTTCCGCTTAGTGATCTATATCAACCTAAAAATCTCGTGTTTTCTCGTTCTTTCGCGTGTTCTGATCGAGATCTCGCGTGGACCAGGTGCATTTGAGTTTGAGGTATTGTCTAAGTAGCTCTTAAAAATCTACGTTCGTAGCTGCAGTTTTAGCACCAGCTTGTTACATCTTCAATTGTATAAGAAAGAATTTTAGAAGAATAGTTAATTAACCTTTTTCCAAACTCCCACTGGGAGACTTTGAAGCATCAGGTGCATAGGAAGAAGAGGATTGCAAAAATATAAAAATACCTTGAAGACAGAAGGGCCGAAATATACACTTCAGGCCAGACAGACACCACAATTTTCTCAAGAATATAAATATATTGTCAAGATCCGATTTCATACTTCTTAAGGTTGTCTTAATATCGAGGTGGAAATAATTCTGGGGACTACTTTTACACTACAATATTCAACATTTTTGGACCAGCGGAGTGTTCCTACACAGATATGGTTTAAGCTTATTAGAAATTCTATATTTCTCTCGGTTCATACTTAATGACTGCGTTTCCTTCAACAAAATGTTCAATATCATATCATATAATAATTTATACCAAGCTTTCTGGGTTTGTTTGAGCTAAGAATGTGCCTTTTAAACACAATACCAAGCAACGTGCATGAATCCCAAAATATATTCTAGCTCACCAATTTAGTTTTCTCAAGTTTTCTTCCTGAAAATTAAATCATTTGCGAATGAGGTCTGCCATCCTACTGAACAAAATATTCCTCTATATTCTTAAATTGTCCTTCATTTAAAGTATCCAATTTTTTGAAGATGTAAGAGATTGGAAGGTCAGATTTTTGCGTCGTACATAATATGACTTTCACAATAAATAAATTATTGATCTGTTACTAAAACAGCTTCAGTTGATTTTATTTTAGAACTTCGCGTGGGTGCTTACCTTCCTCTAAATGCCTATTCTTAATGCAAAAAGACAAGAAAAATCTGCTAAACGATGATGTATAGCGCCAGACAGAGACATGAGAAAAACCAGAAAGTGAAAGACTGTCCAGGAACTAGTCTGGAGATGCACTAACGATGACCAATCGCATTAAATGACTCTGTTGAGATTTATCAATGGGACTGGCTATTATAGCCAGTGCTTGGGTTTTCTGTTGCTAAAATACGTAATATTTAATGATAACCAATAAAATATCTTTACCTTTCTCTGTAAACAGAGTGTGTGTCTGTCCATGTTGATATCTTTGTCATTTTATGACTATTCATTTCAGGCTCTATCGGACTTCCAGTTCCTTTTTCAATCAATCAATCAATCAATCAATCATCAGTCAGCCAGTAAGTCAATCAGTCAATCAGTCAGTCAATCAGTCTATCAATCTATCAATCAATCAATCAATCAGTCAGTCAGTCAGTCAATCAGTCAGTCAGTCAGTCAGTCAGTCAGTCAGTCAGTATATCAATCAATCAATCAGTCAGTCAGTAAGTCAATCAGTCAGTCAATCAGTCTATCAGTCTATCAGTCTATCAATCAATCAATCTATCAACCAACTATCTTGTCTCATTCATTCATTCATTCATTCATTCATTCATTCATTCATTCATTCATTTATTCATTCATTCAATGCGAAGACATCAGTCCCCTTACATGTTTAACTCAAGTTATTGGGTCTGCAGATGGGTAATTTCCATCCTACAGTAGATGATACCATAGGAGAGGTTGAGGAACCTGCCTACATTGAAACGTGAATCTTTCCTGTGAATTTCTGAATTGCTTATAAGGCAAGCCTCATGCTTAAACAGGGACAGTCATGCTTATATATGGCTCTTGCATTGTTGAAAGAGCTATTTTCAATAGAGATGCCAGAATAGAGGCATTGTTGTGTGGGCATTGTTATCTAAAGTGCAGTATCATAAAAACTGTAATCAATGCAAACTCCGTTGGCTCAAACATTCAAATAATTATTGGTCAGTCAAACATGCTCTAGTTATGACGAAGTGGTCACGTGTCGAATATAGGTTATTTTTATCGTTGAGTGTACCAAAGAAAATACAAGCCATGACAACAAGTCCATTTGTTAATACCTTTTGGATACACCGACAATTGTTTAATGATCTGTTAATATCTTCAACATATAAATTCATTGGTGATAATGGATACAGCTCAAAATCGTTAATTTACGATTCACTCGGTAAGTACTTGGCTTTTGTACGTGAAATTACACTGGAAAAGTGTGGCATATTAACGAAAATGTGACAAACAAGTGTTTCACATTAAATAACAAAAGGCCAATGATAAAAACTATTTAGTAACGATTCTTGAAGAGTAAGAAGCTCAGAACTGTGGAATTTTAAAACTTCTATCTCGGATTCTGAATGGTTTCAAGATCCCAGCTTCGATGGAACAAATTAAAAGCCCAAAGACAACAGGATCTTGACAGGATCCTGACTCTACCAAGCTATCTCAGGAATTCCAAACTACCTTAACGTGGATTCCACTTGACTTAAGGACTTGCACGTGTTGTTTTTGTTGACAGATCGAGTTTACGTACCTTACCAGATGTGACGTCATTTCCTCCACGATTTTGCCGGAAGTATAAAGAGCTGGAAATCAATCATTCAATAGTTGTGTATTTTCTAAAATAAGATCTTTGATTACTTTGCTGACCTACTAGCGCAGCAAAAAGAATAAATAAGTTTGTCTAATGATGACTAACATTATTTAAATAAGTTTGTTTAATTTTGTTCGAACCCCCCCCCCCTCTTTTTTTCTCTACGGAAGACCTTCCCATAATGCACTTGCATGAGTTTTTTGGACTATCTCTCCTCTCCCCTCTTAATTTACTTTTATAAATTGTTCTTTTTCTTTTATATCTCATTTCTTTCCTTTTTCCTGGTTACCTCAGTAAATCTTTGAGATTATTTCTGTCCTTTGCCTGAGAGAAATCACATTTTTCTGTTTGCTATTTCCCCGAGTTCAATCAAAACTTGCTAGGGCCAAAAAATATTAGTCTGGTACTGCAGTGATTAGCCTTCAGAATTCGACTGGTACTCTATCATGGCGCTGTATCAATACGCCAGTCGAGTGTGTCCTCATTTCCGCCTGATTGTCAAGCAAACATGAAAACGAGGCACAGACGCCTCTCAGCAAAGCCCTTAGATCTAGAGGGTTGCCATATGGTCTAACAGAATTTCCAAGGGCTCGTTAGGTCTAGCAGAGAGGTCTGACAGACACACAAACAGTGGTAGAGAGACACAGCAAGACATCAGACAGGCACGGACAGATACACGGGTTAGATCATGGAGTCATAAGCATATGACTCCATGGTTAGATCATGTACCTTCCATGGATAGATACCACAGTGGGTTGGTCAGTCGGTTAGTCGGTCGGTTAGTCGGTCAGTCAGTCGGTCAGTCAGTCGGTCAGTCAGTTCATTACATTTTACATAAACCTACACTGGAAAGAGGAATAGCTTACCAAATGTAAAAAAAATGTCTTGATGAAGTTTTATGCATTCCTAATTATTATATACAGGAACTTCTTGCAAATATGTCAATATGCATATGTGAACATCATTTATGTAGAGATCAGTGTTATATATAGATATTAGGTCAATATTTCAAGAATAAAAAAAATGCTAACCCTATCAAGAACATTTATGGGTCATAGTTTTCAGAGTGGGTTGCAAGATTATAGAAGAATTGCAAGTTTGATGAGAATCTGCAGTGAACTCGAAACTTAACAGTTTCCTGCATCAAAGGAACGCACTTGTTTGGGTAGCCAGCTAATTACGTAACAATCGATTATTACTTTGAAATTGGCAAAGTCAGTGCTAATCAATTTATATTAATCCATATGTGAACTTCTATGCTAATGGAAGAAATTTTACCTGACAGGTACAGCATCTACCAAATACCATTTTCTTAAAATCGGGTTCTACTGTATAAATATATAGTGTCTGTTTATCATTAATAATTGATTTACACTTCCAGAGATATCAGATTTAGCCTGTTACTTTATTAGATACAGTCTACGGTAGAAAAGCCAATATCTTAGAGGTCATCATTCAATCAGTTCAAATCCATTAATCTTGCCAAGCACTCCCCCTGTCGGTGACCTCTGGTACTAAGTCACGAACGTCGTCGAATAATCAGGATCACATGATTTGATCATGTGATGTCAATTATGCTGATAACGAAGCTACCTAAACATATATATTACCCCAATGGACTTCCCAAAGACAGTTTAGAGCCTTTAAAAAGGTTTAATGCATTTCCATGCATGGAATTTTAGACTTGACCAAGCCTGAAAAAAACATTCAGTGTACTTATTAACCTAATCTCTGTCAGCAACTGATGTTTTCTACATTAGGTTAGCATGCAAGGAGGGGATAGGAAAAACAGCTGCTCTAGTTTTTGATTAGCTGTACATTTTAGCTTTAGGTTAGGCCCCACATGACGTTGTTTTCTAGAATTTAAACTATTCAGACTTTAAGTTCGCTGTTTGGTTAATTATCACCTAGATACAATGAAATACTCTTGTAGCTTTTTAGAACGAGTTAGTAAGCCATCGAACTAACCAGAGATTGTTAGTTTAATGCAAGCCTTATGTAATAAGTTAGCCAGACTCAAATTAAACTTAATTGACGTTTTTGCCCAAGAAGTTAAAATTACACATGCTATAGTGGTCAGTGTTCTATAGACACTTTCTGATATCTATAAATCACATAATATGCGGCCCTTTGATTGGCTTCTGAGGTTGCAATCTTTCACTATCACTATCTGTTGGTTTCATTGTATAGTTTTTAGTGATGTTATTTTATATGTGTTTTAAATTGTATAGCTAGCATATAGATATTTCGTGTTCAAATGAAAGACGAAGGTAAATCTCATCTGAAAGTTAAAAAAAGACAGGCTCGACTTACATTTTGAAAGACGAAGGTAAATCTAATATTAAAGCTAAAAAAAGACATGCAGGCTCTATTTACATTAGAAGTTACGAAGACATATTTAGAATAGCAACATGCAATTATGATATCTCCATTATATGATAGAGATACATCTCTGTCCATATATTATCTTGGTAATATCTGAGTAATATATACCCCTCCATGCATATCTCACATGTATCTACATGATTTCTCAGATATGACCGCATTGCCATGTTTCATGGAAATGTTAGATTAGGTGCTGCCTCAGGACCAGATGCATCACAGATCCCGCATCAGAACAAATTTGCTGACCCCAGAAAGCTACTTATCGATTTTACAACTTGGGGGAGATTCTATACTGCTGTTCGACCCTGCTGTTTCTAGATGGACAATACTAGACGTTACACAGCAATTTTATTTTACTTATAATTATAAAAGTCTGTTTAGTTTATTTCCTTTGTTCAACAGTTGTATTTTTTAAAATTTTCATTACTACTTTCAGCATACTTTTTGGATTTTTTAGTTTAAAAGTTGATCTTCACAGGGAATTAATTCAGAATAAAGTATATTAAAAGTATAGTTAGCATCATCATCATCAGAATCATCATCACCATATGGTTTCCTGTGGTAAAAGCATGAATTGATCGATTAAATCCTTATACCATCACCTTCTCTTAGAGTTTTACTTGCATAATAACTTTCAAGCCCTGTTTCACGTTGGTTTAACGTTGGCTCAGTGTTGGCCACCCCAGATAACATACCAGGTCAGGTCATGTCAGGCAAACGTTGACCCTAGATAGCATGACACATCGGCTAGATGTCGGCCCAATGTAGGCGATGTGGGACCAATATCGGAACAACATTGGGTCAACATTGGGCCAAATGGTCGACAATAGTCAATAGCGGGCCGACACTGGGCTGACGTTACAGATTTTTTGGATGCTTGACTGACACTGGACAGATGAATATAGTCCGACAAAGGGCACCACGATGCGCTTGCATATGACAGCAATGTTTCGGTCTAAGATGAATATATGTAAGGTTACTTAAAAAATTGCAAACCTCTCAGTTAGCCATATAGCTTAACCTTGTGCACCAAGTTAATACCTGACGGGAATCCCACAGTCTTTATTCCAACTCTTCGCTTCATGGGGATTGGGATTACCAAGGATTACGCAATCAAGATAACGTCCTAGGCGACGAACAGACACTTTGAAGTCTCAGCCAAAGTCTGCCTCAGCTTCCTGCAGACTCAATTAATTTCTTCTATGGAAGTGAGGTGAAGGAAAAGTGAGAATTACGCTAATGACTAGTAATTATGTTAAGTATGATAATAGAAATGTACAAGGCAACCAGTTGTCACACAATGGAATTATTAGCGCCTCTTTGTATATTTTTATATATAGATATCTTTATTTCTGTCTTTCGTTTTTCTATTATGTATCTTTTGTCTATCTATCTATCTATCTGTCTATCTATCTATCTGTCTAACTATCTATCTATCTATCTATATATCTATCTATCTATATATCTGTCTAACTTTCTATCTGTCTATCTACCTACCTATCTGTCTATCTATCTATCTGTATATCTATCTACTTATCTATCTGTCCATCTACTTACCTATCTATCTATCTATCTATCTATCTATCTATCTATATATCTATCTATATATCTATCTACCTACCTATCTGTCTATCTATATATCTATCTATCTATATATCTATCTACCTATCTATCTGTCCATCTACTTACCTATCTATCTATCTATCTATCTATCTATCTATCTATCTATCTATCTATCTGTCTGTCTGTCTGTCTAACTATCTATCAAAAACCTGCACAATTTATTCTTTCATATTGCTCTGAATTGAACAAAGCTAAAAGATTGCGCAATATTTGACCGGAAGTGATTTGATTGTCTAGCAATCAAAACAACATTGAATTGCATCACCTTAATTGGCGAGCAATTAAGAAATTGCATAATCTGCATGCGGTTCAATAAGCAACTTTTAAGGACGCGAGCACTTGTAATATCATTAAGCCTTCAGATTTTTTATGTTTCAGTGAACACATTTATCCCAAGATTCCCTCTTGCTGTCGAAGGATAGTCTTTTATTATAAGTTCATTCTTCCCTTTTCCCCCCTTTTTTCTGCACGTGGTTATCGTGGTTATTTACTGCATGCTAGTATACACACACAAAAAATATACATACATATGTATTATGTAAAGACAATACTCTTTTGAGCACGTTTCAAATTTATTTGATAAAACTTTGTAAATATAGTTAACAATTTTGACAAAAACTACTTAATTGTAACAAATTCGTGTGATTATATTGTAAATAAGTATTTTTTTTTAGTAATAAACAATCACTTTTAAGATTAATTTTGAGTGCTTTTGTTTTCGTTGTATCGTTTTATCTATCTTAAAAATATTTATTTTATTGTTAAATCTTTAAAATAATTTTTTCTTTATTTCGTCCTTGTCTCTACTCCGCCTCCTCCCCCTCCTCCTCCCCCTCCTCCTCCATCATCTACCCAATCATTATCATGCGGTTGACTGGTCAGTGGACATCTTCAGCCATTCTGACAGTAGTATTGTTATCAACCGACCAACCAAGATGTCTGCCCATCTCTTTTGTCCAGTCTGAGGACTTCCTCTTAGCAACCAAACAATCGCCTTAGCAACCAGAACAATAGATAGCTATCACTTTTGCTTCCTTGGTAATCAGAATCATGGGTGTTGTTCAGGCCAGACAATCTGACTGAGCACTTTGCTGTGGCACAAATTCATTGCTTCAATGAACAAAACAGATGACTAAGGGGAATTAGCGTTGGCTTCCAAAATTAACCAGAGATCTAGATTCTAGTTTGTAGTATTTTGCTTTAACAGCATTATCACTGTGTCGTCGCCGGAAAGCCAAGTGACCTAACTATGGACATTCTTTGCTAGTTTACTTAGTTAAACAAAATGATTGGTTAAACTATTTAGGCTGAGTATAGACTTAAGAAATCTTTTTTTTTAAACAATATGAATGACTTCATATTTATTTAGCTTAGCCAATTTTTTTCTGAATTGCCTGCTTGTCAGAACAAGAATTGCGTAATCTCAAAACTTGAACATCTAATTCTTCTGTAATTTCATTGTTAGACCTTCAATACCATAAGCCTATGGACTATAAGAGAAATTGATTAATTTACTTTAGATGTGTAAAAAAGGAAAAACATGTCCATAATTAGGTCGCTTGGCTTATAGGTGACAACAAACAGTGTTATTGATACAGTGTAAGAATGACATTATATTCTTGGAATAAGCTGGATAGCACAATAGCAATTCAGCAATAACAGATTCCTGGTCAGATCCTGTAAATGCAGCATAAAGCACGTATTGCTTGAGAGGAAATTACCAACTGCATGATATTCTTGTGTCTGAATCTCAGCAGTTCGACATTATATATTCGTGAACATCATCAAATGAAATGAAGGAAACTTCCTTGATAAAGTATTTGGCCTGAGGGAGGAGAGATCCCAAAAAACAGCAGGACTTGCACAAGCTACAGTGTACTTCAAGGAGGCGCTCTTTCCTCTTCACTTTTTTGCCTGCTGACAGCAAGTGTCTAGGGGTGGATGTTTAACCGTTGTAAGGGCAATCGATCGCACCCCTGTTCAATGAACCGTGAAATGAGCGAGGGAGGGGCCTCTTTTCTTAACATGTGCTAACCATCAAAAGTCAAGATGTTGCAAATTACTGCACATGCTATAGCGTTCATACAAACTATCTTTGCTGGCCAATCCTTCTTTTAACAGTTGTTGGTAGACCTCAGCATCAGTAGTAGCAGCAGCAACAGCAGTATTACTAGCCATATTGTCTTTACCTCCCCTCCCCAGATGGCGCCATCACTCAAGTATTACCCATAATTCCCTCACTATGATTCATTTTTTCTTTTTAAAATTTTTGCTCTATGGTAAGTCTCGCGAGATCACGCTCATGTATTTTACAAATAAACCTTTTTCTTGTCTTTGTCACGTCCGCATTTTATGCACCGTAAAACGAAAAAACAGTTTGTGATACTCATAAAAAAAAAAACAATAATAAAAAAAGAATCCGGAAATTGTTTATAATAGCTTCAGTCTGTCACCATTATACACTTATTGTGGAAAGCACATCATTTCTTGGTATCATGCAGACGCCAATTATTTTGCTCACTATTTTAGTCTGAGATATCAAAAGCTTATTAAATCTGTGAGAAGCTGACAGCATTAAAACAACAATTTCCTTTCTCAAATTATTTGATTTCCTGTTTCCTACCGTACACACACACTGTAATGGGTTTCCTTCAAATAGAATATTATCAGTTTGGTTATATAATCTACTATAATTCTAGAACGTGTAATAATTATGAATTCATCCCTGCTATGATAATGTTTGGCTGGAAGCTGTTGCTATGGACTTGAGACACTCAAATCAATTAAGACAAACAACCGAAAATACCATAAAACATTTAGCAATACAAGGGCTGGAGAAAAAAAACACAATACTACTGGTTATTAGTGCTGTTAGCCTATAATTTGCACATCACCAAAATGGCAGAATTGTGCAGCCATGTTGGCTTGGCTTTTAAACTGTGAGGAGAGGAAACAAAGATATTAGCAATGTGAGGATAAGCTTGCCAAGTAGCACTCCTAAGCTGTTGACAAAGTTCAAGTGAAAAGATCAATAAGAGATAATTGACGAGGAAATAAAGATAATCGAAGATATAATGAGCAAAATCGACATGGAGGCATGCTTTAGTCAGCAGCATTGTTTGCTGCACATTTCAGTCAGTTCGCACGTGCGGAGTCATGAACACAACACAATTGTAATGATTAAGGGAGTCATTGAAACCAAGGCATGGAAACCAATAGGATAGAAGGAACATGGTAATCATGATATTGTACTGGCTTTGTATTTCTACGGGTCTGAAGCTTAGTCACTTCATATGACCAGCTGCCAGAGGCTGACGTAATGATGAGATGATAAGGCAGCTTGGAGTCCACACCATGTTACAGATTACCATGTGGATGGGGTCTTTTACCTGGTTTAGCATAGATACCGAGGAAAATTGATATTAAGGCCACTTCAATCTGTGATTCTCGAAGGTGTCTTAATCAGGAAATTAATTCCATTTTTTAAATTATTAACATTCTTATACGATTGCTACAACAGATGATGCACTTTTATATGAATTGCCAGAAGTTCTCAATATCGTGTTTGACTGTATACTGCAATAAGATCACATTACATAAACAAATTACTTAAATACTGCATAAAATGCTATGCAAAAACTTCTACCTATCTGCTGGCATTTAACATTAGATAAACAGCCAGGTCTATAGATTTACTCTTAGTACTGAGACGTGTTCTACAGATTATAGAACACCTGGTATGTTAAAGATATTATAAAGACTGACATATCACCAGGAAACAGCATGATATATCACAACCAATTTATGAATTCATCTTTTCTACTTAAGTTTGCATGTGTTTAATAGGTCAAAGATATTTTGGGATAAAAAGGCAAAGGGGTTTTACTAGTAGTCGCCCCAGCTGTGGGGGGATTAGGGTAATCTTTGCCACCCGCCCTGTCATGGAGATTTGCCCCCTGGATGTTGGGTGCAGCCAAGCGTGGAAGATTAGGTAGGACGTGAATGGGATGGATTAGAGGAATGGGGATATCTTGGACATGGGGATTAAATGCTATCTGTGGGCATTTGACAATATCACAGTCAGTGAATATCACAGAAGAATTGTGCTGTTACAACGTTTTTGACCAGATGATAGTGTTTGCTATGATCATTTGACTAAATAGATCACCATTTCTTTCTAAAATGTTCTCGTGTCATTGTATTTGATGTAATTACTCAGCTAACACCTCGATAAAGGCAGTAAACATTTTACCAAGAGCAGTCATATAATGGCAAGGCTGCAATGTAATAAGTATGTGCCAGCTGACTATTTTGTTGTGACCAGAGATTTGTTAATAAGGTTTGATGTATACATGTTTAATGGATTTGACTATTTCTTAGCAGGAAGACATGTACGTACATTTAATGTCCTATGGCAGTGATAACCATGAGTCAGTTATTAAATGGTTGAACTGTCTGTAATGATATGCTCAGCTGACAACTACATATATGTTTTTATAAGGCAAGTACACAAGGTCCCACCCTTTTTGATACGGAGGCACTCTGCACTGTCTGCTTCGAACTTTCCCTTGTGATGCTTTTTCCCTGTGGGTATTTTATCATAGTTGATGGAAATAACTTGCATTGGGAAATCCCATTAATTTGTTGAGTAACGATTAGCAAAAATTGTGAGATATTAGCGCTAACCAGACGTAAAAGGATGATATTTTATTTAAAAAAATTTATTATAAAAGAATAATAATAAAAAAGAAAGCTAAAAAGTGCTGTTGTTTAAGTTGTCAACATGTTCGTCATTATTAGTCCTGTCTGAAAGTATCAGATCACCCAGTGTGCAGGGGGTCTCCCTCTGTATACACTGAGCACACGTTCTCAATAGGTGTCCAGAAACCTCCTTGCATGACTCCTCCAACCAAAACCCTTTGCTCCAACCCTACCCTGTGGGGCAATAAGACATTCTCTTGACGCGTAATTGAGGTTGTATATGCCACTACCAGTGCTCTGTGGGTATTATCTGATAATCTAGTGTAGTGTTGGACATATGTCTGCAACATTTCTTGTGAATGCGGAATAACTCCCCTAGACGCCACTAGGTGTCTAGTACTTCATGATTTATTAATGTGATGCTGCGTACCAATCATAATTGGGATAGGTGTGGAATAGGTGCATAGAAATGATGGATAGGTACTCAGGCGACCTGCTGAATTAAACAGTCATGTGTGGGGAATGATCTGCACAAGATATACGGATTTGAACCCATGCCAAGTACAGGTAACGACTTTATGGAAAACACATTTCCCATCCCCCCACTGTGGGGCGCTCTTCTCAGTGTGCAGTATTCACCACCAAACATTTCTTATCAACTAGAACAATAGTCAGGACTTAGACCTGCATTGTTCTGTGGTGTATTTTTGTTACTCTACACAGTACTCAGGTACAAGGCTTTGTATTACAAGTTTCAGGGGTCTCTTTTTTTATTACTTTTTTTGTTTGTTGAAAGAAACATCTATCTTTTTAAATGGCAATCTTTGTATATTTTTATTTTTTAAAGCTGGCATAATTATGACAAAATTTAGGCCACTGTGAGGAATTGAAAATATGATTTGAAAAAAAAAAGTGATTCAGTGCATTGACTTTAATGTAGTCGAAAAAAATTAAATATAAGATATCCTTGCTCATAAAGAAGTAAAGATGAAAGGATGGACAAAAAACTCAAGGACTGCTACAAAAAAATATCAATAAATTGGTGTTCTTACATCTAATTATGTGATGATCACCCGTGTAGCCATCTTATAAAATTGTATCACTTCTAGCTTGTGTGTGGTCGGGAAATCCAAGGCAAAATACCTGGGGAAAAACTCATGCATAGACTGTATACAATGTATGGGTTTATGCAGTACACATAACATCATTATATCAAGGGAGATAAACAGGTGCAAGGATCCTTCTCGTTAAGTTAAAAGCTTTTGGTTATTTTTAGCAACGATTAAAGAATCGTTTAGGATATTGCAGTGTTCTTGGGTGCTTACAAGAGATTGCTACAGTACCAGCCAAAATAAAGTACAGCTACCTTTTGGCCAAGGAAGAATATCTTGCAAGTATTTGAAGCTACTGTTTGGGATGCTTCTGCTTTAACTTAATAGGACTCATTGACTGTTGTTTATCAGTAATATCCTTGAATGTAATTATGCAATCATTTAAGGTTCAGTGCAGATTATCTCTGACTATTTAAGGACAAACTTAAACGTTAACGCCTGCAATATTCCTCATAAAATAATTAAATATATCAATAATAAGAGAATACCCATAATCTTGTAGTTAGCTATCTCAATTTTGATGAATGGATGGAAATTCTTGACTTTTATAAGTGTCAGCTTCCTATAAACTGATTACATTTGTAAGGGAATAATCATAACATGCACTTATTCGGTACCTTGACCAAAATAAAATAAATAAATATAATAATAAAACCCTAGTATCATTTATCCATTCTTTCAGTTTATGATCATAGTGGAAATTAACTGGTGGGGAGGTGAGTCAGGTGATGCCACTGATTGGAATACATGTATTGGTTTTTAAAATGAGGTGATCTTTATGGCTGGGTGTGCAGTGTATGTCTAGCAACATGGATATACTGATATACTAGTCAGAAACGAACAATGAATGAAAAAGTGATATGTAAACGGAAGAGAAAAAATTTAGTACAATGTGTCGAGGAACAGACTTGAGAAGATTAATAACAATATATACTCGACCTCTGCCATGAACAACAACAAATTGTATGAAGGGTCTTGTGTCATCCATGACATAATACGCGATGTTTTATGATACAGCCTGGGGAAAAGAATGTGACAGTATGGAAAGAAATGCACAGAAGAAAAATAGAAAAAGAACCACGATAATATTAGGAATCCTAGGATAGAATTTCAGTAATATTAGGTAATTTTTTTAATATGAAAACGCTGGCTACTTTTAGTAAAAAATAACATTGCGATACTCTTAAACTTTTGCAAAATATTATAAACAATTTGGCAGTTTAGAATGACTGCCCTTTATACAGCACTTTGTAATCTGACAAATTACCAGGCTTGGCATATATTATATTTTCAAAATAGAACTACATCTTCTATTTATAGCAACGTTTTTTCACTGTGACAATGTGTCTGGTCTGAAGTTTAGTTAGGTAATGTGACCAGCTGCCAGAGGAAGACGTAATGATGAGATGGTTAAGCTTGGTTTCCATGCCATGTTAGACATTTACCCCATATGTGGGATCTTTTACTAGTCTCAGTATAATGAAATAATACACAGAAACCAGCACATTTTGAAGTGCAATCTAGTATTCTTTCTCAATCCCTGTTTTTACCTTGCAATGTTTTGAAAACTTCTTGCTGCACCATTATATTCATTCTGATCTCAACTTCGTGTAAAGCACACCTTTTTGGCATCTGTAAGTCAAGTACCACTCGAAACAAGGTTGTTGTGGTAATGTGATGGTAATGTAGATTCCCTTTATTGTTGTCATGGTAATGTTATGGCACTAGAGGCTGGATTTAAGCCATGTGGTCATGTCTTAACTTGTTTACCTTAAGGCATTAAGATGAGAGCCAGAAAATCGAAATATAATAGCTAAGACATTTTCTGTATTTCACATACTTCTGTGGACGCCAGTCTCATGTGTATTTTTTAGTTTGAGGGGTTTTTTCTCAAAAGGGTAGGGGTACCACCTACACTTTACAAAGCTGATCTTGACTGTTCAGCAATATGGGCAACTGTAATGGGTGGTCTTAGCCCAGTGGTTCAAGGTGATGTGAGCAGATTTTGTACTCAAAATCCTGTAAATATTGTTTTAGAAACACAGGGTTCACATATTGTTTTTAATCTGAATTTCGAAACTTGTCAGATTTTTATGCCTTGTCTCATTATTCGCTTATCTGACTGTCTATATTTCTGGCTATCTGTCTCTCGTCTTGTCTTTATTTGTCTTGCTGTGTCACCTTTTGTGTCTGTCAGTCTGGCTGACTTCACCTTTATGGGGTCTCAGCCATATCTTTTGAAACTCTTTTTCTTTGTAACTCGTTTGACTCTGATGCTTTTATATGTAATGTCCAGTGTATGAAAACTGACATACAAGTTTGAGGATTAAATTAAAAAGTGGCCACTTTAGTGAGGTGTTCTTAACGTGAAGTTGACGAATATAAACACTTCAGAGACTTATGCATTTATTTGCTAAACTTTTGTAGTGGTCAGCAGAATATTTTGGAAGACTACCTGTACTCAGTGTCGCCTGGGGTATAGCATATTAATATTTGATGAACGGAGCAAGTACTGCTGTAGGCAAAGTCGCGCACGGAGTCAGAGCATAATCCTTTGATGTCTCAGATAATAAGGTTGCATAAGCTAACTATTTTTCCAAATTATACGAATATAGCTGCTTATTGGCCATAAATTCAGTGCATATTACCTTTATAGTTACTTTGATGTCATAGGCTACCTTTTATATGAGGTTGTATTCATCTTTGGGAGACTGGCTTAATGATACAAAAATGTCTGCCACATTGAGTATTCAGCCAGGCTCACTATGCGTATTTGAGTCATTATTTCTGTCAATAAAGCTTATTATGGGTCGAATTAGGTTTTTACCGGGACAAAAAATTGGTCTACATGTACATGTGCTTCCCGTTTTTCTTATGAGTAATCAGTGCAATCAAAATATTCTACATATTATTCAATGACATGCGAGTGTTACGTTCGGAATCTATTATTTGTAGAAAAGCTTATTTGGTAGAACATATTCTATTAGTGTTCCTGATACACCCACTTAAGTTCTAAACATAAAAACAGTGTTATGTTGGTGCAATAACATATAAAAGAAAACCTGTGTCACGCAATAAATCCTATTTATAGACCTAATACGATCTTTTTCAAGCTCTGTCATATACAAGTACTATGGATAAAGAAAATGCTTGGTGCAACTGTATCATACGTGCATGTACAAATTGCGAAAGGAATATTTGTCTTTGTTCTCTGGCTGGCTGAGTCTTTGTTTTACACTGTAATTTAGTTATGAATACTTAAGGGGCGTTCACACTGTCACGGATATGACCTACGAGTGACCACGTATGAAAATATGTTTTTACTCTTGGTCATCCTTGGCCATACGTGATTCACTCGCCAAGCGATTTATGTATACTCGCGTTAATCCATAGGATGCTCTTGACCACTCACGAGCATACGTGGAGAGGGCAACAATTTATAAACCTTTTTTAAAACTTTAGCGGACGCTCTACGAGTGAATTGTTTACGTTAGTTACGTAACTCGCTTGGCCATACATAGCCATACGTAGCCACTGTCCATCCGTATATGCTTGCCAACCATTGGCGTTCACCCATAGAACGCTTGTAAAACGCTCGGTAGACTTCAGTCGCCCGCCCCTCGTCTTCTGTGCCCATCCTTGCCCATTCTTGAACCAATCTACAAGAAACCTACGATTGCCTACGAGTGCCTCATGGATGCCTGGCGACGGTGGTTTGGCGAGCGTTTGACGGACATTCGGGGAGCGTTTGACGGACGTCCGGCGAGTGTTTGATGGTGGTCTGCCGAGCTATATACGACTGCCTCAAGTTCGCTCGTCGAAAGAATTTATACGCGATTAACAGTGCCACGAGTGACACGTTTAGCCCATTTTCTACGTCTGTGGGCATATGTAGGTCTTATACATGACAGTGTGAACGCCCATTTAGGTGGGAATACATGTCAAAAAGTGCAGTACAAACACTGATATCATACCAGATTGAGAATGTATCGTTTGAACATTGGTCTCAGCGATGTCCTCCAATCAGACTTGTTATCTGGGAAATAACTTTATTAAGCATCGCAACCTGGAGTGACACCATTCCTCATGATGTGGAAAAAAGATCTTTCCAAGTGATATATATATATATATATATATGTCAAATTGGCTCAATGTTCCATCATGTTGACCCGGCAATGGGCCGGCATTGATGCTGTTGGCTCACCATTACCTCCAAATCAACAATGATTGTCTCAATGTTGGCCCGATATGCCAATGTAGCATGCCATGTCAGCGCTACATTGGTCGACATTGATCTGTTGTGGCCGACATTGAGCCATTGCGACATGTTACCTGGTTTTTGTCATGTTCATTAAGGTGCTTAGATGACTTTTACTGTAGCATTTTGGATCTGTGTGTTTCGACACATGTATAAGTATATACAAGTATATATTTAAGTAAGTACATATTGCCTAAATGCGTTGCTAAGCAATATTAAGAATGCCCTTGGACATGCCCTTGACTAGGAGGCTAATGGACCGGACAGTGGTCAGTATTATTGTCCTGCTCACTCGTAAACTCCTTCTTAGTTTCCATAGCAACCTTGATATACAACACAACGGGCGATAATACCAGGAGGTTGTGGTGCTAATAATTAGATATAACTCTGTGGAATAGTTATACTGTTCTGAAGTTATGCAGTCATATGCCAGCGCTGATATACATAACAGAATCAGACTGACTGTATTTCCTGTTATTACTCGATAAAGCTGATAGAGGGCGCACCAACAAATACCGGAAATAATGTCATAATAGCAAGACCTAATGGTTTGGCAATTGCCAATTTTTATCACCTGGCCAGAAGTTGCCAAGATTGCATGGATCATTACAAAGCTGGAATGTAATAATCATACTGCTATTTCTATAAGTATGGTGGTATTCATAACCAATTTGGCTTATTTGGCTATCTATGCGCCTGTGGTTTGTCTCACTGTCTGCCTGTCTGTCTGCAAATTCTTTTAGTTGATGAATGAACCTGAATTATTGGGACAGCTATGAGACGATCAGGTTGCTTTTCTATTCCAACTCAAGTTGTGCCGAATTTATCTAAGTGCTTGTTTTATCATAAATAAATCGTTGTCATTCATTTGGTGACTGATTATAAAATACTTCCTACAACATTTGAGATCCTAAGTCTAAGGTCAAAGCCAAATTCACAGCAGTGGAGAACATTTCATAATGTATGTCATTCAGGGCAATCATGTGGTACCTTGTACTAAGTAATCCCACTTTGCTCTCATCTGCTGTGTTATGAATTCGCACCTGTGTCTCTCAATACAATATGACAAGAAAACAAACAAATAAATAAAAATATGCAGGAATTAATAGAGGTTGTGGCCTGGCCTTAAGATTGGGTGTGCCACAGGTGGTTCCAAGAATTGGCCTGTCCCCTGTGCCTAGTTGGGGCAAAGCTAGGCCCTCTGCTCAGGCCCAGGGGTGGATCCAAAGGGGGTAGCCTGTTCTATTTACCCCAATCCCATAATGCTCTCCAGATGCTACCAATCTTTGCCAGACGGATGGAACATTACACCCCAAGACAGATTGCACCTAAAAACACGATGCTGTCCAATGCCAGGTTGCGGTGAAACAGAGAAGGATACAGCAGTTAACAGGCTCTGAGGCTGAGCATCCATTATTATACAGTTGTGGTTGAGAACACTTGGTTTAGCATAATGGCCCCTCGTAGTGTTGGTTAGTGGTTCTGCATCACTTTGATCAGGTTTTTTTTTCTTTTCTTTTTTTCAGTTGTTCAAAAGCCAAATAATGAATTAGTTTTTTGCCCATATTTTATATTATATTTATATATATATATATTTTTGACACCTTTGGTTCAATTTAGATTAGCTTATGACTAATTGTTTGCTAAGTTCAAAGGATTAACCTTCCAGCAAGCAATTAAGTTATCATGTTTTAAATTCACAACTAGTATGCAGTGTGCAAGTGACATCTTTACCTCCTTCATTATATTTAATTTATGTAAACATATCTCTTATCAGATAAAAAGCAAACTCAAGAATAGGACAGAACATTAAATGTGTGTCACCTCCTGGTCCCACTAGGTATTTCCTCTCCATTGCTTTTTGCAATTTAGGTAATCCAATGAACAACCTAAGAACAGTCTGAGCATATAATGTTATGGTATTTGGATGTCTATCATTCCACTTGCTGCACTGAACAATGCTGAAGCACATTTCATCGTTTCAAAGAACTTGTACTGGCACAAAAGTCAAAACAATAATGTAATTGAGTCAGTGTGTTGCCCCTCCTCTGGCTGCCAGATGTAATGTTGCTGAGCACTTGAAATTCCCTCTGTTTGTACAATGGATTTTATGGTCTTTTGTTTGGCTGAATAATTACAGTTCATCTTGTATTTGATTATTTTCTGCTTCTTCTGATCGCCCATTGTGTTGTTTAATTATCAAATTGATTTGAGGATCTTTGAACACACATTTGGTCCCAAGCAGTTTGAGTGAATGCATCTGGAAAGTTAACTCTGTTTAATTTGGTGACATCAAGCAAGGACCTTAAAGTTCCTTACATCAAGTCATCTCATGCAACTCCACCCTGAAATAAGTTTTGCTTATTGTGAAAACCTGGTGGTCAAAGTATCTTCATTTGGATGATAATGGTGTGTCCTTTGGAAATATCGAAATTGTAAGATGGTTGGCATAATTCAGAAACAGTTTCTTGCATTGCATTATTTCTCTGACAAATACAGACACCAAAACAACCTGACAGACAGCAAGACAACGAAATGGATCAGTTGCATGACCATGTAATTAAGATAAGTGAATGATAGTGGTACTAGGACTTGCATACCTATGCAATCACCCTCATACTAGGTGGTCTCCTCCTTACCTACAGGTGGGCTGCTGATAACAAAAATGCCAAAGAATCCAATTGCTTCAAGACAGAACAAATGTGCAATCCAGGGTGAGGCTATGAAAAGAGAAAAAAGGAGAAATAACAGGGCTGGAAAAAGAAGGAATTAAGTACCACCAGAGGGCATAGTATTGTCTTTCCTTCAGGTGGCAGCAGTAGCCAGGCTTGTTCAAATCATTTGCATGATTTTGCGGTTACTGATTCTTTCATAGAATTTGATGTAGCAACTTCTTCAAACTTTGTGGTGCAGTCTTTGCGGGTAACAGAGGTGCTATTGTGCACAGGTTGAAGTTTGGAAATAAAAGTCTGTCTGTATTGTTTTATGAAAGATATGTACATGAGATACATAATATGTACTTGATAATAACCAATATTGCCAGCTTCTGAACCATTAGTCCACGTTAATTGCATCACAATTCTCTCACTTCCCATTGCCATACTTTTGAGCTTAGGTTTCAAGTCAGTGCCTCGCCATAATTATATCTAATAATATCATGAAATCCTTGCTCAACTGTACCTCTGACCATCAAAAGCGTTGATCTGAACCCTCTACCTACTACAAACCACTTACTACCCCTTGACCACTGCACTCGTCCCTTCATTGATCCAGGTTTCCTTTGTACTTGAGCCTGGCCTTGTGCCTTCCTCTTAATGTCTGAGGACCCTGCAGTTGTTTGTTAGTTCAGCTCTTCTGTTGACTGATGATGGTCTAAGTCAACAACTTCTCCCTGGCCCTCTTCAATACTACTTCCTGTGAAGACCTCGATCTCTCCCTAACAGCCCTATTAGTGTGCTCATTACTCGACAGAGGGCACTGCTCTTAAGAACCACGTGTTCTCCTTAATTCTCTCGCATGGTCAGAGGTCCGTCAGGGGCAGATGGAGGGTTTGATCCAATTGCCAAGAGCACCATCAGATGGCTTAGATAGCTATATAACTTAGGGGTACTACAAGGAGTAACTACGAGTAATATAACAGCACGTACAATGGGAAACTGCTACTTAGAAGGTTGTTTTTTTTTCCTGAAATTTCGCTGTGATGCTGTAATTCAATAAATGAAACTACAATAAGAAAGCTGAAAGACCAAAAGAAGCTGACGTGTGAAATTATGAGAACACCCAAATATAGTCTATTAAATTATTGTTGTACCAATAATAGCAATGTAAAATTGGGACAACTGTTTTTCATAGCCCTACTATTGTAAATGAAGTGTCTTAAGATTGGATTTTGTTTTACCATATCCACATCCGCCCCTGGCTGTGTTTCTCACATCTCTCTGCTACCAATACAACCTAACGACCAATGAGCATTGATCAGTATGGATTCCTCCTGGGCTCTTTTGCTCATTTAAGTGGACAGCGGTCGCATTTGCTTAATGTTTGTTTGCATTTGCTGGACCATGTGGTCAGTGTTTGCTGACCACACATTACACTCAGTTATTGGTTTGCAGAATTGCTTGTATGATTGGTATTTTGTTTGATTGGTGGTTTCCTTTGCTGCTTTATTGCTTGGTTATATGGTAACCTTACGTTATAAATTAATCGGGACTTGGTAATAAACTTAATTTCCATGAATTGTTTATATTTTTAGTTTGGCGCTGCGTATTGTCATACCTAGAAATTTGACGAAATTTCATTATTGAGTTGAATGTGCTCGATTCATAATTATATATTGGATATTGTTTGTTTGTGTATTCTTTTTTCGTTGGTAATTGATATCTTGTTTGCATCATTGCTATATCTCTACGATAGTTTTATCAGTTTTGGTTGCCAATTTTCCAGCTTTGCAAAAATTATTGAATATCTCAAATGTCCTCATGAGTGTTTTTTTGTGGAATTCCAACCGCTTCAACCTTCATTACATTGGTCTTGTATATATAGCTTGGATACTGTAGTATGACTCATGGCAGACATTGACATGCAGAAGCCAATTAGATTTGGAAAAAAAAATCATGAAGACAAATTTCCTTTCAAGTAACCCAATATCTTAAGTGAATGATAATGTACTTTAACTTGACTTGCAATGCATATTGAATTGAAAAATACACGAGGAATGTAACACTACTTTTCAGAAGCTACGTTAGATATTAAGCATTGAAGGTTAGATTTTCTGGTCAAGAAAGCCATACAGAATTTACTAATACAATTCGTGAAACAAGATTCAATCGAAATTTATGTAGGTTTGATTTTAGTTTCAGGTCCATACATTGTTAACATACACGTGCGCAGGCCAAATTTGGCATATGCAGATTTTCATGGGCTATATATATACTTTTTTTTGGGTTTTGGGGAGGGGGGGGGGGAGGGTTGTCTCTTTTCACAAGGACAATCCTTTGACATTTGCCTGAAAATGACAAACTTCAACATTGCTATACTTATCCAAAGAATAAAGGTAAAGACAGATAGATGTACAAAAGGAACTGTGACATTAATTAGGCAGTAAACAATGGCACAGAGATGTTTTCGGTCCACCATTAAAAGACGCTCTATACATTGGTGACAGCGTTACGCCATGCTGGATACCATCCCTTCCAGCCTATTAGTTTTTGCTTGCTCTGGCCTGTGAGTGGCTACCACCACACACTACCAGGGGCTTAATGCATGGCCCTAGAAGACCTTATGAAAGTGTATTGAAAGTCCCATTCACCTCCCCCACTCTGATGTTACGAAGGGGCTGACTCTAAGCAGCTTCTAGAATCGATCTGGAAGCCATTATAGTAATTACAGAAAAGGCTGTAGCAATTATTTTAAGTGAAGTGTTTTTATTGTGGGGCCACGAGAATCTGGGATTTAGCTTATACCGGGATGGATGAAAGGTGGGCCCAGGAGAAAACTAGTTGGTCAGGTCTTGTGGCTTGTTTTGGCTCTTTGTGTGTGTCTGCCTGTCTATCTTCTTTGTCTGCCTGTCTTCTTCTTTGTCTGCCTTTGTGTCTTCTTCTTTGTCTGCCTGACTGTCTTCTTCTTTGTCTGCCTGTTTTCTTCTTTGTCTGCCTTTCTGTCTTCTTCTTTGTCTGCCTGACTGTCTTCTTCTTTGTCTGCCTGTCTATCTTCTTTGTCTGCCTGTCTTCTTCTTTGTCTGCCTGTCTGTCTTCTTTGTCTGCCTGTCTTCTTCTTTGTCTGCCTGTCTTCTTCTTTGTCTGCCTGACTGTCATCTTCTTTGCCTTGGACTTACTTTTGCAATCTGTATTTGTATCCTTTCTTAGTAGTTTTAGCTTTGACCTTTCTTGGTGTCCAAATCTATCTACCTTGCTTGCTTTTTATGTGTCTATGTCTAGTATTTTTCTCTCCTTGGCTGTCTGGCCCTCTCCTCTAACTTCTATAAATGGTCCATGATTTCCGTTTATGTTAGATTGAGTTCAAATTCCAAGCTACTGTAAAACTTTATGCTGAACTGCATCCTGGGTCAGTCACAAACTGTTACTGAAGATATTAGCCTCATCTTGAAAGAATATCTGTTCTCCAGTTTAAATAAACAGTCACTGTGCTGATGACGACGTAGTCTCGAAAGTCTGTTGCTGGTTTTAAATCTGTCATTTAATCTTGGGCGGGTTTTTGGTTCTTCTTTCATCCTTTCTTTTGCATCATTTCTCTTCTCTTCTTCGGTCCTGAAAGCTGAGCTCCCAAGTGTTTTCAGTGGCAGCCATGATTGTTTACATCTCATCTTATGGAGAGAAACGGGAAGGAAAGAAGGAAGGAAGCAGAATATCATAAAAAGACTTCATGACAAAGCTTAGTTGCCAGTGTTTGTCTTTTACTGTTGATCTAGCTTATGGTAACACGGAAGTACAAGGCAGAACAACGTGTGTAGCTGGATAGGAACACTACACTATATTGTCTGATGATTAATGAGATTGTCTGCTTCTTTAATTTGCAGTTCTGAGTTTAGTTCCATGAATAAACCTGTGCATGAATAATTTCCTGGTTATCTTTCACAGAGAACTCATCCTTGATTGCAGCTAGTTATCGTGTATGCGTTCCTATGCACTGCTATACTACTATGATAGGATAGGATAGGATAGGATGGGATGGGATGGGATTGGATAGCATAGGATGGGATAGGATAGAATAGGATAGGATAGGATAGGATAGGATAGGATAGGACCAAGTGCCACTTAGCGATTTGTAAAATGATACAGGAACGAAATGTTATTAAGGTCTATATTGTGTTGACTATCTAATTGATTGATTGATTGATTGGTTGTCTTTTATATTCCAGACATTTGCTCTGACTGAGTACTGTAAGGCAACTAAAGAATATTGCGCCGGGAAGGTTACAGGAGGAGAGGGAGTTGCTATAGCTGGTCCCCCAGGCCCCCCTGGTAAGTCTTTCTTTCTTTCCTTCTTGCTTTCTGTCTTGCTTTCTTTCTTTCGTCTTCCTGTCATTTACATAAAATATGATCATGTTTTGAGTCTGTAGATGTAGTAGACTATACATATCACAAATTATAACTCTGGTTGATTGGTGTGCGTAAAATATTTCAATCTGGATTTGAGACAATTATTATTGTTTTGAGTCTGTAGCTATTACCTAGTAGAACGTGAAATTTCTCCTGGTGACAAAAATGTACTACAGCTCAGCAAATTTACCCAGTCAATGACTATAAATAAACGCATTTCCCATCACTGCTGTAAGCAATAGATTTGTTTGGCAACAACACAGAGATTACCGGAATGACACAAGCACTGAAGCATCATAGTTTTGTCACTAAACATTGACTTATTGATTTATTCTGGAAAATGGCCAACTCATTTGGTATGAGTAAGGTGGTTAGTCCTTTGTATGTACACAAGAGTATCTATGACGAGATTTAATTGGCCAATGAGAGGCACGTGACCTCCATATCCGGAGTAATTTGAAGCATGCGCACACCTGGGTAAATGGCAAAGTGCAATTATGGTGGAGTGCATATATTGTCCTTTATTGAAACAATGCCAGACTTAAAAAAAAAAAAAATATTGTTAAACTACCTAGGATATTATGGTTAGTAGGTCTATTGGGAAAATGTTTTGCTATGAAAAACAGATACCATGAATAGCAGTTGGCATTAATCTTTTTGGTCAATCTCAGGGGGGGGGGGGGGGGGGGGGCGGGGGGGTAGAGATCTATATGGATAGCAAATGAAAGCAAAATTCTGCCAGAACTGGCGTCTTTTGCAGATTATTTGTCCTGTGTTAGCAAATAATATATATATTTCTCCAAATAAAGATTACTTCTGTAATTTTATTATTATTTGATAGCAAGTAAATGAAATTACCCATTACCATACATCAGTCACTTCATGCAGAGACAAATTCATTTACCACCAGGTGTCAGACATTCTCAACACAACACCTTATCCGCTAGGTGGCGAATTGGTGCTCTGGTACATTGCGCCACCACTGGTTGTCATCTGCAAAATGCTGACTTCTCTCAAAGCTATAAAATTAACTGAAGCAACTGTTTGATGTCTACCACACATTTCTGTTTGTAATTAAGAGCAGTTTTTTCTCAGACTATTTGTGTTTCTATCTAGGCGTGGTTTAATGAGCTGTTTGGGTGAGACCGTTTATAAACGGAGCTGCTAATGTTTGTAGTACAAATGTTGTAGTAATTTCAGGTTAGCTTCATTTTTGCTTGGTTGCTTGGTTGCTTGCATGCTGGTTTAGTTGCGGAAAGTTGAGTTCAATTGCAGTATTTTCATTAATTGCAATATTTTCTTAATTTTGCAGGTGACAAGGGTACAAAGGGAGAAGTTGGGCCACCTGGTTTCCCTGGTGGGTTAGGAGCAAGGGGAGACAAAGGTAAAGGAATTGACTTGGAAGTTATTAGGAAAATAAAATCCAAGGTATATCAGAATGAACAATGCCCTTGTATAATACACAAAGTACACATGACTACAAGGATCAAAACGAAAAAAAAAATAAAAAAAAAAATGACAGAGTATGAAAGCCTTACTTAGTGCGAGAATCTACTCAGTAGGCCGTCCCTTCATTTAGATACAATCACAATGTAATTATAAGATAATTAGAAGTATTTTGTCCTTCCTGTATGAGCAAAGTAGATGCAATTACTGGAAGAAAGCAATCTCCATGACATTCTTCAGTCAGAATACACATAGACTTGAAAGAGAATGATATTTTGTTGTCAAATAGAACGTTCAAAGTTACAAGAACAATGGCTCAACATGATGTAAAAATGAGATTATTGGTATCATCTAATTACAGCACTCATTAAATCCCTCAGACTTTAATTTTCACGTTTTAGTGGGTTCACAGACGATATTACACCTGTCTATTTTGCCATTATGGTCATATATGTGATTTTTGTTGTCATCTGAGGTTATGAAATTCAAACTTATAGACAATTGACGGTGGACAGTAATTGCATCAGGCGATTGGGCGATTTTATGAATATTTTCAACCAAAAGACAGAACACAAATTCGATCATATTAACATTGTCTTTACATTTTTAATGTCTCTGTCAAAACATTGAAATGCCACAAAACTACTTTCGACCTTTATTTAGCCGCAATTGAGAGGATTGTCTTTCTTGTTTATCAAATCGGTGTAACGTTTTCTTTCTTGTTTATGCGAATCGCAAAGTTTGACCACCCCCGCAGCTCTTTCATTAAAAATGTCTGCTATTTTGGTGAGAGGAGGCAGACAATTGCTATCATATGACACAGATGATTACACAGAGTGCCTTTGACTGCGGCTAATGCATCATACCTGTCTCTATGAAGGCGTTCTTCACCACATGTAATCTGTGGAGGCAAAGGTGATCGTTGAAGATGCTTGAGCAAAAAAAAGGAAAGAGAGAAAATTAACATTAATGTTGTTTTTACAGGAGAAAGAGGATATGAGGGTATATCTGGAATTCCAGGCTTAATTGGTAAATGAAATACTCGTGTGGGGTTTGCTGTGAAATGCTTTGAACATGCCTTATCTTTTCTTTTTACTATATTTGGCTATCTTTCCCAACAATACACCAGATGCCATAATTGCTGCTGGAACTATATATAACATTTGCACTAGCATCACCATGTTGTTTACCTACTAATCACTAACATTAATGAAGTGGTATCTGGGCAGGAAGTGGCCTGATGTTGAAAATTGGTACCCAAAACAAGATGGCGTCACAAGAGTGCACTCCAGCATAGTAGTTGCACTGGGAGCAAGAGACATAATTATGAAATCATAGAGGAATAGTGACATTGACTTTAATGGAATATTACCAAAATAATACATTCTGTGTCACAGAAATTCTTTTTCTTTATTAGAAACACATATATTAAGCGCAATATTTTCAAAATTAGCCAGAACGATAAGCAATAATAGTATAGAAGAGATTTACTAAACTTTCAATGACATTCCATTTAATCCTTAAACTGTTCTAATCAGAAAATACCATTGGCTTGCAGAACAGAGAAATTGTTTGGAAGCCAAGTGGGAACTTTGTACAATTGATAATCAATATTATAAAGAGTGCCGTCAAAGTGGATGGTGGGTGGATTAGGGCTTTACGTCCTGTATTTCTGCACCTGATGGGCTAATTAGGACAGGTAGGGACCATGGCAATGAGACTAAGGATGAAACAGCCATCCAACTGAGGCTCGACCGGGAATTGAAGTGGTTGGAAGCCCAGCGGGCTACCACTGAGCTAGGCCCCCACCCGAGTGACGTCTAAGAGACACAATAGTTTATAAAAAACATCATTTGTTTTTGGGTCTTGCATAACCCAAGATTTATTAATTTACAGTGCACTATTAAGTGAGGCTTTATATTAATGAATATGATAACAAAACTGACTTAAATGTCTAAAAATAAACATGCCAACTCCCGCTTCCTGTCTCTCAAAATAGAATGACATTCGGACAATAACAACATCAGTAATTTATTGGGTGAAAATTATACCGTTATTATGATACCAATTTATAGACAATTATTTAGAGTAGAGCATGTACACTGTAATATCATTAATTGCATGATGGTTTTGTATGATAACAATAACAGCATATGCATGAGAATATTGTTGCATGATATCATTTCAGATGGGTTCAGACCAAGTCGCCATGGTCACGGAAATAACAATGGAAATGTCATGGAGGGTGGAGGACAGTGCATCTTGGAATGTCTGTATTGTCTTCATATAACAATCAACTGCCCAATTGTACCATTAATCGCATTACTAAATACAC
Source organism: Alitta virens (assembly GCA_932294295.1). Classification (NCBI taxonomy): domain Eukaryota; kingdom Metazoa; phylum Annelida; class Polychaeta; order Phyllodocida; family Nereididae; genus Alitta; species Alitta virens. Next base: position 42,129,292 of record OW028577.1, on the reverse strand, counting down.
ATCATTGATTCTGACAGTGTGAATTATCTCACAACTAATGCCTACTAACATAAAGATTACCATATAATCTAACATCATTCTTTGCAAAATCAGAAATCATATTAGGTCATATTTGACTATGTAGTAATGGAAACATCCTATAGAATAATTACCTACAAATGGCACTTACGTAAATTGCCTATGCCCTAAATGTACCAAATGTATGTTGCCTTCGAGAGGTGTGTAAGAGTCATCTCATCCCTTGCCTTGTTTTATTATGAAACATAACAGATATAAATGTTATGGATTTTAATGGACTTTTGTCTAAATCTGAATCATAATTTGAACACCATGTGTTATTGTCAGGCTTAATGGTAATCAACAATGTTAATTGATTGCTATCTGGGTTATAAGAAAAAAAACATCTGTAAAACTACGGGATATTTCACATGATAGGAAGATGTTTATAAGATTCTCAGATTTCCTTCTTATGAATTCAATCAATCCCCAGAGGGTTCTCTTGAATTCATAGACAATAGAAAATATCATGCAATGGAATTTTAATAGACTACATAAATCATTGTTCGACAATGAAACATTGTATTCTACTTTGAAAGGTTGGTGTTGAGTGTGTTTGTTCATTTTAAGGTCCTGCAGGTCCTCCTGGTGAAGCAGGGCCCCCAGGTCCCCCTGGATGGCCAGGTTTGGATGGCAGACCAGGTATACCAGGTTCTCCAGGTTCGTGCAAGTTCTTTCTAAATTCCTTAATGTCTTATAGTATCATTGTATATTGACAACCGTGTGCCATTCCAGATGTGAATGCCCTAACAACTTTGAAGAAAGCAAATAACCATGAAATTTGTACATAGGTTTTAGCAAATGTGTAGACATAGCTCTGACATGCATTGAATGTTTTTGTTTTTTTTTCTAAATTCTAATTCATTGGTTAATTTTTTCCATGTAAATTCTTCGTTTTAAAAGTGCCCTTTAGAAACACTTTAGTGTAGTCCGAAGAGTTGTGCTTGTCTAACTTTGGTGCAATAAGGACAATGATCAACGGCGAAGCGCTTCAAGCAACTGAAATAGTCTGGACGTATTTCTGGACTGTTTATACAAACTTATCTGTGGTGAACTTTCTAAATTTTTCATCATTTAATGTTTCAATACAGGAGAGCAAGGCTTTAATGGCACAGAGGGACCACCAGGCCCAAGAGGGCGAAGAGGTAAACGTGGTAATGATGGCATCGTTGGATTGAAAGGTGACCCTGGAGAACCCGGACCGCCTGGACCAAGAGGACATCGAGGCGAAAAGGGTGACACGGGTGCCGATATGCTGGAGAGCGGAAACTGCACTTGTACGTATCATGAATAAACGTTGTTCTGAATCTTTTATATTTTAATCTATGTAATCTCATATAACTGTTATAATTAGTGTATATTTGTAGTTATGATATATTTGTAGTTTTGTGACCAATATGCTCAACAAATTAATGTTAAAAGCACACAATTTACATAAATATATCGTTGTATATATCGATGTCAGTGTTAAAGTGTAATGAATGGCTGATATAATGTGAGACTTCATCTGCATAATCAAATTTTAAATTGTGCAATGTTATTATTTCATTGTCATGTTTCTTGATGTAGAGATTGTGGAACTGTTCACGTGCCACTTTTTACTAATATTTCACTCTCTGTACTAGTGCTTACATCATTGACGATGATTGTAGAAATGTGATATGTGACTGTGATATTCTATAATCATGTTTATGATGTACAGATGTACTTATCTGACTAACTATTAGTACAGTATGATGTTTTACACTATGAAATATTGTATGTTAAGTGTAGGTGTGTTGACGATGTATCGTTTAAACATTGCAAGAGAAGGAGTCACAGCGTGTGTACATACTAAATCGTCTTGTGCCGGTGATGCATGTGCCTTGCATGGCTTCGTCTTTCTCTCTTGGAGGACCTACTAATTGTCATGTTCTCTTGGCAATGTCATGTGAATAGGTGAGAAGGGGGCTAAAGGCGACAATGGCGAAAAGGGTAACAGAGGTCTCATAGGATTCATCGGCTACAAGGGTGAACCAGGTGGCGCTACTATGTCCCTTTCAATGCACGTTCTGTGTTGTCTTGTCTCATTGTGACGTCATCATAATTTGTCTCAGTTGTGACCTATTCAATTCTACACCATTTATGAAGTATCTGCTGATGTCACCTTTTGTCTGTTCCCGATTTATTTTCAGTTTCACACTGCCATTTCCTTGCCCTCCTGGGTCCTAAAGTCTGCCTGAGTGAAATTATGGTTACCTGCAAGTCTTTATCCTCCAAATTAGACTATTGAAAATATATATTTTATAATCTATGTTAATGCAATGCAGTTGATTCTAATTGACCATTGGGACTCAGATAGGGAACTGACTATTACCTTGACCAGTTTTTTAAATTCCTATCCATATCCTTCATCTTTTCTTTTTTTTTTTTTTTTTTTTTAATGGTTGGTGTGCATGGGAGTATGAATGCATGGAATGTCCGAATGGCATGGATTTGTGATGGAACACAGAGCATGATACTGAAGTATATATATTTTATTTTTTTTTATAATTGACTGCTTCTAGGTGTGCATGATCATAACGAAATATTTGTTTATTTTGACCAGTTTTGATTCTGAATGAAATACACAATCCCAGGAATGAGTCAATTGGTTTTGAATGATGTTGTGTTGTCAAAGTTGTTCTCTTTCAATATTGGGTGTATTCTTGATTGGTGTGTAAGACTTTCACGATGACATACTTTAGTAAATAAAGACCAGAAAAGTAAATTTCCCTATGATTGATGTAAACATGTAAATACAATTTTAGAGTTAGCATTTCCCGATTTAGTTATTAGAAGAATTGTTATGTCATCAGCATATCTGGCCTTCCCACCCACTCAAGATGATTGATTGCATGACAGGCCATTGGCATTGACTAGTTATTTATCCCATATACGGTATACAGAGTTTGTATATCTTTATGCATTTCCCTACATTATTTTATGCTTGCACTGTATATATCACTGACCTTTGAGTTTTAATCCAGGTTCTTACCTCCTATTGTAGAAGCACTGCTGCTTGCATACAATGTTTCCTTTGTCTAAACTTACAGTCTCTTGTGCACTCTTGTATATTGGCACAGAGAGTTTACCAAACGCATAAAGTGTAATGATTATTAACAATACTAATTGGAGTTTGAAAAAAATAACTTATCGAAATATAAGTAAATTATCATGTTTTTACTCCAGGCCCATCGGGACCACCGGGATCTCCGGGTAAGTAAAATTTAGCTAAATTTTTTTGCTGCTTCGGGTTCATATATTTGATGGTACACCACTAGAAACATACTTAAACTGGATCCCCTTTGTTCTACGCGATTGTAATAACGGCAGTCAACCACACTGATACTTCCAGTGCTGTAACACTTCATCCTTGGTTAACCTATTCCTCTCTCCTGCTTGAAGCACCTCTGCCCAAAATGTGACCTCTGCAGTAGAGCCATAACTGTGGAATACATTTTGCTAACGATTTTGGTGAAATGTGCTGACCTGGCCTTTGTCAGATCTTTTTACAAAAGTGGACCCTACTGTTATTTTTAATTTTCCTAAAGCCATCAAGATCTGAGTTTCCTTTTCAAGTCCTTTACTTTTCTCGAATACTGCTCTTGATTTAAGCCTATACTGACTTAATTATATGTTAAATACGATAATTTTCTGATCATTCTGGCTTCTTACTTTCCTGGCGTGAATGACCCGTCGTTAATCTCCACCTACTATACTTACTTTGTCAATCACTTATTAGCACTTGTCTGCTCAAATTTCTAAGAATTCTGAAGGGGTACAACAATCACTCTTTAGTTTGCTCCTTAACTGAATCGTGGTGAACTCAGTGATTGAGACTTGTATTGCAGTCATCACAGTTAATTGTATTGGCATTGGCACCGAAGTTGATTATTCCTCATTGAGGGAACTGCCATCTGCACTGTAATGTTGGGCATTGTGTTGCCTTACCCACCAGGAAAATGTTTTATGCTCAAATATATGCAAAAGAGTTGGAAAAAATATCCCATAATTATTTGAATGCAAATAAATTTCAATATTAAAGCACTCTCTACGATGATCACTTTGGAATTTGACTCAGCTTTGGCAATTTGACTTAGCTGTTCATGACAACTAGGAGAGTGAGATAAGCTGTGTGATCAGTCCCCTTTGAAGCTAGTCTAGCTTAATTGCCACAGGAGTGACGTCACACATTTTTAAGGGCTCTTGGAGATGTTAATTTTGCTCATTTTGATTTGATTGTTCTTAATTATGGGCCACTGTTGAAGGTCTGTCAAAATTAATAAGCTTTATTTATCAAAATAGAGTGAGTGTTATGCAAAGCAATTTCCAATCAATTTGTTAAATATGTTTCTTTGCTTTGGAAATGAACCCAGAGACACTGGAAGTAATTTTACATATTATGTTATGTAATAATAGTTCATGCAAGTGATTGAATAAGCTGACTGTCAGGACCTAAGCTTTCATTAGATAAAAAAAAAACTGTTTTGTTAATCCAGTTTAGAATGACCAAGAGGCAGATACAGGGTTTTTGGCATTATGACTGCGATAAGGCCCTTTATCTGCTCTTAATTTGTGGGATTTAAAGTGAAAAAAACAGGGTCCTGACTATGGTAATGTAGCCTTGTTTTGTTGTATTCTGCAGGTCCTGTAATGGAAGGTTTGCCCGGACCACCTGGGCCCATGGGTCCAATTGGACCACAGGGTATTAAAGGTCAAAAAGGGGAGGCAGGAAGTGAGTATGATGAAGAGTCATAAATACAAGAAAAAAACAATTTTCAAGAAGAAGAAAAAATATGTGTATTGAATCAATTGTGCATTTTAAATGAAAGGCTACAAGGGAGCAGAGAATTGTAATACAAACAGAGCAGATTCTGCATCAAATGCTATTCTTTAATATGTTGAAGAATCTTGTCACCCAGTGAACAAATATGAAAAAACAATTTAGATTGCCAGATAGCCACCTTTAGCCCCTACTTTGGAGAATGCTAAAACTGGAACTTCTACAACATCTTTGCATTGTCTGACTTCCTTGACATGGTGGGACCAATCTCATGCACTCCACATGACCTTTCATTTAAAATGTAATGTGTTATATGACAAGATGTAATTTCAAATGATTGTTTAACTGGAAAGATATCTCTGAAAATGACATTTGTTGAAACTTAATGGTTGAGATTGATACAGTTAAGTAACATTGCATTAGTATGTAAGTTATCTTTGCCGTAGAATTAGAAATGCTATCATAGAAAATAGAATGCTCTTTATTAGAGATATATATCTGTAATTCTGTCAATCTGTCCATCTATCTGTGTAGATAAAATTATCTTGTAGTCTGTGTGATGATAAGAGCATGGTTTGTCCTTCCTCTATCTCTATTGAGAAAGACCTTGTGCAGTGTGTTCCCGTTTTAACGAACCGGTCACAGTCATTTGGAATATTCACCATTATATCATTTCCTCTATTAAAAAGAGCATCGTTTGTCGCTAGCTCAGCTAGAACAGCACCGAAGAAATATTTCTCAAGTTATTTACAGTTTGAAAAAAAATACATTCATTCCATATGTGTTCAGCAGGAAGAGCACATTTTTCAGAATCCACATAGGTGAAGTGACAGTTTGACTCCTTGTGCTATGCCTGATTTGGTGGAACTGGGGTCAAGTCTGTGCTTAAATTACTGTTGTATCAAAAGAATTACCTTCTTCCAAGAAACTTGTATAAATGTAAATTTCTTGGATTCTAGAACCCCCTGTTGATTGAGTCTGTGACTAGGCTGGCCCATACTTAAGCTTTATTGACAAACAGCTAGTGTGTGCTCCTGTGTTCGTTAAATCGAGAATTCCCTGCGGTGGCCAAAAACATATTGTATACAATTTAATCTTAAATTTCTCAAAACAAAATTTTGAAAGAAACTTTTTAATTCAAGAATTAAATTGCTTAAAGTGGTGTCATGTAAACCAAAGATGCAGCCAAGCAGTTTCGGCTGACTGCCGCGACGCTTCTTTTACTTTCAGAATCAGTGTACCGATACATATTCACAGGAAGACACTAGCTAGCCCTTTTTGCCAACCACCTTAGCTTAGCTCCTTGCCTCAAACTGACCTCTGGCTAATGACCACATGGTTCTTTCTCACATTTACTCCTTTGCTACCTCTTCAAGCCCTGTTCCTGTGGCATATTCCCATGAGTCAACCACTTTTCAGAGACATTCGCTTGGGTCCAGTATCTAACAGTTCTTACAAATGCTAGTCTCCAAGACTGCAGGTTGCGAGCTAATAATATTATGCAGGTTTTTGACCATGTCAACCAACAAGAATGATCTTCCTTGATGCATGACCTTGAAAAATGACATTCACTTGAATACTACTGACACTTGAAGATTGAACTTCAGTGCGATTGGTTACTAAAAAGATTAAACACTACTCTGCATGCCTGTTGAGAATATATTAAGCATGTACTAATAATTCATTTTCTATGCCTTTTAACATATACTGTAGGTTACTAACACTACTAACATGCAATGTGTTTCTCTCTCGTCCATTCTGCTGACGCGTCCAGGTCGGTTCCTCGCAGGCTCCGAAAGACGATTGGAAAAGAGCACACCACCCCCAACGACTACCATTCTGACTACCACAGGTGAGGCATATTTAATAAATTGCTTACAGGTGGGATTGTTACAGATTGGATATCAAATCCTAGGTTGATGTTTACCTTCGTTAGCTATGACATATGTTGTCTTGGTGAGGTCTCCTTTCCTAACATTTTTTGTAAAGTGGAAAAAAGTACTCAGTGTAAATATGCAACTATGGTAAATAAACAAATATGAATCTATCACCAGGTTATACTAAACTCAGGTTATGCACATAAATAAATGTCAGGGTTTATTTTGAATGGCTGCAACATAGTGTATAGAATCAAATGAAACTAGAAGTTTTGGCCTCTAGAGATAGCATCCCAGGCTGGCCTAATAGTGCCAGACTATCCGACAAATTGCGAAATGGGTGATGTGAAGCTAACGTAGAGTTAATGTGACATGTTTTCTGGTTAGTGATCAATTTATTCGTTCACAAATGAACATGTTGTGAGTTCGGACTTCTGGGATATCAAGTATTTCCTGATACGTATGGAAGCATGAAAGGATGAAATTCCAGTCAGAACTTCAGTAGAGCCTTTACAATTATCATGTTCCCCATATTATTATTTATCTTTCATGATGGAATAATAGTCACATTTTGCGTTTTACCACAGAACACTGAACTAATTTTCACATGATCATGACTTAAGATCATCATCATGACTTAAGATCATCGTCATGACTTAAGTCATGATCATTTGAGAAATGCCTGCTCTTACTGTGTTCCGTCCTGGCAACGTGGGGATGAACCTACATCTAAATTTGCACAGCGTGGGCCGGGCTTTGCGCATCTCCTAGATCGATTACAGTGTTTTGCAGATGTTGCTCTTGGCAGTGGGGGGGCTTTTATTTTCTCCATTCTTTTTTACCAATTCAAGAGAATGTCCCTATGACGTGCCAATGGCATCATATTCTAATTAAATTCCAGTGCATGATATTGATACATCTTATTCATTTTTGTCTACTATTTGCAATATGCCGAGGAATATCCACAAAAGGTCAATCCCAAATACAGTATAAAATCACTTTCAGCATATGACTCAAACAACAAAATTACATGAAACTATCATCACCAGAAAAGAAACAAACTTTGCATTAGAACGTTCAAGTTACGACTTACCATTTACCAGATTGTATAAATATTAATTAAAGAGAATGGTTTGGTGTTAGTAGTATGATTGGTGGAGTAAATTTGACACCAAAGTCACATGCAACCTCTGATGGGTTGCTCCATCTGTCTACCATTCCAAAGCAACTTCTCACAAAGCATTCCACACATTTATGTCTATAGCTACATTTTGGGATTAACTGTGGTTTTGGGCTGGTTTGAAGAAAATATTAAATTATTTCTACTGTAGAAAAATCCTACTGATATGTGTAGAAATAAATTTTATATTTTATAGAGCGTCCTGTTGTCCAGTAGATATAGCGAAAATCGTCAATGGCTGAACAAAAAATAAAATAAAATAAAAAAAAACAAATATTGTGTAACTAATGGGAGCTTGTGATATTGTGATTGCCATGGTCTGTTGTTTCATACATATTTGCTGAGAACAATAGATTCCTTGGACTTTAATTCGTCTCAATTCGCAATATAATTGTGGTTTTCTACTGTGACGTTCATCAAAATAATTTTCGTCGAATATGATAGAATAATTTCCTTAAGTGTATATTGTAGTTGTCAATTTACGAAATAACTAATGTAATTTTCTGTATTTCTATTTTTTTCAGAGGTTTCCACGTTGCCAACGACTACCACTCCGGAACCAACCATTATGCCGAGAGAAAATGGTAAGAATTTCATGAAAACCTTGTCACTACCCTCTTTATTTCTCTCCAATGCCTCTGCAGTGCACCGAAGGGACAATTATTTTTCTCAATATCTTTTTCATTATCATTAAACATATTATATGGGGTATAATTTATCTGTAAATTTATCAAGAGCCCGGATAGCATGTACGTATAAGGTTGGCCTGATGTTGACATGTGGCAGTGATGAGGTTTGTAAAAATATATAAACAGATTAATTAATTGATTGATTAATTGATTGATGACGTTGATTTTGGTGATTGATTTTGTATAGAATTAGTTCCATGTGATATTTATTTGATTTTAATTATTTTTCACCTAATATTCCATGTCAAATTGTAAACATTTTGGATGTGAATGAAATTATGATTTATGTTTGTACTATATCTTTTAGCTATCTATGATCTTTACGATATATTCTTAGTAAACTTGGCCACAAATTAAAAGTGTAAATTTACAAATAAAATGTTTATGAAATATGTAGGTTATAGCTCAACAAATCAATTTTAATTTAGTGCACCAATTATTATTTCTGTAGAAGTACTTTCTAAACCCTGTGGTTTGGCCAGTTTTCCATATGTTATTGCTTCATATTACACCATCTGTAAATGAACAGGTGTGCTCTTCACTATCTTTTGTGTGACAATGAAGGAAATTGTCATGTACAAATGACCTTTGCAGCTACGCATCCGATGCCATGGTAACTAATGTTATCGGTGACATATTAAAACCTAAAAGAAATCAATAAATCGTGACATGATTTAATGAACACTTCTCTGGAAGCATTGAGGCCACTCAAATTTCAACCCAAAAAAGTGCAGGTCTCTGAAGAAATCCTGAAACTGACAAAAAATACGAAAGAAATAAGGCAAACAACTTTCTTGGAATAGTGCATGTATTGTTCGTATTTGTACACTATTATGTATCAGTTCTACATTTTAAGAGCTTACATTACTTTTTAAGTGTGGATGGAATTACCTGATTTCATTACTGCCTTGAGACATCATTCTCACGATTCCATAGATTTTGAAGCGGATTTTTGATGTTTTCAAATTTCACGTCTTCGCAAGGACGTTTTGCTCTTGTAATTGTGTTGTTGGAGCTGAAAATAAATTGGCTTGAGTTGAACGAAGGAAGAAATTTTGTCATATTTGAGATTAACCCAACCAAAAGTGTACACTGCTGTAAAGTGGGTGCTGCTTGTAAATTTAAAATTAATTTAAAGTCTTAGATTTGCCTCCATTGTTATCAATCCAGATGATTTAACCTACTTTTTACCACAACAATTCATCTTCAATTAATGAAATACGATCTCTTTCAGCCATCATTTAAGGCTTTTTTTTAACGTTAAGTTGCAATATTGATTTAAAATGTCATCAAGGGGGAGCCCTCGACAGCTAAATAGTCTTAGAGTTACCCTCCTGACAAATTATGTCTTCAAAATAGAGTTCACTGCTTCTGGTGTCGATTAACTCTTTGCAAATATGATCAATTTCGCCAATTGAAAGCATTTGGAAAAAATTTAAAAAAAAGAAGAGGGTACGCTATGCCTTAAAATTTAATGTTAAAAACTTGCCAGACCAGTAATTGTTCCATTTTGTTTTTGCTTTCACTATCACAAAAACCATACCACAGCCACTAACATTACGCTATCAACCTTTTCAAAAGGCATTACAATGTAGTTAACATATGTGAAATCTGTCAGCCTGTCAGTAGAGAAATGATTACACTATATATATAAATGTAGTTGAAAGATGCTATAATTTTCTTCAATTATAAAAAAAAATGGATTTCACTTCAGATTGTCGCATCAGAATGGTTGGGAAGCCGTTGTTCCAGCGTTATACGGGAACATATTGGGGTGCCTGGATGACAGACCCGAAGCCACCGGACTACCATTGGGGAGCCAAGTACTGGTTCACACGACATTTCACTGGGAAGTTACTTTACGAGTATCGTAACTTGGAGGACTTCCGACAAGACCGCACAAGTCGTACTTACGAGCTGAAGGAGTTGTACTTCGGAACTGGCCATGTGGTTTATGAGGGCTCCTTCTACTACCACAGAACAGGCTACAATGAGATCGTCAGATTTGATCTGCAAAAGGAATCATCCGTCGCTAAGGCAATGTTACCAAATGCTGCGTTCCAGGGAAAGAATTATGTTTACAACACCGATTATAACTACGTGGATCTAGCTGTTGATGAAAATGGTTTGTGGGCCATCTACAGTCTTGAACAAGAAGATCTCTCTCTCATGGTGGTCAAGCTCGACCCGGTTGACCTAAGCATCATGAAGACCTGGAATGTTACTGTGGATCACCGGCAGTATGGAAATGGCTTCATTACATGTGGTGTCCTGTATTTAGTAAAGGATACTCGCGTGAAGAACACTGTCATTGATTTCGCTTTTGATCTCTTCACGAAGGAATACTTCTCAAATGTTCGGCTCATCTTCACGAATCCTTTCCAGATGAACAATATGGTGTCCTACAATCCGCAGAAGAAACAGATTTATGGTTGGGACAGAGGCAACCAGCTGACATACCCACTACTGATATAATTGTATCACTCTTGCTACATCTGAAAATTCTTAGTTATTAAGTTCATTGCTGAGTGACTGAACAGCCCAGATATGGCGCCACAAATTGGCGTTTTGGACCAAATATATGGTATGACGTCTCGCATGATGTGAGCAAGTGACTTTATGATATGAACTAATTGGGCTTTACACTTATTTTTGCATTTTCCCAGATAGCATGTCAGCTTGGATCAACATCGGACCAACTTTAGCCGCCATTTGACGGCACCGGTCCGGCAACGAGCCGATCTGGGATGTTATCCGGGTTCTCGGTACTCTTATCCTAGCCTATACCTCATGATAACTTTATCTATTTTATTTATCATTGTTTAATGGAATTTATGTACTTAGTTGACTAGTCCTGGTTCCTGTTGTGTTTGACATAATACTGATTAGTTGAATAGAAGGTTGCTCTATATATAATTGTTGTCTTGGCAAATGGTGAGTGGAGTGTACACATGACATATCAAAATATTTTATTTAGAAAGAATGTTGTTTTACATGGTGTCGTACTATTTATTACATGTAAAATATATACATTGTGAGTTGTGATTATCATAAATTACATTGATATACCTTGTATATCATATATATATGGACATGTGCTTTTGTTACCAAGTTACTTGTACATTAGTGAACTCTTAGTGAGTGATTGTACAGCTATGAAGCAACATTGTTTAACAGTAGTTCAGTGTTATCTATTTATGAAAAGTACGAGCAATATTGCTTCTGTTAAGTCTGTGTTGATATGAATAGTATGGAACTGTTGTTTCCTAATAAAAATGTCTATATCCAGTGGTCTTATTAAATTTGCCATAATGGTGTTTTGGTCTATAAGGTAGAGAGCAAATAACCAACTGCTTGTTAACACTGTAATCCAATATATTTCATGGTAACACGATTGCCACGTTCTTTCAGACTCTATTCTCACGTGGTTTACTTAATATACCATATACTGGTGAACAGAACTCCATTCTAATACTGGCAAAAATAAACTTGGTTTAAAACTCCTTTCTAATCCTATGGCTGGAGCAAATAATTTCCTACAGCAAAAACCCTATTCTGTGGTCAGAAGTTCTCTACATTGTATATGACTCGTCAATTACTTTTCAAAGAAATCATTATGGCTGACCTAAACAATTGCTAATTTATGTAATAGAAGTCTTTTCATTATACAGGAGGGAGTATGTATGAAATGACATTTCAAAATATAGGCTGCGCTGCAGCAAAACTCTCAGCGAATCATATACATAGCACACAGGCATCATTAAAATTATTCAGTTTAAAATTCTCTACTATTTACGGCCATGAGAACCCCAAAAGGCACCACTACAGTATTTTAGGCATATTATGACAAAGTTTTAAGCATGTAGGTGCAGTAGTGTACGAGTTCGGCTCCAGAAACGAAAAATTATATTTTTTTCCAAATTTTGTAAAACATAGCTGATGTAAGTCAATATGACTATCAAAAACCCCACTAGGTCATTTAGAGAATTATTGTACACAATTTCATAGAGTAAGTGCAATATTATTAGAGTTCTGCTCCGGAAACGAAAGTGTTACGCCCACCTGTCGGCGGGCATTTGTGATATCAATAACGATGCCTCCCCCCCCCCCCCCCTCCAAAACAAAAGGGAAAAAAAAGAAAACAAAACAAAAAAGGAAAACAAAAAAGGAAAAAAAAAGGAAATAAAAAAAACAGGAAGAAAATCCAACTGCGTCCATCTGATCTGATGCAGACGACCCAAACTTCATTTATTGATTTGATTTTTCAGAAATGTATATCACTGCTCTCATGATACTATCAGGTGAGGTGCATTTAAAATGCACTTGATTTCACCAGTCATTGTCTTGTGCTTTGTCAGTGCCTCTGAACTGACATGCAATGCTGAAGATGCATCTTTTATTGCTTTGTTTTGTTTTTAAAATGCATGATCTCAATTGCAAAACATTCTTTATAGTGGGATGGGCTTCGTTGTAAAAAAATAACTGAATGATTATTAGGCTGTTTGCACAAAGAACTTGGTATGACTCGTTAAAACAACAAAAATATGGTCATTGGCAACACAACCGGAAATTTCAGGAAGTGAAACTTTTCTCATAAACGGCGTCGTTCCTGAAGTAAAGGACGGGTAGGTTTGGAGCTTGGTTGTTTGTGGGTAACACTCATATGGTTAAACAAAGGCCATAATATAATTTTATAGATAAATGGCAGTGATTATCATAAATTTATCCGTCATCATTAGCTTTTTAAAAGCTTTTGATGTGTGTTTTGGTTTTTGTTTGTTAAATTTAGCTTTCGTGTCACAAGAAAACATTAACCATTGCCAGTTAATTATGTTTTGTGTGTGTGTTTTTTAAAATTATACATTAGGTTTCTAATTCTCAAAACACAGTTAAGCCGCCCAATATATTGAAGCATGAAGATACAGCCTTTTAGTCTTGCTATTGTAATAATATACATTATTTTTAGAGAGCAGAAATGTTGTATTTAGAAATTGTGGTCAAATGGCTCATGGTACTCCACCCAGGGGTATTCGAACAAGGCTTGGGGTACCTTGAACCAAAATAACTAATATCTAGATTTGGCTGAATGAGGCTTTAGTTTGCTTCAATATTGGCACAAAATTGGATTACTAACCATTACTTCTGCTGCAAATGATGGCCTGTTGTGTTGAAAATTTCAAGTCAGATTCCGCCAGGCCAAAGACAATTAAAGAGGAAAAAATGGGCCAAGATAAAGGCCCAAATCAGGGAAAAATATGTAGAAAAAAAACACATTTAGCACAAGTCACATTTTTTCATAACAATTGTGCAATATATAGTGGGCAAAGAATTACTGGCAACGCCTATATAAAATTTAGGGAAATTCAGAGGCTGACCTTGGAGTCATATTAGTGGTTACACGGCAAGTTCGACAAGCACTGAAAATAACTAAATAAAGTGCTCATGTCACATAGATCATTACTTTGTTTTGTTTGAAAACGTGAAACAACTGTCCAAGAACTATTCAATTTGCTCAACCAGTCAAGAGTTTTGACTGACACTGGGATTATCCTACAATGTTGATTACTATGTATTATGAACAGTCAAGGTTGGCTGGTGATATTCAATTGTCTTTCACTAGCTGCTTGAACCTCATACCAATAACAACCAATGTGACATGGCAGAAACACTTTGAAAGTCTGAATAATTTTGCATTGTTTGTCAGTGTAACCACTTTTCTGCTAGGCACTGTATTCACCCCGGGTATTGGGTAATGATGAGTGATTGACAGAAAAATTACATGTAAATAAGATACACTATTTTACGCTTGATAATTGCCAACAAGTAAAATAGAGAAATTTATTGCCACTCTAGCTGTTTGGAGGCCCCAGGAGACCCATGGGAGGTTGTCATAATTGACCCCCTGAAAACATTAAATAGTGTCCTATATATTAAAATGCTTGTTTTATCTTTTGGCACAGTTACTGAAGAATACTTTTTTTTTTTAAAGATGATTTTTTAAAGAAGGCCTCAAGCCATTTTGGGATTAAATGTGTAAAACCCGATAAAACACTTAATTTCACACATTTTGCTACCAAAAAATATCCACTAGCATAATTCTATAGGTCTAAGGGGTTTTTTTAAATAACAATTTCTAATTTTACCCCAAAAGGGCTTATTTATTTTTATTCTTCAATGACTGTGCTTAAAGATAAACCAAGCGTTATAATATACAAGACACATATTCAATGTTTTCAGGAGGTCAATTATGACGACCTCACATGGGTCTCCTAGGGCCTCCAAACAGCATTAACCTACTAGAGCAGCCCTAAAATGTTCACACAGTTTATCAATAAGGGGTTAAAAGATACGCAATGAGACCAATCTATGACATACATAATTGCTTATTTCATTGGTTACTGGATTCTACAAGTGGTGATAAAATTAGCATTGGCTCAAGATGCCCCAAGGCTAAATAATTTTAATATATTCAAAACTTCCTTGCTGCATATTTTACGAGTGAATTGTAATTACTTCTTCATATATATGTTCACTTTTTAGTTTTTTGTATCATTCCTACTTCTTGTTTCATGTTTGTTATTCTTTACTAGAAATTGATATGTGGCAGCCAGATAAAATGACTTGCTTTGAATGGAATGTATGCAGACCGCATGCACTCAACCAGACTGAATGGGTCATTATTATGAGCTTTATCGTTAAAGTTGAAAAACTATAAGACGGAAATGATTGTGATGACCTACCACACATTTTTTACTAAAACGATCATGTTTCAATATAAGTAGAATAACAAATTTAGAAGAACTTCTCAGTTCCACTCTTCAAACACAAAGCTCGTCCTATATGGCATACTGATTTCTAGACATTGATAGGCTGCAAATCCTGACATTAAATTATTCAATCTTGAGATGTTGTTGGGTCAAACTCATTTTCCCCTGATGCTGAAGCACGCCAGTCAAACTGTAGGAGGAAAAATATGCAGTCCATACAGCTTTACACTAAACTTCCTTCATATTTAGGTTTAAGTTAAATTAAATTCTAATTGATTTATTGTATACACTGTTGTAAGGGGAGCCCTTTGTCAGGGACAGCATGTCTGTCTTAGAAGGGCACTATGTCATTTCCTGTGCCCCCCCCCCCCAGAGCCTTGCACTTCTGTTATACCTCTGTATGCTTATTGTGAAACTAGTTTTATATGACTAATGTAACTGACACGGACCCATCCTTTTTCATTACTTGAGGAAGTTTACTGTTTCAAATACTTGGGACATAGGTTGACTAATAAGCGAAACTCGCACAGTAAAATGACCGAATACTTTGTGACTCCGGCCTAAAAAGCAGTATTTGCGCTACAAGGTGACACTAAGCAGTCATTAGGATGTATAACTTTCAAACTATCTTTAAAAATGTTTGACACCTATATACTACCAATCTTAGAATACAATAGTGAAATGTGGGCTGGCGAGAAACCCATAAATGATTTAGAGAAACCACAATTGGGATATCTTAAGATTATGTTAGGGGTAAGAAAACAAACATCAACTCTGGCTGTATATAGGTAGATTTCCACTACATGGTAGACAAAAAGTAAGAATGATAAATTATTGGACGAAACTGGAGAAATTGCCAGATGATAAATTACTGAAGAGATGCCTTAATATTCAAAATATCTTCATACACATAGTAGAAGTAGCTGGTTTGGCAGAGTGAGCCACACATTAAATACTTGTGGTATAATCTCGATGAAAATGGTCATATCAATCTTCACAATATCTGCAGAACCGTTAAACTCACCGTATACCAAAAACAGCAAGAACAAATATTTGCAGAAATTACCTATTAGAACCTTATCTACTTCTTAACATGAATAGGAAAACATGCAGTAAGATAGCTAGATTTAGAATAAGTTCACATAACCTCCGTATAGAAACAGGAAGACATGAAAAGCCCAAAATAACATCTGAGGATAGAACCTGTTTAAAATGTAATCTAAATGAAGTTGAAGATGAAATACACTGTCTTGTGACCTGTCCAAGCTACTCTTCATTTCGAGAAAATCTAAATATGATAGCAAGGAAATATATTTGGTAACTATAATACACTAAACAACATGGGAAAATTTAAAGCCATAATGACATCCAAGGAGCCTGAGGTACTGATAAACCTAGGAAAATTTATTTTACAAGCTGGTGTTTAAACAATGCATTCATCCGTCTCCAAAAAGTGTGCAGTCATGCATATCCTGAACTTTAAAACTGCCTAAATGAACTGCCATGATGAAAACTCTTTGTGATTTTGTTTTCTAGAAGTGAAGTCAGATAATCTCTGTAATTTTATATATATATATATATATATATATATATATATATATATATATATATACCCTATTAATATATATTTAGCTCTCTTTTGAAGTAAAATCATTCTGTAAATAGTTGTATCGTACACATTATATAAGGAATGTATTTTGTTGAACATGTTAATATGTATTATATATGTGAAATATACCTGTGTTTATGATACAAGCTGACAGCTAAACTAATGTTACCTTTTATGGAAATACTTAAATCTGATAGCTGGATCCATCTGTAACTATAGCCTTTGTTGTATTCCCTATTTTTGATTATTTTCTGTTTGCTTTTATTTCTTTTTATCTTTTGTACTTGTGACATATATGTCTTGTCTGACATCGTCTGTCAATAAAATTATATATATATATATATATATTTAAAATCGCGATGTAGTGCTTATTAATTTAAGACTAATTGTGTGATTGCCAATCTTCACACAATTAGTCTTAAATTAATAAGCGCTACATCGCGCTACATCGCGACTGAAGTTGCCAGTTATTGGTGTACATTACTAAATGCTGTAAAAACTTCTTGTTTTCTTTTCTTTTTTCTTTTTTGTAAACTTAATTTATTATTGTCACTTCAGATTTATCTACAGCACCACGCATATTGCAATGGCACAAAAGTGGATAACTTTCATTCTGGCAGCTACTGTTGTATCATGTTTCTTACTGATGGGTAAGTAGAGTTATTATGAAAAACCCTGCCAAAACAGCTATTCATTCAGTGAATCTGTCTCTGCTTTCATTCTATTTGAGGTAATTAAATCATGTGAGATTAATGTTCCCTATGAATCTAAGATAAATAAATGGAGTAATTTAAGATTTATACCTCACATTATGGGTAGCCTAATATTGCTTATGAAGATGGCATATAAGAAGACAAATATAGATATTTTGGATATAAAAAGACAATTTTGGTTCCTTAAAAGTAGGTAGTCGTAATTGTGAGGTGTCATAACAGTGACTTGGGTCCAAATTACCTGTCCTTAATAGTTGAGTGGTCTTATCAATGTGCTAGAGTCAAGCCACAAATTATTCGGACACTTTCTGATTTTGATGTAATTTGAACCTTTATTTGAAGCAATTCATTGGCTAACTGTGCTGCAGGATGGCATTAACTAACAACACTAAAGGTTATGACAAGGTCAAGCTTTGTGAAAAGCTGGGAAGGGTCTGAATAATTTTAGGTGTTACTGTGCACGTTGTTTTTGTTTTTCAGTTCATGCCAAGATGCCGATGGTAACAAAAGAATTAGAGATTAAGCAACACATTCGTAACTTGTTCAGCAACAGACGCAACGATGCTCAGATGCAAGAAAAGGAGAGGGTTCGAAATGGAATAAAGACTTTCTTTGAGGGACTAAGATCCAACTTAGCAGCAGATCTTGTAAATCAGACCACACTCAGCACCCATCATTACCTCGAAGGGGTACTGTCATTGATGTATTTCTCAAGACAAACTGACTTACACAACAATTGAATTCTGGCATAATTTAAAAATTAAACAATACTGAAGCATGAAGGAGTTTCCTCTAAGGAAATCGGATAACAATATGTACGTTTGTTACACCACAAAAGTTAAAATCAGCAATTGATTGACAAAAGCAATTAAAAAGTTGAATACGCACTATGTTGAGTATTGACCCAACTTTGGCCCATTCGGCATGCTCTCCAATAGGGTTGCCTGATGCTGATTTAGGTGGGTTCGGAATGCATTGCATTATTGCTTAATGATTCTGGTTGTTTTGCAGGCTAAAAATGGAAGCAACATAATACTGACCATCAAGGGTGAGCGATATGGTACAAGTGCAGATGAGGTATCTCTGGTTGGAGCCCATTTTGATTCCGTGAACACCAGTCCAGGTAATTATATATATAGCAACAAAAATACAGATATAATTAGACAGAAGTAATTAATCTAAATAGTATGCTTGTAATCTTTTAGTAGGAACATTTCTGTAATTGCATCAATTTCAGTCATAATTTCCGAAACTCACATAATTTATGAATCCAAAAGGAAAGCTAGGACTGCAAATTCAATACGTATGCTCACGTATGCATGGTTTAAATTTCAGAATCTGGCAATATAAAATAAACTAGAAGTTTTATGGATAATGAATTCTGTTAATTTACTTCGAAAGAATAATCTTATTAAGCATCCTTCTAGCTACCACTATACCAAAGTAACCAAACGAACCAAGTATATTTATCTACTGGAAACTGACGTTCCTAAAATCGAGCACTATCACTAACTAATTTGGTTTCATGTTAACTTTACTCCAGGGGTTGATGCCAATGGTTCAGGCATGTCTGCCTTGTTGGAAATAGCACGTGTCTTGGTAGATGTTGTTTCTCAAAAGAGATGCTCACGCAAAAATTCTGTCATTGTGGTGGCATTTGATCATTAAAAAGATGTAAGTTATAATTTGCAATTTTTTTTGGTGATAATTAAAGAAATTCATGCTAATTATGAAGTAAACTCTGTAACATTCTCTCACCATGCAGTGTGGGTTTTCAGCCCTTCTTGTTATGTTAGGTCAATAGAAAGCATGTGATTATCAAAACAACAAGTGCAATTTCTTCCCCTCAAGTGTTCAAGGAGATATTGATGTGCTTTTATGTTTTTTCATATCCAACCAACAGAACCTGGCTGGAAGTTCAGCATACATCCCCCACCTGATTTCCAGCATTCTTCAGCAATTCGGTGTGACCAATTTCCAGGGTGCTAACATCATGGACACAATGATGAATTTCGATCCAACTGAAAATTCGCAGTCGTTCCCATCTGGCTTTAGTGCGGTAACCATACTTTGTTTTCCAAATAAAAATAAATCAAATAATAAATGCTTTAATACATGGTAAACGGGTACATTTTAATCACAAGGATTATATTTCCATGAATTGTTTACAATGTAAACATCATTAAAAGATACATATCCATCTGCTTGCAAAATTTGCATTTAATGTACAAATACAATTGATATCAAAACACGAAGTTTAAGTATAAAAACAAAAACTTTAAAAATGGTTGTCAAACTCATCAACCAGCCATTTCTGTCTTATGATCTATGAACATTTTCAGTCAATTCTCTTCTCTCAATACTTCATACCAAAATCAAAGTCTCTGGTTTTATTCCAACCATTTCTTTACGTACCTATTACCTCCCGTTTCTAGCTTAATTCTTTTGCTACTTTCTGTCCTGCCCTAAATGCTGATAGCTGCTTTGATCAAATTTCTCGGCATCTAGAATATACCTGCAGAGCATAAGCTTAGCACAGTGGTATTGTGCTGGGCCTCCAACCACTGGGTCCCGGGTTCGAATCCAGACCATGTTGGAAGATTGCTTCACCATTTCACTGCATCCTTCGCCTCATGGCACCTGCCTGCCTAGTCAGCCCTATCTGGTGCAAAAATATGGGATGTAAAGTCCGACTCACCCACAAACTCACTATTAAGTAGGAGGATGGGTAAAGAAACATGCATAATGAAATACCATTGGATCAGTAATGTGATGCCAATGGTTCAGGCATGTCTGCCTTGTTGGAAAAAGCACTTGGTAGATGTTGATTCTCAAAAGAGATGCTCACATATCAATTCTGTCATTGTGGTGGCATTGGATCATGAAGAAGATGTAAGTTGGTCCAAAGAAATTTAAAACGTTCGAAATGTCATGATATGTAACCTCTTTTTTACAATTATGACAGTATTGTGGTAGAACTACCATTCATCACAGTACCTAAAAAAATCCGGTTCACATGCTTGGTGAGATAAGATTATTTCTGTCTATTTATCATTATTGTCTTGCATACATAGCAATGAGTACTCTTTCACGTATATATGGACCTTAACTATTTTGTGCACATTTGTTGTCAACATGTGGCAATTGGTAGGTTTTGTGTTTTTCCCCACCAAAAGAAATAATGTATTTTTAATAACTGAATATACTCAACAAGCTAAATGTGGACAAAAGGCAATTGGCCTCGTTTCATGTCACTTCCATGACATCAGTACTTGCACATCCAAAGGGCATTTGTGCAAAGTTTTACTGGAAGGATGAAACAGCCATCCAACTTAGGCTCGACCGGGAATCGAACCCGGGACCCAGCGGTTGGAAGCCCAGAGTGCTACCTCTGAGCTAGGCCCCCGCCCTCTATTATTGTCACAAATGGAAAATTTTAATGATAATTAATTAACAAAACTAGAGAAACTGCAGTACGATCATAGTTTTACTAACTTTTGACATGTTAAAATATCAAGTGCAAACATTCTATTATACATGAAGTGTTGCTTGTCTTTATAAATCAAATTTTAATTTGTTTCAGTTCTTCCCAGTAAATTTTCAGATGTCTCAGCAAAACAGACACCGCGGGGATTCTATGATTACAATTGCAAGGCGAGATGACGCAGGATTAGCAAGCCTTTTCCAGAATCAATGGTACGAAATAGTCGGTGGAAATTACGGCACAACCAGCAAGTATCGCCAGATGACCGTGACCCTACCCTTTTCAGGAAGTACTGCGGACCTGAATCAGTTTCTACGAAATGCTTTTTCCCCGTTCTTCCTGAGTGGCCACTATTCATTTTGGAAGCAGAAAAATCAGTACACACAAACTGGTCTCAAAGCAGTCTTTCTCACAGACACAGGTTATTATAAGAATGGATTATTATTACAGTTGTCAGGTTTATTGATTCATGCAAAACACATACTGAGCTGAATACAAGTAATATAATGTTCAAAAGTTCAATTCTCAGAGGCAGTGAGTTAGGTGTTGGTTCTGTGGTTTAGGGGTAATGGGTTCAAAACTTTCAACGCTCCAGTAATAATTTTGAGAAATTTGCCTGTTCTTTGAAATAAGTAGAACTAAGCAAAATATGTGTTGACACTGATATCAGTTTTTCACAACCGAAGATGTGTTGCCTTATTACTGTCACTATTTTCACTTTCCAGGAAGTTTCAGAGGATACATGGCGCAGTGCTACCACAATCCATGCGATGACTTTTCTAAGGTGAATGATGACAGGCTGGAATTCCTGCAAATAGGAGCAGAGGCAGTTTTGAGGTCCCTAGTTACTCTTTTAGGAAATACAGACGTGCAATGTTTGAGTGAGTTTGAAGTTTATATTCTTGTGTAACTTTTATTGTTTTATGGTATTTTCATATTGTAGCTTTAAAAGAGTGAGTGCTTAAGAAGTTGTGAACACCGGTCGCCAAATACTTGTTAGAATTTATATCCATAGCCTATATCATTACATTTAAGAGGACTGACAGAAAAACGTCTTCAGCATACCACATAATTTTCAATTAATCACAGACAAAATTAAACTTTTGTGTGTCGTAAACACAACTATATATCTGAAAGCCTTTTGATGCGATCTGGTATTTATATTGGACGTAACTGAGTATCAAGCAATTATATCTAGCCTTAAATTAGATTTAAAAAAATTGGGTATTACATTACAGCAAGTGTGATTGATCAAGAGTGCAAAACACATAAAACGACAAACAGCTTGGGAAAGAAAAAAAGATTATACATAAATTAGATAATGCAGTTTAGTGAACACCATATTTGCTTTCTTTGTTTTATAGACAACCAAATCGCCTCATCTGCCACAAACCAAATGTTTACAACACAGTTGATTGTGTCAGCTTCGCTTGCTCTGGGATTACTGCTCTTTTGAAGAAGACGATTGGATCAATTCATATTTGTATTTGTGGTTCGACTTCACATTAATCTTGATCTATTTTCTAACTGTGAATGTTCTCATTTATTAATTATATAATATTTGTTTGTTTATCGACTTTACATTTACAATGTATCCGGAAATCTTTTTTGTAACTTTGTGATATCCTTGACTCATGATTACCAAAAATAAAACTTCGATTATCGTAAGTAAATATAAAAAATATATTATCTGTTTTCTTATTTTCTTTTTAATGAAAAGAGGTTTAACCAGTAACACTCAAAAAAAAAAAAAAGTATGCAGATTATGGTTGCGTAACATACAATAGATTTAGGTAGTAAATATATTTGCAACCAAAAGTTGAAGTTTAACATTAAAAAAGTGTAAAAACAATAAGATCCATAAATCGATTTAAATTTAAATTTTAAAATGTTGGTGACTAGATAATTAAGTATATTATTAAAGTCACAGCAGCACAGTCATTGAATATTAAAAAGGCACATATTTATAGTGAAGAATGTTGCCAGGAGCCCAATTACACCTCAAGGGTTTATGTAGTTGGGCACTGGTTTGTTGATAAAAAAAAAAAAATTGTTCTTTAAAAACCTGGGATCAATTCATGATTAGTAATTATTGGTATTCGTTTTATATTGTACGTAGCATTAATTATATGTTTAGGCATAATTCACTTCAATGAAGCTTTAAAAAAAAATGAAACAAATATGGCTCTAAATGCTCCTTAATAGTGTCTGAAGCTAATCTGCTAGAGACAGACATAATGATGAGATAAGGTTGGATCCACATCATGTTACACATTTAACCCATTGGTGAGGTCTTTTACTTGCCTCAGCTTAGACACCGGGCACAGGGCACCTCCAATCCAACGTCTCATGCAGCGACATCCAGTTGGGATGTAGCTCATGCAGCGTGCCCGGGCCGGGGATCGATAGATATATATATATATATATATAGAAAAAATATAGTGATGTTAATTTACATCAGACATGCAAATAATTAATTTAGTTACTGTGTAACCATAATATTATGTAACTATTCAAATATAGTTTTCATATAATTTTTTTGACATGGTATATATTTTTATGTCATGACATGATGTTATATCTTGTCTGATATGATACAAATTGCAATTTATAAGCAAAATTTCAGTCAGGTAGAAGTTCATTTCATTGCCAGACAATGACTTTTTAAATTAAAATAACTCAGGCCGACATCGACCGACACCAATAAAATTTATATTGGCATGTAGCCAAAAAGTTGCTCTTTCAAGTACATGTTTTCTCTACGACGCGATTTAAAGCCATTTTAAGATAGGGCAAGTTGAATAAAGCCAAGTAAAACATAACTACAGTTGCCATGTTGCAGTTGTCATTTGCTTATTTCTTGATTTTAACTGGAAAACTTTGTAATTGACCAGTATCAGAAGGGCAAGGTATTCCCTACTATGCGCACGCAATGTGGGCCAAACAAAAATATCCATTTGGAAATCCTTAGATTGAAAGTGAGGCTCTCAGATTCTGCTGGGACCGCGAGATTTAAACACCCCTCTGAAAGGGGTACAGATTGGCTGCTGCAGCAGCGAGACTAACATAGGACATAAAAGAGGACCTGCGTGAAATTAAATGACCATTAACTCAACCGCTCTTTGGGCCAACTTTGCCCAAGAACTGATTTTAATGGCCATTAAAAATATAGAAGCACATTTGTGATAACAGAGCTTTCCCCTCCTTCTCTAGTGACTCCATGGCAACGCCGAGTTCTGGCAGGTAACTCAAGGAGTTCCAGTGCAGTTAATCCCCCTTCTGCCAACTTGCGTGTTTGAGCCCGAGTTTGCAAAACTGCAAAACCTCTTGAGAATATAGAAAGTGGTTACCGTTGTTTATCCCCACTCAACGTTCTTACCTTGGTATTTACCTTTGGCTCACCCGGCAAAAGCTCTGCGGAAGATCCTTACATAACATGGGTTTTCACTCACATGTTTTTTTCTCCCAAACAGATTGGGATGATTAATGGTTCTGATTGCTGCCAGCACTTCCCTAGTTGTCTTGATAACATATTAATCAATAATAATTTACTCGTATCTGGTTTTACATATACTACTCTAAAAGAAAGACTGGAGCTTCCAGCATAACGTTCTAAGACGTCTTGTAGCAAACTCTGCTGATGATATTAATATTTGCTCAAGTGGTTTATGATCAGTCAATGCATAAAAGTGATTTTTGACCTATGAAGGCTAACAATGCAATTTCTGTGGCTGAGTAAGAAGATGACACGCATGTAGCTAATACTCGACTGCAGTATCCCAGAAGTACTCGTTTATCTACTCCCTCACTGTCTTTTTTTTTTGCAATTGATACAGTGCGCCCCCTGATGCTTTTCTGCAGTCTGACGCTATTATAAATGTTCCTGACTCATAAGGAAAAACCAAGAATTGGTGCTGTTGTCAAAATTGTTTTACTTTTGACCATGCTTCTTCCTGCTCTTTACCTCAATTAAAATCCAGTTTTCTTTAACAAGGATGTTAATGGTCTAAATATGCCCTATTAATTTGGAATGCACAATTTGACATGCTCCAAGTATGAATTTTACTTGTTTCTTAGTTTGTGGTTTATGCAACTGCTGAAGGCAGCCATCCGCCGCTCACGTCCCGCCAAGCATTGGCCATTTGCCTGACGCGAAAAACAGCTAGGATGACAGCACTCCCACAGCCGTCTACTTGACCTATATTTGTTTACCTGGTTACACTATCTCTGGCTTGGCTGCTGCTGCAGCTGCCTCACTCTGCATCACTATTGTGGCGCTGTCTAAGTGAATTTCTCCCACTAAAGCCCCGTTCCCACATAGCCGAGTTTCTCGTAGTCAACTCGTAGTAATAACAAAAATTACGTAACAGCCAAAATTCGAGGAGTTGGCGACGAATTTTGGTGGAAAAAGTGACCAGGAGTGACTCGCTGAATTACTCACCGAATTACTCACCGAGTTATTCGGCGGGTTCAGCGAGCGACTCGCCGAGTTCCAGGAGTGACTCGCCAAGTTGCAGCCAATTAGTGAACGATTTCGAGGAGAGTGTCGGCGAGTTAGAGGAGTAAATCGCCGAGTACCAGGAGTAACTCGCCGAGTACCAGGAGTAACTCGTAAAGTCGACGAGTTACTCATGATACTCATCAGGGTTATTACTTTTAAATTATTAAGCAAATAGCTGTGTTTTATAACAAAAATATATAAATAGGGGCTGCATCTTCTGTTCTTGATCATTCTGTCTGTAGCTGCTGAAGAGAGAGGACCATGGACATGCATCAGACAGAACATCAGAATAGAGTCTTGGTACTACTAGCTGCTCATGCGAATCTGCAACTTGCTGTTGTTGCAGCAGCATTACTTGAGGATGAGGAGAGTAAGAAGAAAGAAGAAAGAAAATTAGCAGCCATGAGGAGGAAGAGGAGGAGGAGGTGTTGGGTGAGGCCCTGGCTGCTGAGAAGACCTCAGATGGGACAGTATGAGCGTCTACTGACTGAACTGATGCAAGAGGACACTTCTAGTTATACTAACTTTTTGAGAATGGAACCAGCCATGTTTCAAGGGATCCTTGGCAAAATAGGTCATAGGATTACCAAAGAAGACACCTTCTGGAGGAAATCTTTGGAGCCAGGACTCAGACTTGCCATCACCCTCCGCTATTTGGCAACTGGAAACAGCTACAGGTCCCTCATGTATGGCTTCAGAGTGGCTTACAATACCATCAGCAAGATAATTCGAGAAGTCTGTGAAGCCATCATTGCGGAGTATAATGAAGAGGTCCTGGCATGCCCCACAACTCCAGAAGAGTGGAGAGAAGTTGCGAAACTGTTCTATTCAAGGTGGAACTTTCCTCACTGTATTGGAGCCATTGATGGGAAGCATGTGGCCATCAAATGTCCTCCAAAAGGTGGTTCAGTGTATTTCAATTACAAGGGCTTCCATTCCATCGTACTCATGGCTCTTGTGGATGCTGATTACAAGTTCCTCTATGTAGACTGTGGAGCAAACGGCGCTGGATCTGATGGAGGAGTTTTTAATGATACACTCCTGAGAGAAGGACTTGAAGAAGGGACCATTGGATTACCTCCACCTGAACCAATTCTTCCTGGTCACAGACCTCTTCCCTACTTCATTGTCGGAGATGATGCCTTCCCCTTGAGAACCTGGCTGATGAAGCCACTGCCTCTCAGAAACATGACCAAAGAGCAGAGGATATACAATTACCGCCTCTCCCGGGCAAGAAGAATTGTGGAAAACGCATTTGGGATCCTTGCAGCAAGGTTCAGGTGTCTCCTGACTACCATGCCACAAAGAACTAAGACAGTGGAATCCATAGTCATTGCATGTTGCTGCCTCCACAATCTGATGAGAATAACTTATCCGACTGCTCAGAACATCATGCTGGACCATGAAGATCCAATCACACATCGTATCATCCCAGGAACTTGGAGGGCAGCTGGAGAAATCGCTGAAATGCCACCAACAAATAGAGGGCATTCTATGACTGAAGCAGCCAAGAATCAACGGCAGTACTTGGTGGACTTTTTCAATTCAGACGAAGGAAGAGTGCCATGGCAAGATGACATGGTATAAAGATTCCACAAATCAACCCCGGCCTTTTTCAAGGCCACCAAATCCTCCCAAAAGAGCAGACCATGTACACTTCTTGTGTAATAAAAAAAAAAGTTCCTGTCTGACCCACACAAAATATTTTATTGGTTCAGAAGTGCCGTAGTTGTTTCTTGTTCAGAAGTGCCGTACTTTTTTTTTTGTTCAGAAGTGCCGTATTTTTTCTCTTGTTCAGAAGTGCCGTAGTTGTTTCTTGTTCAGAAGTGCCGTACTTTCATTATTTTCATTGCAGTATAATAGAAAAAACTACGGCAGTTCTGAAGCAAAAAAAATAATACGGCACTTCTGAACAAGACACAACTACGACACTTCTGAACAAAAAAAAAGTACGGCACTTCTGAACAAGAAAAAACTACGGCAGTTCTGAACCAAAAAAAGTATGTCTTCTTTGATCAAAATTATTAACCCTGACACAATCACACTTAAGTTAGTAGCAATTTTGTTTGCTAAAGAAATATAAAAACTTAGGTAAAGTGTGATAATAAGCAATTTACTGAAAAGTAGTTAAAGTGTAAATAAAGAAATATTACAAAAAAATGGACCAATATTTGTGCTCTAATGAAAAGGAAATATGAACAAGTTACTTGATGTGAAGAAATTGATTTTGGACTAAAATATTATACTTTCGTGGACAAAGATAGAGAAAAGTTTGGAGGGTTTTGGAACTTTTTTTTTGATTGATTGTTTATACACAGATATGTGTACAAGGCGTGCTCTTTTGGGAGGATTTGGTGGCCTTGAAAAAGGCCGGGGATGGTTTTAAAACTGTTGTCTTCAAACATTCAAAAACTGGCTTATGTTCAAAGCAGGAGTTGAAGTGGTGGGAATCTCGGATATCATGGATGGAGGTCCGGAAGGAGGCATTGCTGAGGTTCCCGCTGGCCAATTCTTTTCTGGACTTATCATTGGTGGGAAGTGCACCTGATGCTGGGACCCAGAAGGAGGATAGAACTGGTGCTGCTGCTGGTGCTGCTGCTGGTGCTGCTGGTGCTGCTGCTGGTGCTGCTGCTGGTGCTGCTGCTGGTGATGCTGCTGGTGATGCTGCTGGTGCTGCATGAATTGCTGAGGTTGATGCTGGGGTTGATGCTGCAGCTGGAACCTGGCTCTAATGGCATTCGCTTTGAGCTGCATGAATGTGGGGATCAGGTTGCTGTGCAGGTCTTCAAATGCTTCATCATCCATGGACAGGCATTCCATGACAATGAACTCCCCCATCGCCCGGATTCGCCTCTCCTTCAAATCCTTTGGAGGAACGACCATTTGCTGCATAGTCTGCTGGATGACTCCAGTAGACTGTCTGGCAATGTTCACAAGATTTTCTATGCCAGATTGCGGTGGCGTGGACCTTTTCCTTTTCTTGTATGGACCACCCTTCGTCTGCCGGACAGGAGGGATATCCATAGAAATGTCCGGATCAGAAATTTCCTGGGGCCCGGAATCATCAGCTGGAGTAGAGCTCCCTTCTTCTTCCTCGAGATTTTTAAGTGTCTCCTGTGTCTTGACAATTTTCTTCTGAAGGCCAGTGTTCCCCCGGCGACTTGGAATGCGTGCTATGTGGTCCACAAGGAATCCAAAATTCGTTATGATCCACAACTCCTTCTCTGTGGGGTTCTTCTTCGCAGTTCCAGATGGTCCCTGCCGCACTAGTTTCCCTGCGACAGTCCGCATGGATTCCATCCAGGTCTTCAATTGGAATCCAGTGCAGGGGACACTCAGTTTCCTTGCCATCTCATTGATGAGGGCCATTTTCTTGCCTGAATCCTTGTAGGATTTCAAGGTCCGGTCATAAAAAATGGGATGGTCTCTAAACCAGTCAGCGATATCCTGCTCATCAGTGGCTGGCAGGAACAACTTTTCCTGTTTTTTCCTGGCAACATAGGAAAGTGTAGCAGGCACTTCGGACGTAGCAGGTGAAGTAGCAGGCGAGGGAGCAGGTGAAGGAACAGGCGAAGAAGCAGGCGAAGGAGCAGGCGAAGGAACAGGCGAAGGAGCAGGCGAAGGATCAGGCGAAGGAGCAGGTGCAGGCGAAGAAGTAGCAGGTGCTGCAGCAGACGCAGGAGTAGCAACCTGGGGCTCATCATTACTACTGCCAGCATCTGATGACGTTCTTGTTGGCACTGGCAGACGCGTCTTGGCAGTCCTCTTGGCAGGAGATCTTGCAGCAGCAGTCCTCTTGGCAGGAGATCTTGCAGCAGCAGTAGTCCTCTTGGCAGGAGATCTTGCAGCAGCAGTCTTCTTGCTAGGAGATCTTTTGGCAGCAGCAGTCTTCTTGACAGGAGATCTTGCAGCAGACTTCTTCATTTTCTTCACAGGAAGAGCACTCTTCTGCGATGTCTTTGTCGGGTTTTCAGAGTCATCAGAAGATCCAGCAGATAGTTCTGTGTCCACTGCAGGCCTTTTGGCGAACCTGGTCTTTTTCATCGGCATGATAAAAAATTTCTGGAGCGGTCTTTTGGTCTTCTATGTGTGTTAGCAAAATGCTGAATGATCCCCTGATCACTGGTCAATCTTTATATACTACCTAGAGAGCGTACCCCGCTGTGATGACATAACAAACCCAGATACCATTGCGTCATTTGCAGTTAGTCCAAGCACGTTGGATCTACATCATTCACTGGTTAAACCCACGGAGTGACACTTTAAACCCCCTCGACTGAATTCTGGCACTCCTACAACTCGGCCAATTACTCCTACAACCCGGCGAATTACTCCTACAATTCGGCGAATTACTCCTACAATTCGGCGAATTACTCCTGGCACTCCTGAACATCCAGTCGAGTGTAATACGAGTGAAATTAGCGCCGAGTAACTCGGCGAGTAACTCGGCGAGTTAGAGGAGTTTCTCGGCGAGTTAGAGGAGTTACTCGCCGAGTGACGCCTGGTACTCGGCGAGACATGACCAAGATTTTGAAACTCCTGAAAATCCGCCGAGTGTGCCGTGCAGCGCGGCATACCCGGGATACTCGGCATACTCGGCTCCAAATCTCACGAGTTCGCTACGAGACACAGGAGTTTCTCGCCGAACATCTCTCGAGTGCGAGGAGTAATCGCAGAGTTTAGTACGAGTTGGGCCCGAGAGGCGTGTTACGTAATACTACGAGTTGACTACGAGAAACTCGGCTATGTGGGAACGGGGCTTAAAAGATCAGCCGGTGTAATTGTAAGCGTACATGCGTGGCATCACTGCATCGGTGTCACACTGCAATTAAGTTGCACTGTCTGTCAAAAGCAACATCTGTAAGATCTTAGACTTAAATAGCTAAAAACCATCCTAATTATGTATTTAAAAAACTATTTTAAAATAGTAAAGATGCATTTTATGCATGATGGGGCAAAGACAGATATTGACGTTCATTTGCATCGATGTACATACAAACAGTTAGAGCATTTTATAGTAAGAGTTTATAAACGCCAATAATTATATGGTGCCATAAATGTGTATTACCCATTAATACCTAAATTAATTAATAAATTCCCATTTATTCAGCTACATTTTTCATTTACAATTCCTAGATATATAAAATATGGGAATGAGGTGATTAAATATGCAGAACTTTGTATGTATATACTTTAATTCGGCATACTTTTGTTGATGTAATTCTAAATTATTACATTTTAGGGAGGAGAATGTAGGAATAACCCCAAATTTTAGCATGTTTTTTTCTTCACATTTTCCCTTATTGTACAATTTAGACGTGTAAATGATAGATTTCATCCATGTAGGGGGTGATAGGATCCCAGATGTGGTATCAGGGAAAAATATGAAATTTCCACATTTTCCCCTTTATATCACAATAATATTAAATTAATGGAAATGTGACCCCACAAGGCACAAATAAACTATTTTAAACATATTCTGGGAAACTTCATGAATGTAGGTGCATCCAAAAACTGCTTGGGAAATGAAAAAAAAAAGTAGTTAGTATTTCCTTAATTTCATGAAACAAAGCTGAGACATGTCAATGTAACTATCAAAGACACAACTAAGGCCATAAGGATGAGTGATATACAAAATTTTTTCAATGTATACGCAGTAGTGACTGAGTTTGGCTGAAACAAAGAGTGATGCCTGCCTACCTGCCAGCTCACCGTCAGACGAACATCATTTTACTATAGTAACTACAATACCTCTTCCAAGGAATACCCATTCGTTGAAGTAAAAATGACCTATCATACTGTGTATTACTACTTTTTCTGTACCCATTTGCCTCAGGCGTAGTCTCTGTGAAAACAATCTCATGACCCTGCGTACCCTTACTTTTCAACAAATTCGGCTTATTCAACAGCTGCAAATTTGAAGCTGATGCTTGATAATGACACATAATATTATCCATGCCTGAGATATCGTTCTAGTAATTTTTTACAATCGATTATTATTCATGCCAGGTATTACCCCAGTGAACACCATCTCACAGCCATAAATGGCCTATGATATTGCGTACCCCTATATTTTCAGCATTTGTTGCTCCTATAGCTTTGATGATGATATTTGATAATGACACATTACAATGCCTGATATACCATTACAGTAATTTGTGACAATAACTTATCATTTATGCCAGGCATTTCCCCAGTAAACGCAATCTCATAGCCAGAAATGACCTATGATATTGTGTACCCCTATATTTTCTACATTTGTTGCTTATGTAACAGCTACGAATTTGATGCTGATTCTTGAATATTCCACACATCAATGCCTGAGATATCATTCTAGTAATTTTTGACTAAAACTTATCATTTATGCCAGGCATTCTCCCAGTGAACACAATCTCATAGCCAGAACTAGCCTATGATATTGCGTTCCCCCCTAATTTCTGCAGTTTTTACTTGCATTATTCATGATCAACTTAATGAGTACTTTAGTTCTCTGAAATTATTTTACAAAAGTCAATATGGAT
Source organism: Alitta virens (assembly GCA_932294295.1). Taxonomy (NCBI): domain Eukaryota; kingdom Metazoa; phylum Annelida; class Polychaeta; order Phyllodocida; family Nereididae; genus Alitta; species Alitta virens. The sequence goes on along the minus strand of OW028577.1, from coordinate 42,097,090 downwards.
TTAGACATTCTCACTCGACAGAATTGGCCGCGTTAGAATTGGTAGAATTAATCATCACTGAAATGGACGTCAAAAAAGTACCCATTAATATTTATCTTGATTTATCAAAGGCCTTTGATACACTGGACCATGAAATACTTCTGTTTAAACTAAAACACTATGGCGTGAAAGATCTTTCAGCAAAATTACTTCGTAGCTATTTAACTAACATAGTGCAATATGTTGTTGTAGACAATATCAAGTCTAATCATGTTTCACTACAGCTTGGTGTTCCACAAGGATCCATTGTTGGTCCTCTTTTATTTATCACTTATGTCGATGATCTTGTCAACGCTACTTCTGTCTTTCATCCAATTGTTTATGCTGATGATACAACTCTTGTTGCTTCCCTGAATACTTTTCAGGGTGAAAGAAAACTAAATGATGAGTTGGTCAGCGTTAGCAATTCGATGAAGGCAAATAAGCTATCTATTAACAAAAGCAAAACGAAAGCCATGATTTTCCATGCACCCCAAAGAAGAGTTCAAATTCCTACTATTAAAATAGAAGACTCTGTTATCGAATTTGTCAATGAATTTAACTTCCTTGGCATAATGTTAGATAGACATCTTAATTGGAAAGCTCACCGTGATATGATTACAAAGAAATTGTCAAAAGCAGTAGGCATTATGCACAGATTAAAACATATGTTGCCTCTCTGTGCCTTGTTACATATATACAATTCCCTTGTGTTATCACACTTAAACTATGGAGCTCTTCTTTGAGGTTGGCAATGTCAAAATATATTCATTTTACAAAAAAAGAGCTGTCAGAGCTCTTACTAACAGTAAATATAATGTCATACTAGTGGTTTATTTAAAAAACTAAATCTTTTTAAATTCCATGATATCGGTGCACTGTGTGACCTGAAATTCTACCATAAACGATTCAACAATGCCTTGCAACAGTATTTTCTTGATTTACTACTGCTATTTAGAGATGATCCTCATTACTATGAAACTCGAATAGCTGGTCAACTATGACTTCCCTCAATTAAACATGAATTTGCAAAACAGAGTATTAAGTATAGATTATCAAAACCCTTAATAATATGTCCATAACTTACAGAGAAAAACTAGAAACACATAGTTTAGATGGATTTAAGAAATATGTGAAAAATAGCACTGTAGCATCTTATTCCACAGACTGCAGTATTGAAAATTGCTATATATGTATAAATGTTCATCCTACTGCTTCTTCATAATAATTTTCAACAATATATTCTTTAACTTGAGATGAGTAACGTTGATGAGACTACTACTGATGAGAGTAATTTCCATATTGTGTTTGATTTAATGTTCACTATGTAATATTAATAGATCTCTCCAGGTGGCCTCACGCTAGCGATAAAATATATTTATCTTTGTGAGGTCTCCTTGCGAAACAAATGTTTATAAATGAAAATATGAAAATAAATTGTAAATACTTTTTTGTTTGGCAAAATAAAAAGAATCTGAATCTGAATCTGTATAACAGCTTCAGCTTTGATGATGATACTTGATAGTGACACATAACAATGCTTGAGATATCATTCTATTAATTTGTGACTAAAACTCCTCATTCATGCCAAGCATTGTCCCAGTGAACACAATCTCATAGCCAGAAATGACCCTATGATATTGCGTACCCCTTAATTTCTGCAGTTTTTACTTATATAACAGCTTCAGCTTTGATGGTGATACGTGATAATGACACATAACAATGCCTGAGATATCATTCTATTAATTTGTGACAATAACTCCTCATTTATGCCAGGCATTGCCCCAGTGAACGCAATCTCATAGCCAGAACTGGCCTATGATATCGCGTACCCCCCTAATTTCTGCTTATGCCTGAGATATCATTCTATTAATTTGTGACTATAACTTATCATTTATGCCAGGCTATGTCCTAGTAAACACAATGTCATGGCCAGAACTGGCCTATGATATCGCGTACCTTCCTAATTTCTGCTTATATAACAGCTTCAGCTTTGATGGTGATACTTGATAGTGACACCTAACAATGCCTGAGATATCATCCTATTAATTTGTGACTATAACTTATCATTTATGCCAGGCATTGTCCCAGTGAACACAATCTCATAGCCAGAAATGACCTATGATATTGCGTACCCCGCTAATTTTTATGCTTATATAACAACTTCTGCTTTGATGATAATACTTGATAATGACACATAACAATGCTTGATATATCATTCTATTAATTTGTGACAATAACTCCTCATTTATGCCAGGCTATGTCCCATTGAACACAATCTCATAGCCAGAACTGGCCTATGATATCGCGTACCCCTTTAATTTCTGCAGTTTTTACTTATACAACAGCTTTAGCTTTGATGGTGATACGTGATAATGATACTTAACAATGCCTGAGATATCATTCTATTAATTTATGACAATAACTCCTCATTTATGCCAGGCTTTGCCCCAGTGAACGCAATCTCATAGCCAGAAATGACCTATGATATTGCGTACCCCCCTAATTTCTGCAGTTTTTACTTATATAACAGCTTCAGCTTTGTTGGTGATACTTGATAATGACACATAACAATGCCTGAATTTGATTGACGCTTGTGGTTTTGTACGTAAGGAAAACAGAACTGGACCGAGGACCTCATCCCAATTGTCCTGATTATCTGCTGTTAGTTTTCGCAGTGCTCTGAAATAATACCAACAGCATTCACTGAATGGGGTAGTCAAGATACCATTGTGGAATCAATGCATTAGGTAGAGTAAAATAATTGATAAAATCTTACATCCCTAGACCTAATGGTTGCTATGGAAACAGGATTTCATCATGTTTTCTGGAACTTCCAAAAATACCCCCAAAAATAATACAGAGAAAATGTGAACACTTTGTTGGCTTTTTTAATACATACAAGCCAGTGAAAAAGCCATGTTTTTATACAAATAGTCATCTTTTCATTAAAAGATCACATGGACTCATATGAGCTATGCTGGAGGCACAGCAAACACCCTGTGTACACTATACCTGAAAAGGTTCGAAAAGTAGGTAATTTTAATTTTCTCTTACCAGAACAAACTATTGCATTTACCTGTTGCATGGAACCTTGATCAACACATTTCGACAATAAAATCATGGTGTTTCATAAAATTAACTTGCAAGCATCACTGGTTTTGCAAAATTCTTGTTATTTATTTTATGGTGAAATTTTATCTTTGATATAAATTTACTGAACATTTAAACATGCAGAATTAATTAATACTACTCTGTAATTGCATCCATATATATGAAAATTTCATTAGCTTTTATTTAATGTCTGAAACAATTATTTTACAGAGAAGAGAAGTCATAAAATGAGAGAGACATCACTCACGAATGTGACTATCAACTTGCGACATTTATACATAAATTATATATGTAAATATGTAGTTCAGAATGTTAGGAAAGTGTAAATGTGAAGTGGATAAAGCAAATAAAAAGAAGAGTCGCTCATCACATGCAACTCATAGAAAACAACCAGACACACCATAAGATAGGCGAAGTTCTGCACTATCTGTGTGTGTTAATATATAATGGTGTCTTTTAAATATATTGAAGGAGATAATATTTTCTGAACCAAAGTGGCCAAAATAATGAATGACACGGTTGCGCGTATATTGCCGAAATTGTCCCTCTATTCCAGTCATGGATTTGAACAGAGAATATTCTTATCTATCATTATAACTATTAAGTGTGAAAAATGAAAAATGCCATAGTTATTGAATACAAAGTACAATAAAGACGTGACGGACTAGGCCAATCTCCTACAAGATGATTTTCACAACCTTATAGGTGGAGTTTTAAGACAGCAACTACCTGCCCCAGCGAAAAAAATAATCCAATACAGAAAGCTAAATAACATAGATTATAATACAGTTAACCAAGAACGGATGACTATGAACTCCGTACAAGGTTTAGCTGAATGTGATTCAAACGAGGCTTTCAATAGACTACACAAATCATTAATCTCATTATTAGACAAACATGCTCCTAAAAAGGAAAAAGTAATAAAAAAGAATGATTTTCACTGTATGAGTAAGCGACTCAAAAAGGCAATACTTGTAAGAAATCAGTTCAGAAATAAGTTCTTTAAGCATAGAAGTAACCACTTCCTAGCTCAGTATAGAAAACAGAGAAATGCAGTCACCATAATAAAGCGCGAGGAAATAAGGAAATATTTTGAAGAAAAGTGCAAGGGCAACACGAAATATAAAGAATTTTGGAAAGCAATAAAACCTATCTTCTCTCAAAGTAAAACTAAACTAGATAACATACCACTTCAGGAAGGTGACAGAATGGTCACAGAATGTAAAGAAGTCTGTCAAATATTCAATACATTTTTCAGTGAGATAGGCACTGATATTGGTAATACTGAAAATAATGAAAGACCTATAGAAGAAATATTTGAAACATACATATGTAAATCACCCAAGTGTAGAACTTATCTCTAAAAAGATAAACAAAACACACAGCAACGTAGAATAAGCACAGATATCTGAACGGGAGATAGAAAAAAATATTAGGGCCTTGTCTTCAAAGAAGGCTGCTGGATATGATGAGATCCCTGTAAAATTCATAAAAATGAGAGCCTTTAACAGTAATAGCTAATAAATGTATTCAAGAAAACATATTCCCAGATCACATGAAAATGGCCATCATATCTCCACTATATAAGAAAAAGAACAAGCTGGACAAAGATAATTATCGATCCGTAAATCTCTTGATAGCTCTCTCTAAAATTCTAGAAAAAGTCTTATCAAACCAAATTTATGAACACATGCAACCATTATTCCATGATTACTTATCTGGTTTTAGAAAAGGTCATGGTTGTCATGATATCCTAACTAGACTAGTGGAAGACTGGCGTGAAGCGTTTGACAATGGAAATTCAGTAGGGGTTATAGCTATAGATCTCTCAAAAGCATTCGACTGCATGCCACATGGTCTCCTTTTGGCCAAACTACATGCTTATGGCTTCAGTACAAATGTATGTAACTTACTAAAATCATACCTAGTGAATAGGAAGCAAAGAGTGAAAATAGGAAATACATGCTCTGAATGGATAAACAATAGAAAGGGGGTTCCCCAGGGATCAATTCTAGGGCCCTTGTTGTTCAATGCGTTTATAAATGACCTTCTCTATCATGATATAAGCTCTAAAACATACAATTACGCTGATGACAACACACTTAGCTACAGTGATAAAGATGTAAATGCAATAAAAGTTAAACTTGAGGCGGACTGTGAAATTGCAATGAAATGGTTTCAGTTAAACAATATGAAAGCCAATGCTGATAAGTTTCAACTTATGTTCTTAAGTCGCAATCACTCAAATAATACAAAATGTTATAAATATTGGAAACTACTCTATACAGAGCTCCTCCTCAATTACTATTCTGGGAGTTGAATTCGACAACAATCTTAACTTTGCTAATCATACAGATGAATTATGCAAACAGACAAGTAAACAAATAAATGCTTTAAAAAGGATTAAAAACTACTTTGATAAACAATGCAAGAGAGTATTGTATAACAGCTATATAAGTAGCAATTTTAACTACTGCCCAGTCGTATGAATGTTTGCAAACAGATCAAACCGAGAGAAACTTGAAAAAACTAATAAAAGAGCATAACGATTTGTTGCAAATGATAGCGAAACAGTATATGATGACCTATGCAGAAATGAACAGCAACTAAATATATATAAAAGATGCATAAAAACCCCTGCAATCCAGATCTACAAAATTAAAAATCAAACAGCCCCAATATTCATGCAAAACCTCTTTGTCCGTAGGGAATCTCGGTACGAAATGAGAGACAATGATTGCCTTTGGGTGACTATGAACTGTATGGTGCTATATGCCAAAGGTACTAAATATGTATATATTACCAAGCTCTGTCATGTGGCCTAGATAAATATTACTTTGACCCTACTAGATAGGAACTGTATGTAGATTTTAGTTATTAATTTCAAATACTATTTGTTTTATTTTGATTTGATTTAATATACATTTTAACAGTATTATAGTCGTACAGAAGCGTAATGCTTGGATATCATGTAAAATGTGCTGTATATATGTGTATTTTTATATGTATTCGGATTGTATACGACTCAAAATTAAATTTATCTATCTATCTATCCAAGCCCCACAGCAATTTCCTATATTTTCAAATGAAAAATATTCTTTCAAATCTAGCTCCAGAAGCTTCGTTTCTCAAGAGTACCATGGTTTTTTTTGCTGGAATTGAAAGTAGAGATGTAATCTCATCTGGTAATATGAATACAATGTCTGGGAGAGCATCTCAATAAAAAAAAAAGATGTAAAACTTGAATTCTTTTAAATTAAAACAGTGCTAAAAGATAGGACTTGGTGAAACAGTCCCAAATATTAAACATGACTATCATGGCAAATGCTTGTCCCTAAGATTTTTGTAATAGTGTTTATAACCATAAGACTACATATTCTGATAATTTGATCAAAATCATTGACCTATCATATTCCAAATATTTCATATTTGGTCGATTGTCTTTGCAAATAAATGCCTCTTAATTATTAATTCTAATTACTTACTAGCTTTTCCTAATACAAAATTACTTACTGTTTTATTGTGGCATTAGTTTTTTCATCCAATCCATTTTTCTGTGGATGATATGCTGCAGTCACCTTGTGCGTTATCTTTAATCTGTCACAGAATTTCTTATTGATCTGCATTAGGTCCTATAAAATTCCTTGGTGTTACCTTATGTAACAGGGGCCCTGAAGAACCTAACATTATTATTTTTTTTATTATAAGAAGGTACTACATGAAATGAGGCAGGGAGGTGTCCATGTCCAACCCCTTCATAGTTGGACAATAACATGCTAACGATATATTGTACTCTTAAATATTTCACTACTGGCCCATTGTAAAAGAGGCACATGGGATATTCTAAAAATAATGTATGATGTATACCCATCACAAGAACTAATTGGGGAGAAGGGGCAATTGTCCAGCTAGAGGATTAGGAATTTTAAGATTTCAATATTTACCGAAAAATGGTTAACATCATGATATGGTTTTAGCTTATCAAATGGTATAGTAAGATACCCTAAACATGTTACCCAAACCCCCTATTGGACTCCTCCTCTATCTCTCACCTCCTCAATCAACCATTGATAGTGGCAAGAAGTTGTCTTATAGGGCTGCATTTCCCATGTATATCCTGTCTATCTATGTATTTATCATATACCTATCTATATATCAATCTATCCATCTATCCATCTACATATCTACCCTATCTACCCTATCTACCCTATCTACCTACCTATCTACCTATCTACCTACCTATCTACCTATCTACCTACCTATCTACCTACCTATTTATCTATCTATCTAACTATTTTCAAAATGACCATAAAGGTCATTTTCAAGATCATTTTGTCCTCAAAAAAAAAAAAGAATAATGTTTATCTAAAAAACTCAAAGGATTGACGTTTTGAAAAGGAATTTTAGTATTTAAAGGAAAATAAATGTTATTATTGCAGGATTGGGGATTCCCACAGAGTAAAATATTAATAAGTAAATAATAAATCAATAAGAGTATCTGCTTGACTCAACCTATCTTAATCTTCCCATATTAAGGTACTATTAATATTTAACTCTTTTGACAAAACTGAGAAACTCAAATAGAAATTTAGATAGTTTTACTGTGAATCATTAATGAATGAAATCATTTTAACTAAAATATCTTATAAGTCACCCTGTATACACGAACCCACCACAGAGGCAAAATAATATGGACAGCAAACTCCTGAGATGCTTTTTTCACATACACCAATTTAATCAGTTAGAACACAATGTCACAAAGAAATTACAATTTTAAGGTTTCATTCATTTTAAAGATTAAAGCTGACTACACACAAAGGACATCAAAGGATATGATGGACCATTGAACAATTAGGGTTTTTAGGGCCAGCTCAGCATGAAGCTGCATGGGCTACAAAATAACGTAAATGTCCGGGTTATTAACAATGAAAACACCACTGATAATGGAGTTTCCAGTCCTTCTCTTCTACAGCTAGTGAGCAGTGAGCTGATTTAAAACAGAGGGGGAGGGGTGATGCCCTTACAAGTTCTTAAATAGATTATTTTCCCTGAGCAGCCCTGAGTTCAGCCAGACATAAGTCCTTCCTTCCTCTTATCACTCATTTTGCTTTACAGACATAGAAGATAATCACTGACTTATTCAATAAATATAACTTTCTCAGAAAAATAACAAAAATCAACTGAATGATCAGGTGTCAAATATACATTAGAAAGCACTAAAAATACTGCTGCTAAGATGCACTTTGCTGCAGCCAATAACAGCCAAGGGCGAGAACCTTTTCAGCCAATATAATTGCAGTATTCTGTCATATTCACCTGGTGGAAATATAGAGAACCTTCCGTGAAAATCTACTATTACATATATATGTCTTTTATTGACATTTGTTCGTATAAAAAAGATACATATGTCACATATATCTATGGATCTATTACTTGAGTTTTAAATGATATTGGGGACTACGTACAATTACACAATTATTAAAAAACTTGTTTATAAACTATAACTGCAAACATGGAGTCAATAGTAACACATGCAGTTTTCAGCCTCAGGCTATATAAGTTCCATGTGCAAATAATTATTATAATTTGCAAATACAAGACTTAGTCCATGATTAATGCTGATGTATCTCAGTAGTCAACTGATTATGTATGCAATTTCTTATCATGCAATTTCAAGGCACTGCAACCAGACAAAATTCCCAAATCTGAATCCCAGTTTAAGCTGAGCAAATGGTATGAGGAACACAGGTTTTAAAATACCAAGGGCTCAGAACATTTTTATTTCATATTACACATATTAATCATTTATACAATTTAACATAAGAAACATAAGAATGAAATAAAAGATGATACATGTAATATGAGGGAACATCTCTAAGATATTTGATATATCAGACAGACAGACAGACAGACAGACAGACAGACAGACAGAATTATTTATTTATTTTTCATCGCATACACCATACATACCACACATATAACATCAACATACACACACACATAGGTAAATCTAACTTTAAATAGAAATAATATCGATACTGAGATGCCCCCCATGGTTTCCTGAGGACTCCCACCAATTCCATCACACATTGATGCTACTATTTAATATCCTTTGTCAATGTGCTTGTGTTTGACACACAGATGATGTAGATGTCTTCATGAAAACGATATTCAGTTAAATGAAATTCACATACTTTGCAGTATTTTCAGATTGGTAAAATGATATTGACTTAAGTAAAAAATATGGAGCGAAATAATGAAACTATGCAGGAAGTTTAAAAGTCATGTCTAAATATGGAAGGGATCAGTGGATCTAGCCAGATCTTATAAAATTCTAATGATTAAATACAATCAAGTGTGGATCATAGATCCAAGTCAAAGGGTAAATCTCCAACGGTTACCATGGATTTCCTTGCATTGGGAAAATGGATGCAAATGGCAATAATATATAGATTAATTATGATGGATTGACAATCATTAAAGCATATTAATTTCCATCTGTATCACAATATACTTTTTTTACTTGAACCACTGAAATAAAATAGAGTAGGGGAGATTGGGTACATTGGAAGCCTGCCATATATAAAGAAACCAGAAAAAAGTGGCCTTATTATTCTGAAGTAGGAAACCACTGCTATGTGGCAGGTGTCCCGTGGAGTCATGGCTCCATGATGTCCCGATGTACCCTATATCCAACACTCTACATAGATCACCACTGTTATTTAGAATAAATAGTTTTTTAGTACTTAAACTTAATTGTAATATATTCAGTAGCTCCAGAGATTATCCAGTCATGAATAACACGTGCTCTGATTTTGCTCGCCTTTCTGACAGGAGAGCTCCGCAAAAAGAACATTTGCTGAGGACAAAATAGATAGATAGATAGATAGATAGATAGAAAGATAGAAAGAAAGAAAGATAGAAAGATAGATAGATAGATAGAAAGATAGATGGATAGATAGATAGATAGATAGATAGATAGATAGATAGATAGATAGATAGACAGATAGATAGACAGACAGACGTTCTGCTGCAGGAGAGGGTGACAGGAGGGAGGGTGAACAACCAGCTGATCGCTTATGCCCTGCTCTGCTTGTATCCATATGGGGTATAAGAACGTCGGGCAAGGGATAAACTCAAATAACCTAATTACACAATGATATTCCACATTGTGTGCAATGAAACATTGATTGACTATATAATTACATAAAAATACATCAGCCCCCCAATTTAAAAAAAATCGGTTTTAAAGGGGTTCTTGCCCCACCTCCTTCAAGCATTCTGTTTAAAATATTATTGATATTTTTTCATTATTACTCATGCCAAAATAATATAAAGCTGATCTTTGACAAAATCAAGTTTGAAACATTGCAATTCTATTAAAAGGGCAATCAGAATAACTTACTTTTGTCTGATCTTTCTTTTTGCCAATGTAGTTTTCTTGATAACATATTTAGAAACTTGCACACATTGAAGTGATAAAATATCACGTGAGCTATTTAACTGGTGATATAGTTGCACAGATTTCTAATTGGGGATCAGAATATTATATTTTAACAAATGATTGTATTTTTATGAACAAGAAACCCATGATACATTAATTTCTCGGCCATTATGTATTTGTTATTTTGAGTTTGTCCACATGGTGTATTTACAGTAATATGTACTTCTAATAGCCAACAATGAATCCTAGGTCTTTAATAACATGGATTCACTATACATAGTTAATGATAACAGAGATATTGCAATAAGACTGTAGTTGTTCTGCAGTTATGTGACATTGCACAGATTTCCACTGTCATAGTGTTGATTGGATGTATTAGGTAGGCTAATGTTTTCCTTTGTTTATCTGCATACATATTTTACCATGGTAAGCAATATATTATATACATGTCTACACTACTAAGAGGGGTAGGTCTGATCCCTCCCTAGTTTCAATGCTAATTTTCATCCTCGATGTCCTCTAGCTGACCCCCCCAAAAATCACCAAAAATTTGACCCCACTTGACCTTTCTCTTTGCACCCAGGCACTTCCCATGCTAACTTTCATCGACCCCCCCCGCCGACCCCCCCCAAAATCACCAAAAATTTGACCCCACTTGACCCCCACTTGACCCTACTTGACCCTCTTTGATCCCCTGTCCCCATGCTAACTTTCATCGATCCCCATATCTAATTAGCACACGGGCACTTCCCATGCTAACTTTCACCTTTGATCCCATGTCTAATTAGCACACCGGGGCACTTGCCATGCTAACTTTCATCGACCCCCCCTTGATCCTACTTGACCCTACTTGACCCCTTTGATCCCCTGTCCCCATGCTAACTTTCATCGACCCCCCCTTGATCCCACTTGACCCTACTTGACCCCTTTGATCAGCTGTCTAATTAGCCCATCACCTGGCACTTCCCATACTAACTTTCATTCTCTATGTCCTCTAGCCCCACCCCCCCCCATTTGCATCCCCCCTGTCTAATAAGCCACTCCCTCTCTACTAAGTCATTCTAATCTACTCAGATATATAAACAGATAGTCTAGAACAAATATAGATAGGCTAGACAATTCTAGACAGATATTCTAGGCTAGACAACTAAACACTACAGTCCTCTGACCTAAAAAGCATACCTCCCCCCCAACCAGAGGGCTGCTGCCATTTTCCCCTTGTTACTCACCAGGGGGGAGATCTGCTATTTTTACCCTTGTGACTCACCAGAGGGGAGACCAGTGTTATTTACCCTGGTCAAAGGTCATGACCTCACCAGGTGAGAGCTGTCACCTCGATCCTCTCCTTTGAAGGATGATAGTTTAGCCTAATGCTTACAATTCTACCCCTTTGATCATTGTTGACAGTGAAAATTGACATTATTTCACATGAGTCAGTTTCTAAAAATAAATTACCTATATGCATTACTATTATATACTAGGCTCATTATACTTAATTATGGATACATCCTACCCCCTGTCTATCCTTTGATGTTATTTGATGGTAACTGATCAAATGTCTCACTACTTCATCTTATGACTCATCTGTTTGGATCTAAAAATACTCTATAACAGCAACATGATCATACATGCTGAACAAAAAATAACTCTGGTCTCTATAAATAAAGAGAGAGAAACATTTTATCATTCAGAAATGGAAAGTCACACAGATAAAATCAGTCTTAAAAAGCTTACTGTTACTTTCAATACTGAGAAAAACATAATTCACCCAATAAATCCTGATGATGAAAGTAGAAATGGCATAATTTGGCAACTTGAAGCTATGAGGAGATTGAATGAAGAAGGAACAAAGGATCATGACCCCAATGAAGAGACTGGTATGAGTCATTCACTGCAGGTCATCTAAGGTCATCAACTGTAGGTCATCTAAGGTCATCAAGTATGCTGCATGTCCAGACTTGTTTGGCCCTCCCATGCACATAGACCAATCAAATTACACAATAATCTCATTCATACAGCACAATGATCTCAGACAGGATATTGTTATTCATATGAGACCTGAATCCCTCCTCACTAGAAAGACCATTATGGACCACATGGAAAAATGTATGACCACCGGTCAGGGCCCAAGGGCATGGACAATTTTACTTCTTGTCATAAAAATAACGAAAATAAAACATCAACTAAAAAAAAAGGCAAACAACAAAAACATAAATCTATCTTAATTATAAAACACAAGCTTATTTGTGAAATTTTAAAATGAAATTACAAGAGTAAAAAAAATTAATGACTAACGATATGCAGCAATTTACATACTCAGACCTCATAATTTCACAACAACTTACATACCTCGTTAATGGTCGTAAGTTAAAATTACATAACCTGTACATAGCTCATTAATGATCATTATATTTTTCTTTTGTGTCAAGGTGTTCATAATTAACACGTTTACATAACTCATAGGTCATCAAGTATGCTGCATGTCCAGACCTGTTTGGCCCTCCCATGCACATAGACCAATCAAATTACACACTAATCTCATTCATACAGCACAATGATCTCAGACAGGATATTGTTATTCATATGAGACCTGAATCCCTCCTCACTAGAAAGACCATTATGGACCACATGGAAAAATGTATGACCACCGGTCAGGGCCCAAGGGCATGTACAATTTTACTTCTTGTCATAAAAATAACAAAAATAAAACATCAACTAAAAAAAAAGGCAAACAACAAAAACATAAATCTATCTTAATTATAAAACACAAGCTTAATTGTGAAATTTTAAAATGAAATTACAAGAGTAAAAAAAATTAATGACTAACGATATGCATCAATTTACATACTCAGACCTCATAATTTCACAACAACTTACATACCTCGTTAATGGTCGTAAGTTAAAATTACATAACCTGTACATAGCTCATTAATGATCATTATATTTTTCTTTTGTGTCAAGGTGTTCATAATTAACACGTTTACATAACTCATAGGTCATCAAGTATGCTGCATGTCCAGACTTGTTTGGCCCTCCCATGCACATAGACCAATCAAATTACACACTAATCTCATTCATACAGCACAATGATCTCAGACAGGATATTGTTATTCATATGAGACCTGAATCCCTCCTCACTAGAAAGACCATTATGGACCACATGGAAAAATGTATGACCACCGGTCAGGGCCCAAGGGCATGGACAATTTTACTTCTTGTCATAAAAATAACAAAAATAAAACATCAACTAAAAAAAAAAGGCAAACAACAAAAACATAAATCTATCTTAATTATAAAACACAAGCTTAATTGTGAAATTTTAAAATGAAATTACAAGAGTAAAAAAAATTAATGACTAACGATATGCATCAATTTACATACTCAGACCTCATAATTTCACAACAACTTAACATACCTCGTTAATGGTCGTAAGTTAAAATTACATAACCTGTACATAGCTCATTAATGATCATTATATTTTTCTTTTGTGTCAAGGTGTTCATAATTAACACGTTTACATAACTCATTAATGTTGTATAATGTCACATGTCCACATTGGTACACAGATAACTCATCATAATTTCACAATCGCAATCGGTATTCACCAATACATAGACATAACCAGGCCACCATTGACTCATCACAATTTCACAATGACTATTGATATGCATCAATGCACAGACAATTTCACAAGAGGTTAGTCTCACATCAGTGCACAACAGTGTAGAGAACATGTCAAGACATGTATGACCACCTGTCTGGGGCCCAGGAGCATGGACACTTCTACCTATTGTCATAAAAAGAATAAAAATAAAACATAACTAGAAAAAAATTAATATATGAAATAAAAAGGCAAACAATAAAAACACAAACCTATCTTAATTATAAAACACTAACTTATTACTGAAATGTTAAAATGAAATTACAAGAGTAAAAAAAATTAATGACTAATGATATGTATCAATGCACAGACATATTCAGACCCTCTATGACACTCAGATGACTCATCATAATTTCACAATATTTTTACAAAAGTAAAACATTTAATTTTACAATCTGCAAAACTACAAAAACATTAAAAAAATGTCAACTGATCAATTTTAAAGATTAAAACTTAAATATAAAATAACAATTGTCTTCATTAAAGAAACAGACTAATTGAACTGACCGTAGGGAAGCGTATATTGACTTATTTGTTTCTCAATCTGTAATTAAATCACCTCAATAACCCTTGTAGTGTAAGCCTACTTTGAAAAAAGCTAAAGTAAAACAGAAAAACAGCTGTGTACTGTTAGGCAGTGTTAGCCACTTAAAAGACTCATCATAATTTCACAAAGGGTTGGTTCCACATCAGTGCACACAGCATGTCCACAATGGCTGACTATATGCATCAACGCACAGATATGGCCAGACATCTATGACCACCTGGTCAGTGTCTTAGCTATATTCAAGATCCTATATGTTGTTGAGATATGGTTCAATGATTCATTTTCAAGAGATCATGTCTTCTATCCTATATGGAGAAGGTATGTTTCACATCAGTGCAAAGAAAGTTCATTGTCATAAAAAGAACAAACAAGAAATACATATAACTAACAAAACAAACTGCAAAACATGCACCTATAATAAAAATTTAATTTTGAAATTTAAAAAGTTGCATCTTATCACTATATTAAAAATTAAAACTTAAATATTAAATTACAAAATAACCATTGTCTAAGTTAAAGTAACTGTTTAAACTGACCATAGAGAAACATATTTTGACTTACTTTTTTCTCCCATCTGCAATTAAATCACTTCAGTATACACTATCCTTGCAGCCACTTTAATTGTGTTATTTGTAAAAAATGTTACCAAAAATTAATATGACATAAAGTTACCAAAAACCAACACTACATACTTATTTCTCTAATTCAAAATCAAATACAAACGATGCAAACCTTTTATCCAAAACTAAACAAAAGTCAATAAAACGGAAAATTTCAGAAAAACTGTGCACTTAGTAGATTGCACAGTGGGAGTTAGGTAGTGGTTTCATATCAATGCACATGAATGCAGTGAGTATGTGAGGAAAATAAAACTTAGAACTTAAATATATAAACTACATGCTCAACAACAAGATATAATCATAACTGGAAAAAAAAAACATATGCAAAAACATATATCTAATTTTGAAACTATTTCAGATTTACTTGTAAAATACATTAAAAATTAATATGACATAAAGTTACCAAAAATAAACACAACATACTTATTTATCTAATTTAAAATTAAATACAAAAGATGCAAACCTTTTATCCAAAATTAAACAAAAGTCAATAAAACAGAAAATGTAAGAAAATCTGTGCACTGTTAACCACTTAGTAGACTGCACAATGGGAGTTAGGCAGTGGTTTCATATCAATGCACGTGAATGCAGTGAGTAAGTGAGGAAATTAAAACTTAGAACTAAAATATGTATATAAAACTACATTCACAAAAACAAGAAATAATCATAAATGGGAAAAACACATATGCAAAAACATGTATCTAATTTTGAATCTATTTCAGATATGTAAAATCAAAATTAGAAAAATTAAAAAATTAAATATTAAAATATGCAGAATGTCAAACTTCCCCAAATTTCATAACCATAATGACTCTTAAGATAGTTTTCCCCTTAAATATATGTTGAGGAAAGCATCCCCTATTTGTCCCAATTGCTGCCAGTTTCTCCATACCTGCATGATCAGAGGGCCAGCAATGGGGGCTATAATTCAATACCAACATAATCAAAGTAGTATATGCCAGTATACTATCCCAATATTTACACAACATGCATCCACAAATTGCTATAAGCATTTTCTAAGATGCAATGCAATTGTGAAAATATATTATAAGATAGTTTAGTTTCTTGTATGGAAGGTAGTCACAAAGCAAGCCTGCTCAGGTAGTTCAACCAACTTGAAAGGTGAGAGGTTCATATATTACTCACTAATAATACAAATAATCAGAAATATATTGTTCACATTTTACTGAAAATGTATGAAGTAAAGATAGCATAACTGAAATATACATAGAATAATTTATCCTACTCAAGAACAATAATACAATATAGTGTTAAGTTTGAAAAAAAAAAACAAGATCTGCATAACTTCTAAATTATCATTTGGCAGTTAAAGAGTAACTCAGTGACTCTGGGTGGAAAAGGTTACACAAATTGTATTTTCTTCATTATATTGCAACTAACATTAATATCTCCAAGCTATTGTTTCGATCAAACAATGCAACAATGCTTTCCTCTTTGATGCAAGTAGAGACTTCAAATGTGGTATATGCAAGCAAGGCAATCATCACATGACATTTTATTCTGATCTATAATCCTCAGTTGAGACATAGGCACAGAGATAAAGTCAAATATGTTATTTAATAGTCATGTTCTAGCAGTTGTATGATCACCCAAAGAGATTATGTTTAATGATAGGAATAACCCATATTTCTTGCCTAAACCTTTGCTTAACTAGACTTGGTGGAAGTGATTGTACAGAGTAGCTTGT
This sequence comes from Alitta virens, assembly GCA_932294295.1. Taxonomy (NCBI): domain Eukaryota; kingdom Metazoa; phylum Annelida; class Polychaeta; order Phyllodocida; family Nereididae; genus Alitta; species Alitta virens. The sequence goes on along the minus strand of OW028577.1, from coordinate 42,079,978 downwards.
GTATAACCTGTGCTAATGATATACAATATAAAACATTGCAGCTGGTGATGTATTATTTCTGAGAAATGAATGCATCAACTACTAACCACTAGCAATATTGTTTATAAAAAGTTTCTATTACCCTGAGTTTGTTGTACTTCATTTAGATGGCAAATTTATTTGGCATTTTGCTGTGATTGGCCGACTCTCTAAGCAACTGATATTAATTCAAATGAACAGGTCAAGTCTTGTTTATGACAGATTTAAATTTCATAGAATAACATGCATTATATTCTAAGCATTAAACCTTAATAGTGTGCATAATTGTTTTACAATTGTCTACTGGCATTGTCCAAGAAGCAGAGGGTTAAACACTGATGTCCAGAAAGTGAGACATGTTTCCTTAACTTTATTATTGTATAGACACTGTCAATTGCTTAGTAGACTCAATAAGTATCTTATTTCTCAAATTAAAAAATTGCATAATAAAGGTAAAAAAAATATGCCTGCAAAATACACCAAACTTATTTATTACCGTATCAAAATTCTAAGATGTACATATATTACTCAAATGTAACACAAAACAAAAGCCCAATATCAAAGCTAAATAATTACAAAATTTATAAAACCAAATTACTATGACCCCTCTTTAAGCTGAGCAAGACTAGACCATCTTTATTATTTCTCACTTCCCCTAATTTATTACTCCCCTTAATCTGCACTGGCTACTTTAGCCATCTTGTTCATAAATAATCTCTCTTAGGCAGTTTCTCCATTCTGACAAAAATATATCACAGTGTATGGTGGCATGCATCCCATATTATGTAGATCACACAGAATTCATCACCACCTCCATGATCAAAGGGTCACCTACCTGCATACTGTCCATTATATTTTTTCAGTAGGCATTCAGTAATTAGCAATTGGATGCAATGAAATTGTGCCAATATATAAGTCAGTTACAAATTTAGTTTCACCCAGTCAACCTTAGTTCACCAGTTCTAACTTAAAAGGTGAGAGAATTGACAAATTATCAATATATCAGGTAACATATTTTACCACAACATTTATTGTATAATTTGTAAAATATTGATACATGACTGTAATATTTGTTACAAAAAATGTGCATGGCTTCATGATAAAATGTAAACTTATGTCTCAAATTTAATATAAAAATACAAAGCTAAAAACCTTAATATTACAAACTATGTGGTTGGCCTTCTGGGTTCCTATAGGTGATGACAAATGTCTCTTAAATAGTTTTTCATTATAATCTAACTTAAACCTTTAGCAATATGTAGTGGAATGCACTAAATTCTAGCAGCAATCAAACATTTGTCCCATGGACATGGTCTCTGTTATCATAAGATACACTTACATATTTTGAAATTTAAAGAGTAAACTTACAAAAAAGCATAATTATTTCCATCAATTAGATTCCAATCAAATGTTATAAGAAAATATTCTTTAAATCTAAAAAAGCTTAAGACTTTTAAAGCTTAAATTTTTCTCTCTCCCTAGTTCATTACACCAGTCTGCACCATCAATCACATGTTTTGTGAGCATACATGCCCCAGGGTATTTCACTTTTGTTGTTATGAAGAAAACTACAAAAATGTCTTAAACAAAAAATTATATATAATAAATATTGCAAGATATGTGTTTGCACACCTCCTATGCACCTGCTGGCAGCAGTGAAGGCAGAATTCACTGCTATGATATCAAGGGGTCATAATATTATATCGACATAATTTCCACAATGTATTTATAAAACAGGTACTTAATGCCAAGCATTTGTGAGATGCAATGACATTTTTCGGTGTGTAAAAATAGAAGACTTCAGTTTCATAAAAGTCAATCACAAATTAAATCTGCAAGCTCGAAATAACTACAGTTTATCAGTACTTTTTGTCAGAGGGGAGAGATAAATATAAATATTATTCCTTAACTGTCAACCTTACAATGGTTTAAAGACAGACATTTATGCCAGGAACAAATCAGAAACTAATTATAGTTTTCACTTTAAACTGAAACTTCACACAAGTTAATACATTTTGTTAAGACATGAACTAACTTTCAATTAAATTAATCTGCCAAAAAAATGTTATACAAATATTTATATATATATAGAATAAAATAAGAATTTTAGGAATGAAAATTACAAGTTGGTACTATTGTAAACACATTTATTACATAACTGGTTTTCCTTACTGTAAAACATTGGCAAGTACTACAAATTATTCACTACATGGATCATTACTAGAATTGTGGATTGTCATCAATTGTCATCACGGGTCAGAGGGCGGATTCTATTTAGCATGACAGAGGAATCCGCCCTCTGACACGCGCTCGCGCCCGTGCTTGCGCCCGGGCGGTCTCATAGATTGCGGCGTGGGTGCCCCCACCCTTTTCACAAGCACATGCATATACATTTTTAACTGAGCACATGAAATATTTAGAATTCCATCAGATTTAATTTTGTTCAGGAGCACTGTGTTCCATAAGTCATGTCTTTTTTAAATTATCAGATAACTGGCTATTTTGTATCTTTTGTAATAAAAGATGAAACAAACTAATGCAGAATTATTATCAGGAACTTGGATGTGGTCCTTTTCATATACCTGGAAGAAAATGAAGAAGGTGCTCTACATTTGGCTCTCATGATTTTTAAATGTAAAATTTTTACCCAAAGTCACTGATACACACTCTAATTACATTATAATGATTTAATGGAAATCATCCAGCAGACGCTTTGCTGGGCTTATAAAAAGAAGTTCAAAGTTATTGTCCATACCTCATGATATTGAATTTTCTAGTGGAAACAGACTGATTTATATTGATGACAATCCACAATTCTAGTAATGATCCATGTAGTGAATAATTTGTAGTACTTGCCAATGTTTTACAGTAAGGAAAACCAGTTATGTAATAAATGTGTTTACAATAGTACCAACTTGTAATTTTCATTCCTAAAATTCTTATTTTATTCTATATATATATAAATATTTGTATAACATTTTTTTGGCAGATTAATTTAATTGAAAGTTAGTTCATGTCTTAACAAAATGTATTAACTTGTGTGAAGTTTCAGTTTAAAGTGAAAACTATAATTAGTTTCTGATTTGTTCCTGGCATAAATGTCTGTCTTTAAACCATTGTAAGGTTGACAGTTAAGGAATAATATTTATATTTATCTCTCCCCTCTGACAAAAAGTACTGATAAACTGTAGTTATTTCGAGCTAGCAGATTTAATTTGTGATTGACTTTTATGAAACTGAAGTCTTCTATTTTTACACACCGAAAAATGTCATTGCATCTCACAAATGCTTGGCATTAAGTACCTGTTTTATAAATACATTGTGGAAATTATGTCGATATAATATTATGACCCCTTGATATCATAGCAGTGAATTCTGCCTTCACTGCTGCCAGCAGGTGCATAGGAGGTGTGCAAACACATATCTTGCAATATTTATTATATATAATTTTTTGTTTAAGACATTTTTGTAGTTTTCTTCATAACAACAAAAGTGAAATACCCTGGGGCATGTATGCTCACAAAACATGTGATTGATGGTGCAGACTGGTGTAATGAACTAGGGAGAGAGAAAAATTTAAGCTTTAAAAGTCTTAAGCTTTTTTAGATTTAAAGAATATTTTCTTATAACATTTGATTGGAATCTAATTGATGGAAATAATTATGCTTTTTTGTAAGTTTACTCTTTAAATTTCAAAATATGTAAGTGTATCTTATGATAACAGAGACCATGTCCATGGGACAAATGTTTGATTGCTGCTAGAATTTAGTGCATTCCACTACATATTGCTAAAGGTTTAAGTTAGATTATAATGAAAAACTATTTAAGAGACATTTGTCATCACCTATAGGAACCCAGAAGGCCAACCACATAGTTTGTAATATTAAGGTTTTTAGCTTTGTATTTTTATATTAAATTTGAGACATAAGTTTACATTTTATCATGAAGCCATGCACATTTTTTGTAACAAATATTACAGTCATGTATCAATATTTTACAAATTATACAATAAATGTTGTGGTAAAATATGTTACCTGATATATTGATAATTTGTCAATTCTCTCACCTTTTAAGTTAGAACTGGTGAACTAAGGTTGACTGGGTGAAACTAAATTTGTAACTGACTTATATATTGGCACAATTTCATTGCATCCAATTGCTAATTACTGAATGCCTACTGAAAAAATATAATGGACAGTATGCAGGTAGGTGACCCTTTGATCATGGAGGTGGTGATGAATTCTGTGTGATCTACATAATATGGGATGCATGCCACCATACACTGTGATATATTTTTGTCAGAATGGAGAAACTGCCTAAGAGAGATTATTTATGAACAAGATGGCTAAAGTAGCCAGTGCAGATTAAGGGGAGTAATAAATTAGGGGAAGTGAGAAATAATAAAGATGGTCTAGTCTTGCTCAGCTTAAAGAGGGGTCATAGTAATTTGGTTTTATAAATTTTGTAATTATTTAGCTTTGATATTGGGCTTTTGTTTTGTGTTACATTTGAGTAATATATGTACATCTTAGAATTTTGATACGGTAATAAATAAGTTTGGTGTATTTTGCAGGCATATTTTTTTTACCTTTATTATGCAATTTTTTAATTTGAGAAATAAGATACTTATTGAGTCTACTAAGCAATTGACAGTGTCTATACAATAATAAAGTTAAGGAAACATGTCTCACTTTCTGGACATCAGTGTTTAACCCTCTGCTTCTTGGACAATGCCAGTAGACAATTGTAAAACAATTATGCACACTATTAAGGTTTAATGCTTAGAATATAATGCATGTTATTCTATGAAATTTAAATCTGTCATAAACAAGACTTGACCTGTTCATTTGAATTAATATCAGTTGCTTAGAGAGTCGGCCAATCACAGCAAAATGCCAAATAAATTTGCCATCTAAATGAAGTACAACAAACTCAGGGTAATAGAAACTTTTTATAAACAATATTGCTAGTGGTTAGTAGTTGATGCATTCATTTCTCAGAAATAATACATCACCAGCTGCAATGTTTTATATTGTATATCATTAGCACAGGTTATACACAAGCTACTCTGTACAATCACTTCCACCAAGTCTAGTTAAGCAAAGGTTTAGGCAAGAAATATGGGTTATTCCTATCATTAAACATAATCTCTTTGGGTGATCATACAACTGCTAGAACATGACTATTAAATAACATATTTGACTTTATCTCTGTGCCTATGTCTCAACTGAGGATTATAGATCAGAATAAAATGTCATGTGATGATTGCCTTGCTTGCATATACCACATTTGAAGTCTCTACTTGCATCAAAGAGGAAAGCATTGTTGCATTGTTTGATCGAAACAATAGCTTGGAGATATTAATGTTAGTTGCAATATAATGAAGAAAATACAATTTGTGTAACCTTTTCCACCCAGAGTCACTGAGTTACTCTTTAACTGCCAAATGATAATTTAGAAGTTATGCAGATCTTGTTTTTTTTTTTCAAACTTAACACTATATTGTATTATTGTTCTTGAGTAGGATAAATTATTCTATGTATATTTCAGTTATGCTATCTTTACTTCATACATTTTCAGTAAAATGTGAACAATATATTTCTGATTATTTGTATTATTAGTGAGTAATATATGAACCTCTCACCTTTCAAGTTGGTTGAACTACCTGAGCAGGCTTGCTTTGTGACTACCTTCCATACAAGAAACTAAACTATCTTATAATATATTTTCACAATTGCATTGCATCTTAGAAAATGCTTATAGCAATTTGTGGATGCATGTTGTGTAAATATTGGGATAGTATACTGGCATATACTACTTTGATTATGTTGGTATTGAATTATAGCCCCCATTGCTGGCCCTCTGATCATGCAGGTATGGAGAAACTGGCAGCAATTGGGACAAATAGGGGATGCTTTCCTCAACATATATTTAAGGGGAAAACTATCTTAAGAGTCATTATGGTTATGAAATTTGGGGAAGTTTGACATTCTGCATATTTTAATATTTAATTTTTTAATTTTTCTAATTTTGATTTTACATATCTGAAATAGATTCAAAATTAGATACATGTTTTTGCATATGTGTTTTTCCCATTTATGATTATTTCTTGTTTTTGAGAATGTAGTTTTATATACATATTTTAGTTCTAAGTTTTAATTTCCTCACTTACTCACTGCATTCACGTGCATTGATATGAAACCACTGCCTAACTCCCATTGTGCAGTCTACTAAGTGGTTAACAGTGCACAGATTTTCTTACATTTTCTGTTTTATTGACTTTTGTTTAATTTTGGATAAAAGGTTTGCATCTTTTGTATTTAATTTTAAATTAGATAAATAAGTATGTTGTGTTTATTTTTGGTAACTTTATGTCATATTAATTTTTAATGTATTTTACAAGTAAATCTGAAATAGTTTCAAAATTAGATATATGTTTTTGCATATGTTTTTTTTTTTCAGTTATGATTATATCTTGTTGTTGAGCATGTAGTTTATATATTTAAGTTCTAAGTTTTATTTTCCTCACATACTCACTGCATTCATGTGCATTGATATGAAACCACTACCTAACTCCCACTGTGCAATCTACTAAGTGCACAGTTTTTCTGAAATTTTCCGTTTTATTGACTTTTGTTTAGTTTTGGATAAAAGGTTTGCATCGTTTGTATTTGATTTTGAATTAGAGAAATAAGTATGTAGTGTTGGTTTTTGGTAACTTTATGTCATATTAATTTTTGGTAACATTTTTTACAAATAACACAATTAAAGTGGCTGCAAGGATAGTGTATACTGAAGTGATTTAATTGCAGATGGGAGAAAAAAGTAAGTCAAAATATGTTTCTCTATGGTCAGTTTAAACAGTTACTTTAACTTAGACAATGGTTATTTTGTAATTTAATATTTAAGTTTTAATTTTTAATATAGTGATAAGATGCAACTTTTTAAATTTCAAAATTAAATTTTTATTATAGGTGCATGTTTTGCAGTTTGTTTTGTTAGTTATATGTATTTCTTGTTTGTTCTTTTTATGACAATGAACTTTCTTTGCACTGATGTGAAACATACCTTCTCCATATAGGATAGAAGACATGATCTCTTGAAAATGAATCATTGAACCATATCTCAACAACATATAGGATCTTGAATATAGCTAAGACACTGACCAGGTGGTCATAGATGTCTGGCCATATCTGTGCGTTGATGCATATAGTCAGCCATTGTGGACATGCTGTGTGCACTGATGTGGAACCAACCCTTTGTGAAATTATGATGAGTCTTTTAAGTGGCTAACACTGCCTAACAGTACACAGCTGTTTTTCTGTTTTACTTTAGCTTTTTTCAAAGTAGGCTTACACTACAAGGGTTATTGAGGTGATTTAATTACAGATTGAGAAACAAATAAGTCAATATACGCTTCCCTACGGTCAGTTCAATTAGTCTGTTTCTTTAATGAAGACAATTGTTATTTTATATTTAAGTTTTAATCTTTAAAATTGATCAGTTGACATTTTTTTAATGTTTTTGTAGTTTTGCAGATTGTAAAATTAAATGTTTTACTTTTGTAAAAATATTGTGAAATTATGATGAGTCATCTGAGTGTCATAGAGGGTCTGAATATGTCTGTGCATTGATACATATCATTAGTCATTAATTTTTTTTACTCTTGTAATTTCATTTTAACATTTCAGTAATAAGTTAGTGTTTTATAATTAAGATAGGTTTGTGTTTTTATTGTTTGCCTTTTTATTTCATATATTAATTTTTTTCTAGTTATGTTTTATTTTTATTCTTTTTATGACAATAGGTAGAAGTGTCCATGCTCCTGGGCCCCAGACAGGTGGTCATACATGTCTTGACATGTTCTCTACACTGTTGTGCACTGATGTGAGACTAACCTCTTGTGAAATTGTCTGTGCATTGATGCATATCAATAGTCATTGTGAAATTGTGATGAGTCAATGGTGGCCTGGTTATGTCTATGTATTGGTGAATACCGATTGCGATTGTGAAATTATGATGAGTTATCTGTGTACCAATGTGGACATGTGACATTATACAACATTAATGAGTTATGTAAACGTGTTAATTATGAACACCTTGACACAAAAGAAAAATATAATGATCATTAATGAGCTATGTACAGGTTATGTAATTTTAACTTACGACCATTAACGAGGTATGTTAAGTTGTTGTGAAATTATGAGGTCTGAGTATGTAAATTGATGCATATCGTTAGTCATTAATTTTTTTTACTCTTGTAATTTCATTTTAAAATTTCACAATTAAGCTTGTGTTTTATAATTAAGATAGATTTATGTTTTTGTTGTTTGCCTTTTTTTTTTAGTTGATGTTTTATTTTTGTTATTTTTATGACAAGAAGTAAAATTGTCCATGCCCTTGGGCCCTGACCGGTGGTCATACATTTTTCCATGTGGTCCATAATGGTCTTTCTAGTGAGGAGGGATTCAGGTCTCATATGAATAACAATATCCTGTCTGAGATCATTGTGCTGTATGAATGAGATTAGTGTGTAATTTGATTGGTCTATGTGCATGGGAGGGCCAAACAAGTCTGGACATGCAGCATACTTGATGACCTATGAGTTATGTAAACGTGTTAATTATGAACACCTTGACACAAAAGAAAAATATAATGATCATTAATGAGCTATGTACAGGTTATGTAATTTTAACTTACGACCATTAACGAGGTATGTAAGTTGTTGTGAAATTATGAGGTCTGAGTATGTAAATTGATGCATATCGTTAGTCATTAATTTTTTTTACTCTTGTAATTTCATTTTAAAATTTCACAATTAAGCTTGTGTTTTATAATTAAGATAGATTTATGTTTTTGTTGTTTGCCTTTTTTTTTAGTTGATGTTTTATTTTTGTTATTTTTATGACAAGAAGTAAAATTGTACATGCCCTTGGGCCCTGACCGGTGGTCATACATTTTTCCATGTGGTCCATAATGGTCTTTCTAGTGAGGAGGGATTCAGGTCTCATATGAATAACAATATCCTGTCTGAGATCATTGTGCTGTATGAATGAGATTAGTGTGTAATTTGATTGGTCTATGTGCATGGGAGGGCCAAACAAGTCTGGACATGCAGCATACTTGATGACCTATGAGTTATGTAAACGTGTTAATTATGAACACCTTGACACAAAAGAAAAATATAATGATCATTAATGAGCTATGTACAGGTTATGTAATTTTAACTTACGACCATTAACGAGGTATGTAAGTTGTTGTGAAATTATGAGGTCTGAGTATGTAAATTGCTGCATATCGTTAGTCATTAATTTTTTTTACTCTTGTAATTTCATTTTAAAATTTCACAATTAAGCTTGTGTTTTATAATTAAGATAGATTTATGTTTTTGTTGTTTGCCTTTTTTTTTAGTTGATGTTTTATTTTCGTTATTTTTATGACAAGAAGTAAAATTGTCCATGCCCTTGGGCCCTGACCGGTGGTCATACATTTTTCCATGTGGTCCATAATGGTCTTTCTAGTGAGGAGGGATTCAGGTCTCATATGAATAACAATATCCTGTCTGAGATCATTGTGCTGTATGAATGAGATTATTGTGTAATTTGATTGGTCTATGTGCATGGGAGGGCCAAACAAGTCTGGACATGCAGCATACTTGATGACCTTAGATGACCTACAGTTGATGACCTTAGATGACCTGCAGTGAATGACTCATACCAGTCTCTTCATTGGGGTCATGATCCTTTGTTCCTTCTTCATTCAATCTCCTCATAGCTTCAAGTTGCCAAATTATGCCATTTCTACTTTCATCATCAGGATTTATTGGGTGAATTATGTTTTTCTCAGTATTGAAAGTAACAGTAAGCTTTTTAAGACTGATTTTATCTGTGTGACTTTCCATTTCTGAATGATAAAATGTTTCTCTCTCTTTATTTATAGAGACCAGAGTTATTTTTTGTTCAGCATGTATGATCATGTTGCTGTTATAGAGTATTTTTAGATCCAAACAGATGAGTCATAAGATGAAGTAGTGAGACATTTGATCAGTTACCATCAAATAACATCAAAGGATAGACAGGGGGTAGGATGTATCCATAATTAAGTATAATGAGCCTAGTATATAATAGTAATGCATATAGGTAATTTATTTTTAGAAACTGACTCATGTGAAATAATGTCAATTTTCACTGTCAACAATGATCAAAGGGGTAGAATTGTAAGCATTAGGCTAAACTATCATCCTTCAAAGGAGAGGATCGAGGTGACAGCTCTCACCTGGTGAGGTCATGACCTTTGACCAGGGTAAATAACACTGGTCTCCCCTCTGGTGAGTCACAAGGGTAAAAATAGCAGATCTCCCCCCTGGTGAGTAACAAGGGGAAAATGGCAGCAGCCCTCTGGTTGGGGGGGAGGTATGCTTTTTAGGTCAGAGGACTGTAGTGTTTAGTTGTCTAGCCTAGAATATCTGTCTAGAATTGTCTAGCCTATCTATATTTGTTCTAGACTATCTGTTTATATATCTGAGTAGATTAGAATGACTTAGTAGAGAGGGAGTGGCTTATTAGACAGGGGGGATGCAAATGGGGGGGGTGGGGCTAGAGGACATAGAGAATGAAAGTTAGTATGGGAAGTGCCAGGTGATGGGCTAATTAGACAGCGGATCAAAGGGGTCAAGTAGGGTCAAGTGGGATCAAGGGGGGGTCGATGAAAGTTAGCATGGGGACAGGGGATCAAAGGGGTCAAGTAGGGTCAAGTAGGATCAAGGGGGGGTCGATGAAAGTTAGCATGGCAAGTGCCCCGGTGTGCTAATTAGACATGGGATCAAAGGTGAAAGTTAGCATGGGAAGTGCCCGTGTGCTAATTAGATATGGGGATCGATGAAAGTTAGCATGGGGACAGGGGATCAAAGAGGGTCAAGTAGGGTCAAGTGGGGGTCAAGTGGGGTCAAATTTTTGGTGATTTTGGGGGGGGTCGGCGGGGGGGGTCGATGAAAGTTAGCATGGGAAGTGCCTGGGTGCAAAGAGAAAGGTCAAGTGGGGTCAAATTTTTGGTGATTTTTGGGGGGGTCAGCTAGAGGACATCGAGGATGAAAATTAGCATTGAAACTAGGGAGGGATCAGACCTACCCCTCTTAGTAGTGTCTACTTAAATTTTACTCTAAGAATTTGAAATATTTCTTTATAGACTGTTTTACTGGATAGCTAGTCTCAACATTAAATGTATTATTTTTTTTTGTCTCAACCTTACACAGTTATGTGTAACTATATGTCATATTCTTGACTTTAGTAATAAATTATGTCTCAACGCTCTTTTAAGCCCGACTATCTTGCCAAATTATTTGACAATAAAGCAAACTACTTATAAGCTTACTTATTTTGAGTTGGCAATGTAGTAGACATACCCACCACACTATTTGTCTGCAATAACACATTGTGGATTAAATTCTGACAAAGTAGTATTGAGGTACCTAGGTCAGATATGTGAAGTGTCTTATGACATATGGCTTTTGGCCTAAGTGAATGTCTCCTATGACCATAATATAACCGGTTTTCCTTGATTATTTTTGTTTATGTAAATTGTAAGTTTATGGTCAAAATAAATACTTTTTGTCTGTCTGTCTGTCTGTCATTGTGAATATTTTCATTATTTCAGTCGAATTTTACCAGGTTTTCTCTGAATTTGCTGAAGGAAAACTGTTCATATAAAATACAATGGAATAATAGCTGGCTAATTTTTAGCATTTTTACATCAAAATGACATAGTGATAATTAGTCAATAAACAACCAAAAGTGATTGTTTGAACCAATAAAATATCGAGATAAAATCAATCGATGGTGTAGTTGGTTCAGATGATATGGCAAATTTTACAAAGAAAGTGAAAAGAAAGTAAAGCTTACAAATTGTACCTTTTCTTTCATCGACAGGGTTTGGTAGGCCGCACAAATTATGTAAAACACATGGTCAATGACATCCTCCTGAAATATGATGTGACAACCTTCCATGGTGCATATATTTTGGAGACAATGATGAACTTCGATACTTCTAACAATTCGAAGAAATTGCCTCCTGGCTTTCAGTTTGTAAGTAATTGTAAATACGTGTAGGCCTAAAATCAGATACAAATTCATTTGAATCATGTAATTTAGAGGAATATTTGGGAGCATAAAAGTTGTCTTGATTAAGATTCTAGGACATTAATGGTCTCAATCATTAAAAATATTATCTAGTCAACTTGATAAATTAACCTTTTCAACAATGAAAATACCAATCCTACCAACCTTACATTGCCCAATTGTTGGCTCGTTAGTCACTTGTCTTAAAATACAGACTCAATTTCATCGCAATATGGCCCCCATGGTAATCATCTTTTCCAATGCCCATCGCCGTTGTCCATCATTCCATTAGTCTGTCTGATGTATGATATATTCTAGGAATGTTTATTCTCTAAATATTCCTAGGTTTATTCTTCTACACTGTCAAGTTCTCCTGATAACTGCAGAAACTCAAACATTGAATCAGGCAAATAATTATAATGGGGAAAAAAGTAGCATAGCCTGTGTGACATCATCCATGCAACAATGGTGTAGTGACGTCATCTTATTGTTTTTTTTAATGTACTATGTACAGTTGCTCTGTTACTTTTTCTCCCAATTGTTACATTTATCAAACAATACAAATTTGCTATGGTCTCAGTGACCTCTTGTGGTACTTTTTCTCCCATTGTAATTCTGGGAAGTAGAAGCCCCAGAGAGGTCAATTTGTAACCGAAAGCCGGCGCTAATAATTCATCAAAGCATCCAAGGAAAAGGTAAAAAAGGATCGTTGAAAAAGCGTCGCAACGCCGTTACAACGCTTGTTCAGTGACATCCACTAGTTTCACAGTAGCTCGTTGTAAAAATGAAATTAGGCGTAGGAATCGCACAACTTCGTGCGCAGACGACGCGCAGAAGCATTTCCCTCCCCAATTTCAGGGGAGTGGCAAATCGGTCATCGGTGCGGCCGGTGCTTCGCACCGGATCATAGTGCCGCCTTTCACAAGAAACTGCCAGAGAGGTCAACCTTTTACTCAAAGGTCAAGGTCAAATAATTAAACTCAAATTAGCATTGGCCAAACTGCCTTGCCCTGCGCGTTTAATATTTAAACCAGAATACCATGGACTGTAACAGTTGGTTCACACAATCTAATTCTCTATTGAAGCTAATTTTAGAGGATTCATGGCTCAGTGCTACCACAATCCATGCGATGACTTTTCAAAAGTGAGCGACAACAGGCTGGAATTCTTGCACATTGGTGCTGAGGCAGTTTTGAGATCCCTCTTCATTCATTCTACGGCAAATGAAGACTTTGATTGTTTGTGTAAGTAAAAATATAGTAGGAACAGTTATAATTGTTGATAGCCATTGAAAATTATTCAATACACAGTGATTTATACACACTCATAATCTTTGCATGAAAGATTTGACACAATCCCAGTTATGGAATTGTATGGTATTTTGCTCACGTGGTTTCATCTCGCAAAAAAGTGGTGTCTTAATTTGAATCAATCTCTCAAGCAATGACTAATTACAAAGAGCTGACTTATTAATGAAGAGCATGTTTTCCATTACTACCATTCTATGAAATGTTTTCTAAAATAATATTTGTTCAATATTTCAGTTTCCGCAGTTGCAACACAATCAGTCAGTTTTGGCCTGCTACTTGCAATTGCCACAGTGTGGAAATTCGTGTTGTAACTGATTGCTAGCCACGAGAATTTTCTTGACATTAGTAACCTTTTATAAAATTAGTGATATCTCAGCGATTTTCTTTCATTAGACCTTGTTGTTTCTTAGTTGTCTTAGTGATAATTAAAACTCTGTTTGGATAGTACACATCCACAACATATCTAGTGAAACCAAATTACTGAATTATTATTATAGACATCACCCACAAAACAAATTATGAACGATGTCAATCACTGTTGAATTAGGCAAATTAAAGTTTGTTTTATTTAATGTTTAAAACTGTCAGGCGATAGCAGAAAAATGTTTCTATGGCTGCTCATGTTATAAGAAAAACTTAGTATTAAGATGTATATGGATAATACACTGTTAACTGTAGTTTTATCATGCTGTTGTCTGTAAAAGTTCTGCCATTTATATTCAGTTACATGTGTTTAGTGCAAGGACGACTCATCACAAACGTTAATTTTATAAAATTAAAACTCGAAGATTAACGTATTTAAGCGATAAAAAAAAATTAAAAGGTCAGAAAAATGGTTTCTCAGAGTTTTATTAATTGCAATTCAATTACAAAGGCAAGTTAATTTGAATATATCATGTACATTAAGTTCATTAATTTTCATTAAAAAATGTGAATAAAAGATTATACACGTTTTCGTGAATTTGAAAAGTGCTCAGTTGAGGTTTATTGGTCTCCCAATTAGGCTAATCAGAATTTGTTTTGACAGAAGAACAGAGAACACTAAGACAAGGTTTATTATACCTGTCAGCTCATCATCTTTCATCATGTGTATTGGACCTGCATCCTCTTTGTATTTTTTATTTTCACTTTGAAATACATTTCCTCGATTTCAGTTGTAATTGATCACTGGGGGTAATTGTAGATGTATAGTTTTATGGGGAAATCATAAATTAATCAATATGCAACACATATATCACTGAATCAGACTGGGTTTTAAATTTTTCCAGTGACAACTGCGTGTATCTTTTAGGTGGCCAATACTATGTTCACGTGACAACGTTGAACTAGAAATGCTGGGTAGTAGTCCAGTAGAATCATTGGTGAACGGTAACATGGAGTATGGCAGCTATTTTTTGGTTGATATTAGGTAATTTGATGGTGCTGATTCCAAATCTGATGGGTGCCAGTTTGGCATCCTGGAGCATTTTTAGATATTCACAAAAACAGTTGCCATGGTAACAAAAATTTGCATTTCCAATATTCAACAGAAAATGTGAATTAGCAAGATTGCTATAATCCATAGCTACAACTAATGTTATAAAATCAATAGCCAGGGATATAGGATTGTAAATACTGAAAAGACATTGGAGGTGAAAGGTCAAGGACACTGATGGAATCATGCCAAATATGGATATAACTCCAATTTTCTGTCATTTCTGTCAACACGTATAGGACACTTGCAAATTTTTGTAAGCCCGAAAATAGGTGTCCTTTGCTATATATTACATCATTATCATAACACTGGTAGGTGATGTCATTGTGATTGTTGTGATTGTGACGTCACTTTTCTTCGAGCTTAAAATTAAACGGAAAAAAAGAACTGTAAATATGTATTCATAAAATATTTGTTTCCCATGTAAACATTTTAAAGATTATTTGAACTTCTTTAGTGTACCTTAAATGAAACGCTGATAAATAATTCATGTTTCTAGATAGATCACAAAACCTGGCCTCTCTGCGGGCTTGTTATATTGTAAAAAACCAACCCTGGACAGGCTTACACTGGTTAAATTACAGTGGCGCCTCTGATTATATATTCTCTGTGTTGTATTAGTTTTAGTGGCCTTCATCCTATTATTTTGCTGTACGACCACATCAGAGCTGAGCATCAAGTGTTTCTCAAGCACAATTGGTTTAAGGTATTGCAACCAGCAATGCCACTTGTTCAGCCAATCTGATTTGATTGTTCCATGAAGGACCATTCACGTGACAACAAAATGAACAGCTTACTCGGCACATTGATTAAATTTCTGTCATTTCATGATGGAACTCTTTGTTCAATATTGGCTTTAGTCTCATTGAAAAGGTATGGTTGCGCAGCCCAGCTGCGAAAGTAGTTCCAAATTGGGATGTGGAATGCAATTTTATTGAATTTACAGTCGGTAAGTGCGGTGTAGACCTAGACCAATTCATCAGTCCCTACATGTAGATGTAGGTAGTGTAGACCTACTTGTATAGTCTGAAATACTAAATAAAGGTAGTCATATTATGGTATTGTCATCACATAATATGCTCAGGTATAGCCAATCCAAAGTATTAGGATGGATGGGTCTAACAAGATGGACCAAACTCTCCAATCCATTTACCTTGCATTGTAATAGGCTTAGGTCTGCTGAAAATAATATGTAACGATTAATTCAAGATTATCAAACCATTAAGCATATTTATTAATTCATAACATGTATTCAATTATTTAATCCAGTATCAATGTTTATTAATTTAATATCCTGCTCACAAACAACTCACATGAAAATACAGAATTAGTCATAGTGAATAGACCTACAGTGTATATCTAACTCATACAGGACCGAATTCAATTCTGACTTCCACCCAAGTCTTTAAGGGAAGAAATTAATTTATCACTTTATGTAGGGCAAGCAAATTACATTGTTTTCTTCCTTGTTGATAGTCAATTCTGTTGAGATCATTCTAAGAATTAAAATGCCAGTTCAAACTTGAACAATTGAATCTCCATTAATTAAAACTTAAGCAAGCTATGAATCTGCATTTGGCTCCATAAGGGTATGCCAGAATGTGTAGTCTCTCCCTGGATTTTGCAGTACATTATTCCAGTGGGTGAATTCGGATTCTTCAGTGGCTTCCAATCCAAGACGAACTTGCACGATGGCTGCGTTGCTTCGGATTGTCTCACGATTCTATACAGTAAAGGTAAGTCTGGCGTAATTCAAGTCCTCTATCCGTGGAGATATGGTCATGAGGTGCTCTTCGTTATAAACTGGATTCTGCGACTTCTTTCGGATTTTTGTTTGTATTCTGCTTTCTGGCCTCCCAGGTTGTTGTAAGGCAACTCTGACGTAGGCCTTCACTAATCATCAAGGCCTCTGCAAAAAGAAAAATCCTGCACTTAAAACTACAGCTTCTCTCAGCTCAATCACTTAAAACCAAGAGCATTTCATATTCCCACTTATTAAATGTAATTGCCCTGCTTCGCTTCCCCATAACAGATGTCAAGGGTAATTAGCTTTAATGCTCATCTAAAATTTCCAAGGAAGTCATTAGAATAATCAAATACTCAGAAAACGTATGCTGCATTTGCAGCAGTTAGATTTTTCTTGGGAACTTTAAGCAAACTGGAAATGTGTCATTTAGGTAACTGTGTAAGACAGATGCAAATATTGCTTAGTAAAACTGTATTAATGAAAATTCTGTATTTTAGTACTGTTGAGTCCTCGTACAAATTGTTAAAGAGAACTGAAACTTAATGTTACATATTCAACAGAGAGTATTGATACATGATGTGTTATGCATTTTAGATATCATAAAGGTTGGTGGATTAGGGCTTTATAATATCTTGGAGTATTATTAGACGAAAATTTGACTTTCCATGCTAATAGATCGAGCTTTTGGACCTATCCTTGCTCGGTTTAAATAAATTTTAAATTCTGCATATAAAGCATTCAATACGCTTTTTCATACAAATGTATGGGGACTTAGAAGTTATCATATGTAAAAAAAAAAAAGAACTTACATTTGTATAGGCTTGACCGGGAATTGAACCCAGGACTCAGTGGTTGGAAGCCCGGAGTGCTAAAGATATCACATCATAAAGTGTTCAGTGAGTGGAGTTTCAGGACAACAAACAGTGAGTTCCATTTTTTTCAGTTAGAAAGATTAAATGTTTATGCAACACACCACACTGCGCAGCTTGCCATTCCGTTAGGAATGGCATCCCTGCTACATTGGGATTTTGGGATTAGACTATTTTCACGATTCTATACAGTAAAGGTAAGTCTGGCGTAATTCAAGTCCTCTATCCGTGGAGATATGGTCATGAGGTGCTCTTCGTTATAAACTGGATTCTGCGACTTCTTTCGGATTTTTGTTTGTATTCTGCTTTCTGGCCTCCCAGGTTGTTGTAAGGCAACTCTGACGTAGGCCTTCACTAATCATCAAGGCCTCTGCAAAAAGAAAAATCCTGCACTTAAAACTACAGCTTCTCTCAGCTCAATCACTTAAAACCAAGAGCATTTCATATTCCCACTTATTAAATGTAATTGCCCTGCTTCGCTTCCCCATAACAGATGTCAAGGGTAATTAGCTTTAATGCTCATCTAAAATTTCCAAGGAAGTCATTAGAATAATCAAATACTCAGAAAACGTATGCTGCATTTGCAGCAGTTAGATTTTTCTTGGGAACTTTAAGCAAACTGGAAATGTGTCATTTAGGTAACTGTGTAAGACAGATGCAAATATTGCTTAGTAAAACTGTATTAATGAAAATTCTGTATTTTAGTACTGTTGAGTCCTCGTACAAATTGTTAAAGAGAACTGAAACTTAATGTTACATATTCAACAGAGAGTATTGATACATGATGTGTTATGCATTTTAGATATCATAAAGGTTGGTGGATTAGGGCTTTATAATATCTTGGAGTATTATTAGACGAAAATTTGACTTTCCATGCTAATAGATCGAGCTTTTGGACCTATCCTTGCTCGGTTTAAATAAATTTTAAATTCTGCATATAAAGCATTCAATACGCTTTTTCATACAAATGTATGGGGACTTAGAAGTTATCATATGTAAAAAAAAAAAAGAACTTACATTTGTATAGGCTTGACCGGGAATTGAACCCAGGACTCAGTGGTTGGAAGCCCGGAGTGCTAAAGATATCACATCATAAAGTGTTCAGTGAGTGGAGTTTCAGGACAACAAACAGTGAGTTCCATTTTTTTCAGTTAGAAAGATTAAATGTTTATGCAACACACCACACTGCGCAGCTTGCCATTCCGTTAGGAATGGCATCCCTGCTACATTGGGATTTTGGGATTAGACTATTTTCAAAAGGCGGTCGGTTCATGGGTCAGGTCACTGAATTAGTTCCAAGTAATTAGTTCAATTGGGCGTATTAATCTTGGCCTAGTAATGCGCCAGTCTAGCGTAGTATTACCTGGATATACCCATTTGGTAAAGCGTAAACAGGTCCATGTCAGAGAGGCCACTTCTGGCAGAGTGGCCGAAACGGTTTGAGTATGGCAACACACTAGGCTTTTTGCGAAACTGCTGAAGCAAAAATAAATGACAGGCAAGCACTAATCCCCTAGCAGGATTTAAGTTTAATTTATGTAAATCAATGGGCGGACATTATTCAAGCGAGTGCAGAGCAACAACAAAATGTCACAGTGGCCCAGTGGTGGGATTTCCTTTCAGCTAAATGGAAAAGGAACCCATTGGAAAATTCATGGTGGGATTCTTCAAGCACTGTATAAAACACACATGGTTGAACACGTTATATTCCGTATTATATTGTATTGTATTGTATTGTATTGTATTGTACTGTATTGTATTGTACTGTATTGTATTGTATATCAATGTTACTGGCCTGAAGCTTAACCTGCTCACATAACCAGCAGACACAGGTAGACGTAATGATGAGATAAGAAGGCTTGGGGCCCAACCAATGTTACACATTTAACCATTTGGGTGGGCATTTCACTTGCCCCAGCATAGACACCGAATACAAGGCACCCATTAATAAATTCTCGAGTCAATATAAATTCTCAAGCAAAAGACAAGAGCTATCCAGTGAAATTAGAAAGGGCTTTGGTCACTATGCCACTCAGCCAAATTAGGCTAAAATACATGAATTAGAATAATGAAAAGACCAGGTAAAAAACCAACAGGTATTTCCTGTTGATTGAAATTTAGTACTGAGATGTAAATGATAAAAGTAATCAAAAGTCTTGCAATCAACGGACGAATTGTGTGTTGTTCTACACTGTAAGATGACAGGCACTACTCTGTAATAAAAGCAGTAGGAAGAGAATAAAGAGAAGGAATGAAAGTGATGATGTAATGGCCCTCACATCATGGGTGTCAGGATACAGCCCTGTGGTAGTCCTACTCCCACGTTGGAAGTGATCACCATGGCCGTTGTTATGGAGGCCAGAGCTGCAACGGACAGTGAACCATTGCATCACAGAGCTAAAGAATCACCTGCTGTTTTTCTGCACCTAAGTTTGATACAAGCTAATGTAAACTGTTTAAAACCAAGAAAGTCATTTTAAACTAAACACACCTGCCTAGGCGTCTTATTACCAAATGTTAACATTTGGAAGGCCTGGGAGAAAGAAAGTACAACATTTAAAAGGTCAATGGCCTTTGCTTGAAATGACCTGTAATGCCTTACGGTTAAAAATGCTATCTAGTGTGAAAATTTCAATTGCGAACTTAATCGTTTTGAAATTGACTTCAGAGATATCGATGTAAAATCACCCAGGATTGCTGGAGTGTGTAAAATTTGCGTATAGTATTAATCAATTGGATGCGTATATGGTTCACACTTAAACTGAGCAATTGGAGATAATATTTAGTAATTTAGAATTATCTGCAGACGTAGTCAAAGTCACTATCACAAATCTTAGTGTCCTTGAATCACTGAATTTGTGAAAGTTCTGTGAGCACTTGTTTTATCAAGTAAGTAGTGGACTAGATGTACCAACTGCTCCTAGTGCTCTGATGTGCCAGAGTAAATCGCATTGCTGGCACTCCAATCTAATCTAGAGATACTAGTGTGCCTGATGCAGATGAAACAACTTGGCGTAAGTCTCGTGAATCCAATGGACACTTTAAACTCAGTGTACAGTGGGAACTGGCATTCAGGGTCTTTTCTACTGAGCAGCCCTGAATTCAGCTGGACATAAATCTTTCATCTCTTCTTATTATATTGTACTCGTTTTGCTTTCCAGACATAGTAGATCATAACCCACGGATGCCATAAATATAATTTTCCTAGGGAAAAAGCGGAAATCAATTGAATGATAAGATGTCAAATACACATTAAAAATGCACTAAATATACTGCTGCTAGGATGCACTTTGCTTCAGCCAATCACAATCAAGGGCAGGAACTTTTGCAGCCAATAGAATTGCAGTATTCTGTCGTAGCCACCTGGTTCAAAAATAGGGAACCTTCCGTGAAAATCCACTATCAGAGTCTAGGGTGGGACGTTTTCAGCCAATAGAATTGCAGTATTCTGTCATAGCCACCTGGTTGAAATATAGCGAACCTTCTGTGAAAATCCACTATTCAGACAAAATGGCCTTAGTATTAAGGTGGTCTTAATATAAGGAATTCAATACAATTTTGTGAATAAAACTGATCCTGATGCAGTCATGGCAGGGTTGTTTATGATGTGTTGGTTTAAAAAATATTTCCCTCTCCTTGTATGCTCCTGAGTGGTCAAGCACGATCAGCAGTCTACAAATTAGCGCGAGTATATGGACAAGGATGAGCAAGAGTGAAAAAAAAGATTCATCCGTCATCATACATAGGTCTTATCCGTGATAGTGTGAACGCCCCTTTACAAAGAGCAACTCCATACACTGGAAGCAAAAGACCATAACCCACCAACTTGAAATGTCTGTTCTACAGATTTGTTTATGAACAAAATAATGTCTTGCTTTCTATCAACAATTTGTGTTTGTGCAACGTCCTGTTCAGCTGTTTCACATTGAAAATTTGTGTTTGGGTGTGCATAGATACATGCATAATAGAATTAAATGTGATTCTGTTCGCTTTGATTTTTAGATTTTCATGAGCTCAGGTGGGTAGGCTGTTATTTCTACATCCTAAGCAAATTGCTTGTGAAAAGAATTAATTTCCTTCATTAATTTCACCGAGCTGGTGATGCCATATACTTCACAGAAGGGAAAAGTCAACACTCTGTCCTGTATGTCAAACTTTCTTTCTGATTGATGTGTCTACGGGTCAGTCTGTCCTTATCTTTGGCTTTGAAAGCCTAATACTCTCAACCTTTCCACAAGCCCTTGTATCTGGGCCAGCCTTGCAATTAAAATCCCTGTCAACTGTTTCAAATTATTGTTGTGGCCGTATGCACTAAACTTATTGAGAAAGAATAGAGAACAAAAGGACTAAACAAGATTTATGAAAATACCTTTGTAGTTAATCATATAAATAATAAATAGATCAACAAAAGTAGACAAAAAATAAATATATATATATCTGCAGCACCACTAGAATTGTACATCTCCTGAAACTGGAAAAGTCCACATTCAAAAGTAACAGAACCGTGAATAGAGAACACGCCCATTTAGTTTATGAAACAAAATTAAAATATGCTAATAGGGCCATATAAATGAATGATTTCCAGCACTGGCAATTATTTCATTTTGGATGCGAAATGGAGGAATATGAACATGAACCATTTGATTCAGCGGGTCAAATATGGAATATTAATAATACAGAGAATATTACTGACTATATTAATAATGATAATGATTCATCAACAGATTATGAACTCATTAATCTAGCTTCAACTCAGTTTGATGCAATTATTACTTTTATAATATTCAGTGGGACAATATGTAATTCTATATCATTTATTTTATTCTTATGTCGACCTCGATTAAGAGGCCAACCTGTATCAATATACATTTGTACCTTAGCTGTAATCGACACCTTGTTCCTTTGGTGTATCAATGCCAAATACTGGGCCCACACCATATTTGGTCAATCTCTACACGGCATAGGGACTTTATGCAACTTGAACTGGTTTTCCATGAGTGCCACGACATCTTCTTCAGCTTGGGTCAACGTGGTAATGACCTTTGACAGGATTTTTGCAGTATTTCTGCCCCTTAAGTACAAGGTAAGTGATGAAATTTCTCTTCCTTTTCAACTTATTGAATGAATTGATATTTTCTAGATAAGTGTATCAAGTTACTGCAAGGAAAAGATAGATAGACAAAAGATAGGTAGAGTTTATAGTCCTAAATACAGTAGTCATGAACATCAAAGTGTAAACTAAATTAAGACTATAGTAGAATAGAACCTCAACTTATGGTTCCTTCACTATTATGGCCACCTCACTATAAACCCTACCAAAATTGTAAACTTATTCTGAGACAATCACTTCACTTACACTAACTCATCATGAAGACAACTAAATTTTGGACAAGGACAGTTTTAATGTTGATGTGCCTAGCAAGCTATCATACTTTTCACACATTCAAATATTTGAAATATTCTGACTTTTGCCCAGAACCCAGATAGCATTCCAAACCAGGCCAGCGTCGTTTCTACGTCGATACGACTTGGAATGCTATCTGGGAACTGGACCATCAAATATCAGTATAAGCATTATTGTATATTTCTTTTCATTTCAGGTAATTTATTCACAGAAAAAGACTGCGGCGGCCATAACTTTTGTTATTTTAGCAAATTTGATTTTATACCTACCTACGCTTTTCGCGTTTACATCAACATTGGAATGTATGGTTAACATGGAGCTGTTTCATTATGCACGGTACATCTATCCAACTTCTATACTGATAACGTTAACTGCAATTCCTGACTGTGTCTTCTTCTTTGGTAATATTGCAATCTTGATGAGGGTAAGAAAGTACCGTAGAGATGTATCAGGGGACTCCACTGGAACAACGGAATATAAGTCACAGGCGAGAGTTACCAGAACTGCAGTGTCCCTAAGTCTGATGCATCTGGTCCTCACGTTTCCTGGGAATGTGTTCATTGCTGTGAATGTTCGTCAGATTGACCCCCTCCTTAAAGGAATAATAGAAGAGGCCCTGCTTGTACTAGGCCAGTGTAACTTCGCCTTTAATATCTTTGTCTATATTGCAACATCTAAAATCTTCAGGAAGGAATGCAAAGATTTATTTTGCTGCATCTGGTTACGTAATATTCCTGATAAATCCAGATCAACAATACAGAGGAGTGAGAACACCCAGACCTCCCAAATATAATCTCAATCCTGACTCTTAAAAGTGACTAATATTTCAATTTTATTAACAATTATCTTTGTGCTATTGACTTAACAGTTACAAGACTGCACCAAATAAAGTAAAAGTTAAATAATTGTTGGTACTGCTATTTGTCATTCTGTTTTAACGGTTTGACCTTGCCTCATCAAATTATATTGCCATGACCAAACTGTCTTGGAACAAATTCATTGTGTAAAGGTGTCTGCTAGAGGTCATCAACTGTCTATATTGCAACGTATCATATTTATAATTATATTGCAATTGGTATTTGATACAAGTGGTGAAAACACGAAGACCTCCCACATATAATCACATGAATGCTGACTGACCAATTCTGATCCTGTGGCTGAATTGTTGACAAACAATTATAATCATAATTCACACAACCAATGATTCTGATTCTTAAAAGTGACTGATATTAATTTTAGTGGACATTATCTTTGTGTGATGCAATGATTTTTTTATAATTAGAATGCACCAAATAAAGTATAAGTTGGCAGCTGTCTTTTCAGTTTCAGTGTTTTGACTTTGTCTAACCATCGTAAATAATTCTACCAGGAACAAACTGTCTCGGAGATCATTAAATCACTAATTCGTGATTTGCCATAGTTTTTCAGTGCCAATCACTTTCAGCCAATTAGAACAGAGCTTGCAAGTCTGGGTTGGCACAAGAAGTGTGTCACTTCGTTGCATTTGCCAGTAAGCACAAACACGTTTATAATTTTGTTACTTGTGTGCTTTTAAACCATGTTCATGTAATATAACTGAAGGTACCTCAGACAAAACTGCAAGGCTTTGGCCTTGTGTCAGTGCCAAATCAGAAACATGCTGGTGTGAGAACCTTGTGAAGAAAAATCGGAACTATGAAGTAGCTTCACAGCTTCCATGTTCATAAGAGTAACGCAGAGTACAGGATAAAAGGAAAGTGTATGAAGCCTTCACGAAATGGGTAATTCACCATGTTGGGTGTCAGGATACTGCCTTGTGGTACTCCCGCATAAGAAGTTATCCCCATACATATGGAGGTAGTGATTACTATGGATTTTGAATTATTGCTTACCACAGTTAAAGGCAAGAAGAACATTAATGCCATAGACACTTTCATACCTTCATATGTTGGCTTTGAAACTGGTCATAGAAACTGGGTAAACTTCAGTGGTAATACAGGCAATGGCCATTGAGTAGGATTTCACCAGTCGAACAAGTGCCACTTCTAAGTACCACTTCTTCATGTCTTATCTGATGGCAGAATCCCCATCTTAATTTACAGAAAATTGTAGACAGAAACCTGACCACTTCAAAGATAGTGTTTCATCTGAACGTCTGCTTAATCATTAATCGATAAGCTCGTTAGACTCAATAGACCATATATATATATAGTAAGTTGTAAGCAACCTTTAATGCAGGGTTAACTTGCTACTTGACAGAAACACAAAATTTAGTTGATAACATATGTTTGGTAATTAAACATTTTCCACCTGGGTAATAAATTGTTTCAGTATCTCACATATGATTCAGAAGCTGCATGCAGTTTTATCTAATAAAAAAGCTCATAATTAATATGACTTATTCGTATGCCCTGTAATTCAGTGCCAGTAATGAAGTGGTTTGAATTGATATTTTACTATTATAATCACGATGGTGCACTTTAGGCATGGTCACCAGACAGGTACCTGTGTTTAGCAGTTTTGATGCACAGCTCAGTCTTGTATATGAAAGTCTGGAATTATGGGCTTTACTGTATTCTGATGTACCATTAACTAAATGAACAACAGGATAACTACTATAAAGGTTTGACTAAGGTCCTTGGTTTGACAGACAAACAGATACGTTATCAACCCTCGATAGTGGTAAGAACTTGCCTTAGAGGGCTGCACTTCCAATATCTATCTATCTATCTATTTAACAATATAGTTCCTATCATGAGCCTTTGTTATGATGTGGAGCAGCACATGAGCGTCATTTACTTTGAATGAAAGAAGCTCACAGCCTCTGCAAGTTTAATAGGATGCCAGTTAAGCTGGTAACAGCAAATTTCCTTCAAACACTTAATAGGATCATTGGGAAAGGACGTGGGTGGCATGAAAGGTTACTGCAATCATGCTAATGAAACGAACTAACAAAGCCATTGTCATTCTACAAGCTCATTCTACATTACATTACTATTGTCTAACTTGGCAAT
Source organism: Alitta virens (assembly GCA_932294295.1). NCBI lineage: Eukaryota > Metazoa > Annelida > Polychaeta > Phyllodocida > Nereididae > Alitta > Alitta virens. The sequence goes on along the minus strand of OW028577.1, from coordinate 42,054,050 downwards.
CAAACTCTTTCATGAAAGCCTACATCAATAATGCACATTCTGTCATAACATGCCTGGGGTTACAAGTACAAATCAGGCTATTACATGATTTAATTACAGAATAATTTGCTTTTCGCAGTATGAATATAATATCATATTAAGCAGGTTTGACTACTACCCAAAAGAATCATCATGTTCAGCTATGAATAAATGAAAATTTATTGCACAGTGTTGTGTTCCTAAAATAATCTTGCTTCTTAAAATAACAGTTAATATATACATAACTCTAGCCCATAATATTTAGAGGAGGTGTTTACAAAATCAAGCTTGGTCATTTTCCTCACAGATGAAACCACCGTATACCTGAGTGTTATTGGGATGAAACAGCACCCACTGTTTCCCACCATGACAAAATAACATTAGGCTCCCTTGCAGAAAATATAGTACAATATCACATGAATTACGAATGATTCTCCTTCAACCCTATGGTCTGCAAATCAATATTAGCCGAGTGCTTTTTGTACAAGGTCCTCAGATGGACCATAAGACTTATAAGGGTCAGTTTTTTGTCCTCCTCTTTGAGATGTTCTTTGGCAGGACCTTTAGGCCATGATATCATATTGAAAATTTCAGTGTGAAGACCGTGAGTGTGTTTAACGAAGGTACATCCAGCAAAGCCAGTAACTCCGGGACTTTCAAGGCTTAGAAATAGAGAGATGAGAAGGGGCTGATAAGCTATGCAGAGCATGGGGTGGGAATGATTGCAGGGACCCTGTTTCTTTAAGATATCAGGCCATACTGAAGATACAACTAAACACCAAAATCACTGGGGTCTAAAATCTAATGCTCCAACTGAACAATGCAATTATTCCTCCAGGGATATAACAATGACTTGCAATCAAAGGCCTGTTCATTCCTGCAACATATTGAGTGACATGATATTTTCCTCATACTTTATTCAGCCGGCTGCAATTACAAAATTATCTGACTGGCTGATTAGGCCAGTGTATAAAAACTGTCCCATCCAACTTGTGGACCACCATATTGCTCAGAAACAACATATGATACAAAACAAATGACCCCACATTTTGCTTCATATACTGATTCAAAGACGCTTTTTTCCCCTCTGTAGTCATGAACCAATATTGCGAGATAAGAATTGTATCAAAGGCCATGAAAAATTACCATTCGCGCCATTCATAAATTGCATGCATTTAAAAAAGCATCAATGCTGGTTATCTATGGCTATAAATAAATGGTATTATTTAGCATGCTTCATAGGATAGACTGTTTACAAGGACATTTCACTTTTCATATGACTCAGATATGATAAGATAATGATTTACAATATGCCAGATTATCATTTCAGAATCATGAAACTTTATTAAAACGTGAAACTCACAAAAGCAGCGTGTAATGTCTCAAGGACATTGAGCATGAGTTTTATATGATATCTAAATGTTATTGGAGTGAAGATTTTTGCATGATGGCCTTAGCAAAAATATTCCATTCACCACAATGGGCATCAGGACATGACCTTGTGATACACCATATCAAAATTCAATCGTCATTGTGTTTGCCGTGGAAAACACGGTTACCATGGAGATTAAAATGTGACATCAATTGATCTCAAATAATATTATATTTTATTCTGAGTGAGACAGAAGATACAACAGTATCGTATAGTTATGTTTCAAAATATTTCCTAACAAGAATGGATTTTCAGTATTCTCTCAAAGTAACAATACAATGGGAATATATTACATTGGGCATCACTATCAAGAACACCCTTATGCAAACATTTGCTTCCGGGTGAGGTGGTCTTTAGAGTAGGGTAAAATGCAAAATGAAGAGTGGAGCTGCGTTCAATATTGATGGTCTTATTTGTGATATGGTCCAGAAAGTTGGGCGGTGATTGCCATTGACTGGTGGTATTTAGATGGAGTTTCAATGTGGTTGTATTTAGCCCATTCACAGATCATTGTCTCCGAGCCCTCTTTTATCAAATATCACCTTTGAAATGTTCCTAATTTCTGTTGTATGAAGAAAATTTGCAATCCATTATACCGTCAGATACTTTCACAATTACCGTTATCAAACAAGCATATAGAAATCCATCCAAGAATGTCTGACTTTGCAACTTCAAATCTTTAATGGAGTTCTATTTTCAAAGGTGTCATTCTCTTGTGTTATGTGTGCAACATTGAGCAGAATTGTTCCAACAATATTGATAATGTTGCCTTAAGGAGCATGCGTGTATGCTTTTAACATCTGAAACTACAATCAAGATACAACCTCTTTGTATTATCTCTTTGGTTTCCTGAAGAAAAACGAATGTTGCGGATCACGGTTTTCAGGCTTGATTCCTTAGTTACATACCACAGTGTCTTATAGTGAAGATTTTAAACACGTATATAGAAAAATGGGCTGCAATGAGCCAAGCCTCCGAGTTGTGTAATTGGATGGACACTTTGATATAAGTGCAAAGATAATGCTATTACTTTCATCTGTAAAATCTTCATCAAATTGAGACCACTGAGAGGGTCTTTATATTGAGGTAGTCTTAAATCTGGTGTTCTGTCGTATTCCATAATTAACCTATTAATGCAGCATCTTCATTTTGTGAACAAAGTCATACTGTCACTGCCCACCTGTGTATGTATTATGACTCCATTTGTGATATTTGATTCTCATTAGAATTTACTTGAGCGCAGCATTTTCTGAAATTATCTTTTTTCTTAGAATCTGTATTGCTGCAATGTGTATCCTCATATGTTATGTGAGCATATACAAAATATGTTATGTGAGCATATACAAAATATGTAGCCCATAGAGTTTATAGCAACTGTTATTTTTATTTAAAACTTAATACTACACTTGTACCTTAAGCAGGTCATGGAAATAAAACTAATTTAAAAATTAAACTGGATTGATCATGCTGATATACAGATGCATACAGTGGTGTTTACTTAACATTTCGTGATAAATCTTAAATACTTAAGATGGCTTCGACTTATCCAGTCAAGGCCGTCTTACAGTAGCATGTTTCTGTTGAGGTCATCACCATGGAAAATAATCGGATTCAATATTAAAGTCGGTTCATTTTGAAAGCATATTCTGAACAAAGTCTAGCAAAAGAAGTCATAAGGGTCTAATTTTCTGAACATGTACAAGCGACTTGAAACTTGAAGTGCATATGCATTATTTTTTAACTATGTTTTAAGGAGTACAGTCATCAACGTCTGTACTTTATGCCTAGAGTGTGTATTGCGCAGAACCTTGTGTTGGCCGGAAAGTTCGAGGTCTTCACCACAAGTGTGAACGACCTTGCCACGAGGAAGCATGGGCCTTTCAAGGACCTATTTCAATCATATAGGGTAAATCTCTTGGGTTTTCTCTCCCTTCATCTTGTAACATGACCACCTCACTTGGAAGCAGATATAATGAATTGCGGATGGCATTACAACATTAATTTTTTCTTACATCTCGTTAACATGATCACCTGGCTTAGTTTCAAAGCAATGAAAGAAATGAAAAATCAGATCTGGATGAAACTCATTATTTTATCTCTCAAATTTCCTCAAGGGTCTGCAAGGATTTTCAACACATAAGTTCTTACTAAGATATCATATCATATAGTCTCAATGTCACACTTACATGGCAAGACATTGGTCCAAATTCGGCATGCTGTGTGACATGACAGAGTAATGACACTATGATAACAGTTTTAGTCATCATGAGGGAGTGCAAAATGTATTGTATGTTTGTGAGGTACTTAGTCTTTCTAACAGGAAGCTTAAGGACTGGTGCGATTCTACTGTATATACTGAAGCCTTCATACAAAAAAAAGTCTTACATGAAAGGCAGGCTTACTGATGAAGCAACGTAGGTTCTCCTGTAAATCAGCGCTTTCACCCCATGGGAATGCCTACTGCTGTCCACAATATTACACTGCACAAAGAGACAAAAAGCTCTTCACACATGGAAAGTTTAGTAACTTAAAAAGCATAGCTTTTACCGAGAATCATCTTGATAAATGTTAGAATGTCATTCTAACAGAACCTCAAAAACACAGAATACCAGAGTGTAGTTGCACAAACTGCTGCAGCAATCATATCCATGAAATCATGCTAAAAGGCCCACAACCATATTGCACTACAATACAATTAGGCTGGAAAAGCAAAAATATGCAGTGTGTTACCAAGAACTGATCGTGAGCTCTCCCAAAAAATCAACAAACTAAATGAGAAACTCTCAAAAATGTGCGATGAAGAAGGTTTCTCTTTTGTCAACATGTATGACACTTTCCTTCTGCGGAGCGGAACCATTAATGTGGCATTTCTAGCTCCTGATGGACTGCACCTATCCAAGCATGGACTCGACAGCCTCCTTTATGGCTGCAACATAAGCATCAAGAAGGAACAAAACTCAGCGTTCACTGAAACAAGGTACAAAAAAGGCAATCCATTGCACTTCAAAGGACACCAACACCCGTATCCAACTTCTATCAATTTGAAAGCCTTGTCATTGATGGAATCCCTTTTGCAACAAGTGAGGCCACTTATGTTTATCACAAAGCACTCCATCACAATGACCGAGAAACAGCTGAGAAAGTGTGTAGGAGTCGAACTGGCATACATGCCAAAAGACTTGAAAATCAAATACACACAAACGAGAAGTGGCAACATAAGAAGGTAGACATTATGGACAATATCATCCGAGCCAAGCTGAAAGTGTGTGACAAAGTCAAAACTGAATTGGAAGACTCAAAAGACCGAGAGATTATTGAAGATACTGAACTCCCTTTCTGGGGTTGAGGGAAAAACAACAAAGGACACAATATACTGAGGAAATTATGGATGCTTTATCGAAAGAAGGTTAAAACTGACGAATTGAAATCAGCTGGCACACACAGGACAGCCGAGCATCACTGGGCTACCAGAGATAGACAACCCAGGTGCTACGGATGTGGGGAGCCTGAGCACTTACAGGAGCAATGCAGGAAAAATGAGGATGTCGCCTGCTGGAACTGCGGACATTACGGCCACAAACAGAAGCACTGCCATCACTTCAGACACGGACGACAGGGCCAGGGCCTGCAATAGGATGCAGGCCATGAACACCAGGCTGCCCTAAGTGACTTTCTTAATCTACCACAATCTTGCAAAGCAGATTGTAGGTATAAGATCCAGAACAATTCAGGCCAAAATGGTGAAAATAACAATGTACATATTGATGCTGTAAAACCCATCCTGGGCTGGACCATGGATAATACAAACATTGTGAATACGGACTGTCCAATAGAAATTATTACAGTAAATGAGTATGTATGTAAAACATTTGGTATCAATGAAAGCTGCTCTGATGAAGATATTATAGTAAATGAACATGATGTAAGCACAATATGTGGTCTAGAAAACAGCATGAACCTTATGTCAAAGAATGGTGAAAACGACAGCTTGAGTATTGAAAATTAGGCAAATGATCAGAATGTCTTGAATGAATGTATGGCTGATGAGCTAAATTGTAACGAAAACCAGACAGATCCATATGCTAATGTCAAAGTATATAGGCAAATGTATCCCAGAAACCTAATTGTCAGTCATCTTAATGTAAATAGCTTACGATTGAAAATCAATAAAATAGCTTGTATTACTTGTCAACAGCAGATTTGAAGTATTGGTGCTGAGTGAGACAAAACTAGATTCTTCACTCAAATTCACTCTACGAAATTAATGGTTACACTATGTACAGACAGGACAAACGGTCAAATAGCGGTGGCCTGATAGCTTACGTATCAAAGAATATTCCCTCGACTATAGGGTCTATAAATATATGTAATGAGGACTTAGAATGTATGTCAGTAGAACTAAACTGTAATGGTACTAAAATCTCTCTTCTATGCATGTACAAGAATCCAAAAATGAGCTCTAAATGTTTCAAGCAGAGTTTCGAGGAAACATGTGAAAAAATCTTAGATGAACATGAAAATGTAATAATTATAGGGGATTTAAATTTCAATATGCTAAAAAACAACATATGGAAGCCAAGATATATTAGTAAGAATGACAGAGGACTGGCACCAGGCCTTTAGACACCGGACTAACAGTAGGAATTGTAGCAATAGACTCATCAAAAGCATTTGATTGTATGCCACATGGCCTCCTCCTTGCCAAATTGAATGCGTATGGCTTTAGTACAAACTCGTGCAGTTAACCTAAATCATATTTAGTCACCAGAAAACAAAGGGTAAAAATAGCAGATACTTTTTCAGATTGGGTTACTAACATTAAAGGAGTGCCACAAGGATCAATATTAGGGCCTTTACTGTTTAATATATTTCTTAATGATTTGCTTTACGAAAATATCAACTCAAAAATGTACAATTATGCAGATGACAACACCATAAGCTATACAAACCAAGATATAAATGTTATAAAATCTAAACTCGAAACAGACTGTACGACAGCAATAAACTGTTTCACTCAAACTTCCTGAAGGCAAATGCAGATAAATTCCAGCTGATGTTCCTAAATCGTCATATGACAAACATAGACATATCCATACAAATAAAAAATTTTGATATACAAGCATCAACTTCAGTTAGCATACTAGGTGTAGCAATTGACCAGAAGTTAAACTATAACTCTCATATAGATGGTATATGTAATCAGACAAGCAAACTAATTAATGCTTTGAAAAGAATAAAACAATGCCTAAACCGACAATGTAAAATCATACTCACATGTCACAATACTACTTTAAAACAAGATTACAGATTATATTCAAATTTATAGCCTTTACGTAGATTGGAGCTTTTGTGGACTGAATTGCTGTTCTATTGTTGCCTTGTCCATTATGACTATAGTGGAGTGAAGCATTATCTTCTAAAAAAAGAGAAAGGTCGAAAGTACATGAGCAGTTATTTTGGGAAAAGTGGTATTCTGGATTTTGCAAACCATCATGACTCATTCTCATGATATATAACACAAAACTCAAAATACAAGTTATCAAGGTAATTTTTAAAGGCAATCAACTCATTCAACACTGTTTATCTCCCATATGAAGTTTCTACCAATACTTCAAGATACTGCATTGCTATCAATATCTGTCTTTGGTATTCTCCAGCAGGAAGTCACTGAGTGGCCCGGCCCTATTCAACTCTCTGAGGTAGTCAGCTTGACTACTTGATGGCAAATTGGGTGCCACATGAGTAGGCTACCTTCAGTCATTTTCACAACCTTTGTTTAGAATGTTCCTTGTGGTTGCATGAAAAGGTGCTCAAAGTTACTTTAATCTTAACAAAGAAACCATACTAGTCTATTGATTAATGACAGTCACTAAACGATGTAACCGCTAATAGGCCTGTTCTATATTTGGTGTAAAGATTCTGCTTCTTTCGCCAAAGGTCCCTCAAGTATTAGCTGCATGTTAGCTGCATGTTAGCTGCATGTTAGCTGCATGTTAGCTGCATGTTTGCAGCATGTTAGCTGCATGTTAGCTTCATGTTAGCTGCATGTTTGCAGCATGTTAGCAGTATGTTAGCTGCATGTTAGCAGCATGTTAGCAACATGTTAGCTGCATGTCAGCTGCATGACAACTGCATGTTAGCTGCATGTAATTGATTTTAAACAAACAAAATTTCAGGTATGAAGGTCAGACCAATGAATCAAAGAACAATTTACACTGCACTAATTACAGCAAATAACAGTCTGACATTGGAACAATATACACCAATCTCACATTTCTATCTGGTATGTGCATTTTCCAGAACTCTTGTGTGTCACTGGGTTATGGTATTAAAGTTCTAACAATGAAATTACACAATAATTAAATGTTCATGTGCTGAATGTATATGATTCTTGTTCAGACAAGCAGACAATTCAGAAACACTGCCTAAACTGAACAAATATGAATCTATTTCTCATATATTTGTACAAAACGATTTTTTAAGTAGACACTCAGCCTATGGGCTAAATAGTTTAACCAATCATTTTGCTAAACTAGATAAACTAGCAAAGAATTAGGTCGGTGGGCTGTGAGGTGACGAAACACAGTGAGAAGGACTGTGTCACTCACTATCAGCAATGAAAAAATTTTTTCTAATAGAGGCCTTCGTTAATGTGAAAAAAGTTTGATGAAAAAAAAAAAAAAAACAAGAGTGGCGTCATTTCTTACTGAGAATTTTCTGTTAACAAAGGCTTGCTGGCATAGATTAATAATTCATGAATAGTTCTCCATGTGTGCCATTAAACAATACCCTATAGAAAAATATCAAGAAATGATACCTTGCTGAATACAGCTTTGTCAGTCTGGCAGTCTGGCTATTTTAGTAGAGTAATTATATACAATGTGGAAGTATTGCTTGACCTTACGACAATATTTGGTAACATAAATTTTTTGCCAGTTCATGAATAAGATTGTCAGGGGAACTAGTACCTTGACTGATTAATGAAAAGCCAGGGTTGGTCACCTAGTATTAGAGTCAGTGTTTTATCCAGTTAAAAGCTGGGGAGGGTACCACCTCCACCTGCAAGGGTAAAGAAAACTGTCACATATACAGTTAGTTTCATTAAATACAGTCGACTCTAGACAGCTGTAGCGACCTATACCTGACTGTGATCTAAAGATGCCAAAGCCGGCTGCTTCTGTCCACTTCTATAGTTGATAGTCGGCGTACATTTATCACCAGAAAAGTGTAAATATTGGCAAATGTAAGAAATGAATTTATTAATGCATTCACTTCCATGTAACAAAGAGATTTCCATATCTATAGTCACAGCAGCCGACAACATAGTCCAGAAAACTATACAGTTAGTTTCATAAAATATGGTCGACTCTAGACAGCTGTAGCAACCTATTCCTGGTTGTAACTATAAATGGCTAAAGCCAGCCACTTCTGTCTACTCCTAGCTTATAGTTGGCTTACTGAAAAAATATTAGTCTTGGCAAATGTAAGAAATTAATATAGAATAAACATGTATTTTTAGATCCGGCTTTGAGTAGCCAGCTAGGTAGCATCTTATAGCAGATGTTGTCTAGCTTTGTCCAGGTTCAGTTTGACAGGCTGTTTTTAATGAAACTAACTGTATAGCATATCAGAACCTCTCCATTAAGTCTACCCAATGTGAGACATTTATAGTATGACCAACTACATGAGTGCAAAGGCCCCAGTGGTCAGACCATGTCATGGAGGAACTGAGGTCTTCCCGAATGATGGTAGCTTAAGCCCTAGCCACACTAGCCGGTTTTGCCGTAGTGACCCGTAGTATTACGCAATTGTTACGCATCGCGCTACCCAGCTCCAACCCGGCGGCTACAAAACGGCTACCCGTGGATACCCGGCGATACCCACCAAGCACCCGTGGGACCCGTGGCCAAGCCGGGAGTTTCGGGCCCGGTAGCCGGTTGTGTGCCATGCTGGCACAACCGTGGAAATCTCCCGGGTTTTCAAAAAATGAAAAATACCCGTGGAAGCCAGCGGATGACCTGTAGAAACCGGCGGGTGACCCGTAGAACCCGGCGGGTGACCCGTAGAATCCGGCAGGTGACCCGTAGAACCCGGCGGTTTGTCTGTGCCTAAAGTTACCCGTAGTAAAGCCGGCGGCTTGTTCAGGGGTTCTACGGGTAACCCGCCGGCTTTTTGCTACCAGCGTCAGCGTAGGCAGGGAGGGGGGGGTTGTATATACTTTCTAATATTAGTTCGATTTTCGTCACATAAAACTGAATTGTAGTATAGTTCATACTGATTCTATACATGTTTTCGGATCGTAAATTGACCAAATATGCAGCGAGATATTCGTCTGAGAAGGCAGGTAGGCGGCAAACACTAGTGCTCCCTGAAGCGTCCGCGCCCAGACTGTATTAATGCAGCAAGCTGAGCGCTTCTTTAAAAAGCTGCTGCTCCCTTAATATTAGTCCGATTTTCGTCAAATAATACTGGATTGAAGTATAGTTCATACTGATTCCATACGTGTTCTCGGATCGAAAAATAGACCAAATATTCAGCTAGATATTCAATCGGACTAATATTAAATTGAGCAGCGTTTGATACAGTCCGGGCGCGGACGTGTGCGGGAGCACCACTGTTTGCCTCTGCCAACCTAGCTGCCTTCTCAGACAAATAACTCGCCTAATATTTGGTCTATTTTCGATCCAAAAAAACGTATGGAATCAGTATGAACCATACCACAATTCAGTTTTATTTGACAAAACTCGGACTAGTATTAGAGGAGCAGCAGCCTTTTAAAGTATATACAACCCCCCCCCCCCCCCCCTCCCTGCCTACGCTGATGCTGACACTGCGAGTTACTCCTACAACTCGGCGGGTTACTCCTGGAAGCCGTCGAGTTACTCCTACTACCCGTCGGCTTACTTCTAGGACCCGTAGAACCCGCGGAGTGACCCATAGAACCCGCGGAGTGACCCGTAGAACCCGCTGAGTGACCCGTAGAACCCGCGGAGTGACCCGTAGAACCCGCCGAGTGACACGTAGAACCCTTTTTGCCACCAGAATCCGTCGCCAACCCGGCTAAAAAAGCTGTTGCATAACCGTTATGTAATACTACGGGTTCACTAGGCAAAACCGTCTAAGTGTGAAAGGGGCTTTAGACACCGGGCACAGGGCACCTCCAATCCAATGTCTCATGCAGGGACATGCAGTTGGGATGTAGCTCGTGCAGCGTGCCCGGGCCAGGGATTGATAGATATATATATACATACTTACATGTGGAAAGTGCTGCCCTCTAAGCCAAGTTCTTGCCAATATCGAGGGTTGATTGATGAGGTGAGAGAGACAGGTTAGCAATGATAATGGAATATTAACTTGTCACACCTGTCCTGTTGTCAGTAATTTGTCTTCAGTGTAGCCTTTATATACCGATACGTGCTAATGTTTCTACAAATTTCATTTTTTCCTTACATTTACACATTTTTCTTCCACTGAAAAAGCATGGTGGGCTGTGAGCACTATATTATTGTAATATCATACAATATTGTGTTGTAATTCCTCAATGCCACTTTTCTGGAGCTTACTCAACGTATATGCTGCATTTCCCAGAGGCAGAGGTAATGATGAGATGATGAGCCTGCATCATGTTATACATTTTAGGGGCTGTAGTTTACTTGACACATAAGGAAAATCTCTGAATGTGCAGCCGGGAGATTCGCCTTCATAATTGGTAATTTTTGGGAACAACCTTGATATTCAATACCCTGTCACTTCTTCTAACTGTCTCTTATTAAGAATATCATACGTGGATATAGCTGGCCAAAAGAATTAAAAAAGTCAATTAAAAACAAAATTCAGTTTAGTTCAGTACTTTAAATACATGGATGGTGGCTTAACAGATATGTGGTTAATTACTTAGCAATATAAACTGGTGAAAATTACTGTAGCCTATCAATTCCTATGGAAAACAGGGTTTTTAAGGGTTCCCTGTATTAGGGTTGGCTGCTGCATCAGACTTCAAAGCCACGTGACAAAAAACTCCCAAGTTTACCCTGGTTTGCCGATGGAGCCACCAGAACCATGGTTTACCACAGGGGTCAATGCTCTAGTACCCTAATTCCCCCAGCATACTTTCGTCTGCAGGCCAGCTAGACTTCAGAGGTTCATATGAGACAGGGATAAAGGCTGGAAGGGGAACTAGCGGTGGTACAACTGTAGTCAGGTAAAGGTGGAATGTTCATACAAGTGGGTTACTGAATCTATTGATACATTGAGTTGCCATCATCATGCCGCATTTGATTATAAAAAATTTAATATCAGTCAACTGCAGGAGTTGAATTATTACATTTCTTTCAATGTGTGACGTATGCAAAATTCACCTTGCATGTATTCTTTTCAGTAACCCACAAGCTTATAGATAATAATTTATATTTTAATATCTTGCATGATCATAAATGAATTATATAGGAAACAAGATAACGATTTTAGTAAATTACTAAAAAATTTGTATGGTATGTCATTATATATATATATGCTTTTATTGACACAGTAATATCATACATGATACATTTGTCAAAAAATAACAGATAAAAAACGTGTACTAAGTCTACTTCTACTCACTATTTCTGTATTCAATATGTATAAATACATGGTATAAAAGTTAAAGGTATACATTATCAATGGATTATCTATACATCCATGGTCCCAGTTGCTGAACAATAGCACGGTAATATGAGCATTAAGTTTCGTTTACATACATTTGTTAAAATATATATATATATATAGACATATATCACATGTATACAGTAACCCTAAATACATATATTACTGCAGTTAATACTGTTCATTATCACAATGTTAATTTAAGTACAACATTTGAATTAGGAGTATATATAACAAGGCATCGTGCACAGTTATGTACATGAGTGTAAAAGCACATAGATCACAATATATAAAAATGCTTGTAGTGCAGAAACTGCTAGTTTGGGGGGGTGATGGTTAATGCTCGACAATGGTTGATGACCCAACCATTCATTAGGCATCAATATTTACATGAAATTTTCCAAGGGATTTTAACAACTCAGGCTGTTTTGATTTCATGATGGTCTTGAATTTGTCTTCTTTGTTTAGTTGCTCAAAATTTTCTATGTGATCATTAGCTATTTTAAAGAGGTCCTCACGACTAAGTGTGTTATGTGGGCATACTATGAGACAATGTTTTTCATCTTCGATTGCATGCATATTGCATTTTAGGCATAATCTCTCAACTGCTGGCAATATAGTGTTTTCATGTCTCCCTATTTCAATTCGTAAATTATGTGAGCTTACTCTAAATCTGGCTATTTTATTATACATTTTTCTGCTAAGGTTTAGTAGAAGGTAGGGTTCTAGCCTGTAATCAGTCTTGATGAGTTTATAAGTTCTAAGTTTTGGCTGTAGTGTAGAGTCATTGATTTCAGCTAGCATAGTTTCCTGACATTTCTCATAGATTTTAGTCATTACTAGCATCACCTTCACTAGATATATAATTATAATAACAATAATTTTATTCGCACAAAATTGTACAAGAAAAGTTGAAAAGTTATATGAAAAATTTGCAGTTTAAGTTAATATGTTGAAATTAAATAGATTAAAGATTTTATATCGTCCATCGTAAAATTTGGCAAATGAAAAGAACCTTTTGTTAGGTCTCTTATTTGCTGTACTCTATTATTGTCAATAACTGATCTGACCTCTGAACTGCAATTTCCTTCTCAGATCACATTCAGGATATCGCCATTGCTTTGAAATTTCATGGAAATTTCCGTACATAATGCCATGTTTAGCGACATTACATATAAATTTTACTGTAGAATTTTCATTGTCAGCAACATACCAGTACAGTTTTAGAAATCGTTTGTATAACTGATCCAGGAAAGAATCTTTCTGGCAGTGACAATTTGTCTTAAATACAGGTCCTAAGCCTCATCCTCAGACACTAATCAGTATTATATATTATACATGTGTGTAGTACCAAAGCCATGTATGCCCCTTCCTCAGGTTTAGATGTTTTATTGACACTTTTCCATGTATTTCGAAAAACAAAAAATTCTTAGGCAGGGTGGATACAAGGGTGAGTCAGTCAGTCAGTCAGTCAGTTACTTACATTTTGCTATATTATGACATTTATATTCCGGTCTAAATCTTAACATAAACTTTTGTGGTTACTCAAGACCATTTTGCATAAACAATATCACTCTAGCATGAAGAATGGATTGAATCAGGTAGTGCAGCCTTCTACTTTCTTGACCTATGTACGTAAGAATTTATTTATTTTGAATTCACACACAAATGTTATCAGATTATTATAGGCATTATGATAATTTTTAGGCTTTAGACATGGTAATTTGTTACAATGCCTACTTCTATAAGTCAGAGCAAGGATCTCATCATGCCTCTTGGGCTAAATCATTGGGGACCATCTGAAAACGATAAACTGCTGAGAATATTTATCTTTTAGAAACTTTCTACTTTTAATCAGAAGTTATATAAATCAGTTTATCTATATAATTATTATTATAACACGTTATAGTACATTTACTTTATACCCAGATAGCATTCCAAATCGGGCAAGCGTCGTTTCTACATTGTTTCGACGTCGCCAACATCGCACCGACATCGATACGATTTGGAATGCTTACTGGGTATAAAACATTCAAATGCACTTGACAATATAACGATTAAATCATAGTCTAAAAGTCTATAAAATCGAATTAAAATGAAGTCAACTGATGTAGATAAACTAAAAATAGAAGAATCGGGTAAAGACAGCGCCTGTGTTGAAAACTACGGTGTCTAGGAGGGGACATAGACATTATTTTCATATCTCATTCCAACAAGAGAAAGAATTGTTCTAATTAAGGAGAAAGTAAATTGTTCTAACGAGAAAGTAAATCGTTCCAACGAGATATTATCTCCTTTATCTCTTTAAAATGAGATACTATCTCATATGAACAAAATAATATCTCGTTCTAGCGAAATAACATATCGTTCTAAAGAAATGATATCTTGTTCCAACGATAAAGTATCTTGTCCTAACGAAAAACGAAAAAAAGTTGTTCTCGTTTGGACAAGATAGTTTTCCGTTGGAACAAGTTATTATTTTAGCATTATTTCGCTAGAATGAGATATTATCTCACTTGGTCCAGATAGTTTTTCATTGGGAAAAGATGTTATCTCCATGTCCCCTCCCAGCCACTGTAGAAAACGGACACTAACGTGTTTTTCCTTTAGTGGGGAGGTAAGCCATTCCACAGCAAGGTATTATTGAATGGGTCTAATTATGTTTAACAAGAACCATTTTGGATGGAGTCAATTAAGAGAAATACAGATAGATAGATAGATAGATAGATAGATAGAAAGATAGGTAGATAGATAGATAGGTAGATAGACAGATAGATGGATAGACAGATAGATAGACGGACAGATAGGTAGACAGATAGATAAATAGATAGACATACAGACAGATAGATAGACAGATAGATAGACAGACAGATAGACAGATAGATAGTTAGATAGATAGATAGTTAGATTGATAGATGGATAGATAGATAGACTGATAGACAGATAGATAGACATACAGATAATTAGATAGACAGATAGACAGACAGATAGACAGATAGACAGATAGATAGATAGATAGATAGATAGACAGATAGATTGACATACAGACAGACAGATAGACAGATAGATAGACAGACAGATAGATAGACAGATAGACAGACAGATGAACAGACAGATAGACATATAGATAGATAGATAGATAGACAGATAAATAGATAGATAGATAGATAGATAGATAGAATTTGGGGAAATATCATGATAGGCAGAGAGAAATTTCCGGGAAATATCAGCACAAATTTCCTAATAGGGAGGGGGGGGGGCACTGTACATGCCACTTCGTATAGACTACAATAATGAATAGATTCCACTTTTCGGATTAGCTAATACAGTGTAAATACTGAGATTAAATATGATCAATCAATCAATCAATCAGTAGATCAGTCCATCAATTCATCCACCCATTTATCCATCTATCTATCTTTCTTTCTTTTTCTTTCTTTCTGTTTTTATTTCTTATTTCTATCTTTTTTTTCTTTCTTATTAATTGCTATCTTTCTACATTTCGTTTTTTCTTTCTTTCTATCTTCCTTTCTATATTTCTTTCTATCTTTCTTTCTTTCTTTTTATCTTTCTTTCTTTCCATCTTTCTTTCTTTCTCACTTTCTTTCTATCTATCTTTCTTTCTATCTCTTTCTTTCTATCTTTCTTTCTTTCTATCTTTCTTTCTTTCCATCTTTCTTTCTATCTTAATTTCTTACTTTTTTACTTTCTTTCTATCTATCTTTCTTTCTTTCTTTCTATCTTTCTTTTTTTTATTTTGCTTTTCTCTAATACGTTTTTACCCTTCAAACCAACTTATACATTATTAATATGCATTATACTTATTATTACTAATTTACATTTTAAAGAATTTATTTTTACAGTGAACATTGTTTAAAATGAAATGAAGTTCCTATTGTGACAGATATCTAGCAAACAAGCTCAAACAGCCATTGACTTGTGAACTTTATTATTAAGACAAGAAACTTGAGTTAATGAGGCTGACTTATCAAAGGATGGATATCATCATAATGTACACTGCTATCTGAATACAGTACACACCGGGTCAAGGAGTTCACAGCTGATATTTGACGGGGCAGTCAAATGGGGGGGGGGGGGGGGGGGTGTGTTAATTGGCTATCAGATAAGAGGTATGTCTCTGCCTGACCTCTGGGGTAAAACTTCTATCATTACCATTCTGTCGGGAACGCTAGAATTTATGAAAACAAACTCTTACGAGCAATTTTTTCCCCTTACGATCACTTTTGATGAAAACAAATCATGAGTAAACTAGAGACACTGGGTCATTTTTTAGTGATGGTTTTAGGTCGATAGGGCAACTGGAACATATTCAGAAACATGTTTAAAGGTGAAAACCGGCCTCAGTACATTCTTTAAAATGAATGGTAGCGCTAGAGCGCTACTATTTCGTGATAATTCACTCGACTGCTAATAGTGAATGTAATGGCATTCCTCAAGGAAGCCCTATACATCAAGGCATACATAAAAATGTTACAAAGATCGCATAGGTCACATATCGGGGTTCATATGGGGCACTGGGTTAAACACATGTTGCGCATGCAGCATGGAGAACACAGAATACGTTTTCGCAGAACACATTTTTCAAGTAGGCTAAACAAATGATTTTTTTTCTGATAGTGTACCACTCTAAACTATACATACACCATGGACGTAAAAGCCATGCATACACATACAAATAGTATAGAGAATATTGTGGCATGTGCGGGAATTGACATTCATACATTTGTACTTTTTTTGTATTGCCTATCAGCCAAATTTAATAACAACTTTAGGCCTAATACAATATCAGGCAAATAAGGAAAAGCAGCATTTTTGCAATCGAAATCGTGCTCTTTTTGTGGGTTCGCAGAATAAGTAATTAATGGCGTATATTTGATGTTGTAGGAAAACCGCGTGAGTCACTGCTCTGTTTGACCATGGAGTCTCTAGTGACTCCATGGTTTGACAGATCAGACGAGGTGAGTGCGTCATGAACGTCTTCGATTCACGATTATTTGAGACCATTACTCAAGTCAATTATCATGTCGCTGAATCCAGTATAGTAGTGTCCCTCCTTTGCCTCCGCAGTCAAGCGTGACGAATGACCTACGAGGGAGGGGGGTCCACGCAGTTGACCTAGTTTCTGGTTCGAGGGTCATGGGCATGACCTAGTTTCGTTTATGACGTCATTGTATAGCACCCGATCGGTACATAATACCAAAGATTACCATATGTATGATAATACATACTAGATCTATATATGAC
Source organism: Alitta virens (assembly GCA_932294295.1). Taxonomy (NCBI): domain Eukaryota; kingdom Metazoa; phylum Annelida; class Polychaeta; order Phyllodocida; family Nereididae; genus Alitta; species Alitta virens. The sequence continues at coordinate 42,036,694 of OW028577.1, read as the reverse complement.
TATATAGTATGGTACCAGTAAATAGACCCGTATATGACTATATAGCATAGTACCATAGACCTGTATATAACTATATTGTATAGGATCAATACATAATAATCGTAACCTAATGTGACACGTGGTGACACGTGCTGAGCAGTGCTGAGCAATAAATTGCACCCCCCCCCCCCCCAGGACAATCGCATGAAAGCTCATGAAGGCCAACAAAAGACCTCGTGCGTGACCGACATCTATGTCAACTGTGTCAACTGTGTAAACCGTGTCAGCCAGTGCCTAGTATAAGCCACTTTTCTTTTTCACAAAACACATTTCCACACAGCTACATATATAGTACATACCTAGAGAGGTGTATTACCCTGAGAGATAAATAATAAAACACAAAAACAACGCCTTATAATTCCTTATAGGTATATCAACATTTTAAAATTAATCATTCATTAATGAACAAAATTATATGAAACATCAGATATCATATCAATTGATGCCACTACATCGCATAATTATATTGTACCAAAACATTGTACCAATACATTGTACCATTACATTGTACCAATACTTTCACGCTCCAGTAAAACCAAAACTAGGTCACGAAACTAGGTCAAGCGCTAGGTCACGAAACTAGGTCAACCTCGTGACCCCGTGACGTCATTACCGAAACTAGGTCATTCATCACGCTTGACTGCGGAGGCAGAGGAGGAACACTACTACTTAGCATGTTTTCGTCTTTATTAGCAACTTCTTGAGCTTCCTTATGTGGGCAAGTATACAACCGCTATTTCAAGTGATATGGCTGCAATTGGGGATGGTGCTGAGTAACCAGACCCCATTGCATTACATTGGACTTTTTTCACTCTTTAGATGCTTATGGATCATATTTAGATCTTTAAACTTGGATCATTTAGTTTTCCTCTGTCCTACTTTCAGCTGAAAAGATGCATATTCTTTCTTCCAAGGAAAATTTATATCAAACTGCGCTGATAATTAGGGTGATTTTTAGGGAAGCGTATTACTGCCACCGAAAAATAGAATTATAATTATGTACTCCTGGCATAGTATATGGAAGGCTTTTTACTTTTTTACATTTTTGTCAAGACTTTCCATTATGAAAAACACAAGAATCACATTTCCACCACATACGTTAAAAAGTGCAAGTGCTATAATTTTGATATGGAGCAATGGTTGCGCTACCAGGGGGGGGGGGGGGGGGCGCATGCACACTAAAAAATTATTGTCTGTTTTCAGACAAATAATTGTATTGCTGTTGTCCACTCAACAGTCTGTTTAAAATCAGTCATTATATTGTTTGTTCTTAATAAAATAAATTAATGTTAATTGGTGTCTGGACGTGGACACATGGATGTAGTAGAGATGATTGAAGTAAATGTAATTCAGCATATTAAAATAAGAAGAAAGATGAATTTTGTGGTATTTATGCATGTATGTATTAGATTATTAGTTGCACTTTTCATTGATGTTGTTTTCATCTCTTTGACCTACCTACCCAGGATAGATAGATAGATAGATAGACATACATACATACATATATACATCCTTAGTCAACAATGTGTCATTGACATTTTAACCTATATAAGGTATATATAGCTAGCATGGGTACATGAGCTTATACTCTATACCTACGAATAAGGGATCACGGTAAAGTTTTGTGTCATAATAGACAATTAAGGTGCGTAATATTCATTTAATCACGTTTGAACATTTTTCTTGTAATGAATTTGACAGTATATTACTTTGTACCTATAAGCATGATAAGATATTTACTTTCAGCCTGCAATATAAAGCAATAATTATGGCAAAGTGGTGCTTAATTATGTAAGAATACATTTTTTAATTTTAAGCAAATGAATTGATTATATCTGATAATTAATCAGTATATGCAGCATCAATAACTTAGAGACATGACACTTCCAGTACTATATCGGTTTTTTTTCTTATAGTCTACTGCAAGTTAGATATTATACATCATAGTGATGAAGTTATGATTATATAATACAGAAATAATGAGTGATGGTTTAATTAAATGACTTAATAAAGTGCAAATTTTACCTCACTGTCTCATGAGATCTTTTTTACAGATAGGGATAATCAAGCAAATCATTGTTAGCTTATAATATTAATGATATTCATAAACACAGATGTCAATTGGTATTTCTGCATTTTGTTTCAAAATGAAGCACCATGAAAATGAAAAAAATGTAATACAATTATGTTTAGCGCAGAATCTTCTTGTTAAGTTCTTATAATACCTTGATTAGGCACTGAGACAGTAAAAAATTCATATTTATTATAAGATGTTTTTAGGTAAATACAGAATTCACAAGTTAACAAAATTTTTACAAATTATTTGCATTTTTTAAAAAATATAATTGATACATATTTATTCCGTTAAATGCTGATGGATTGTGTGTTTATTTGTCAACTCAGGTAAGTCGACAAGAAAACATATTATATCAGTGGCGGCCGGAGGGGGGGGGGGGGGCGGTGCAAATGAACGGGGATCCATATGGGGGGGCAACTACTGGAGTTGGGCACTTCAAAGGTCCTATAATAATGACCATATGCTTTTGGACATCCCTTGATTTTACCCCTTTTTGAGATCAAGAATAGGCAGCCCAACACCAAGCTATTGTCTTAAAATGTATACAACTTGAGTCACACGACCATTACGGTCTTATACAAGTGATAATAACAGAATTTCAGAAATGCTAAAGACATTTTGCATAAACATTAGCATGTATGATCAATACTAAGGTATATAATAATATGTTATATAAAATCAATATGATTGGTAAAAGGTTGTACGGAATAAATTCGAGTTATGCATATCACAATAATGTTGTATGGTTAATCATGAGAAAACTGATTATGTATGCAATTTCTTATCATGCAATTTCAAGGCATTGCAACCAGACAAAATTCCCAAATCTGAATCCCAGTTTAAGCTGAGCAAATGGTATGAGGAACATAGGTTTTCAAATACCAAGGGCTCAGAACTCAGAACATATTTATTTCACATTACACATATTAATCATTTATAAAATTTAACATATAAGAAACATAAGAATGAAATAAAAGATAATACATGTAATATGAGGGGACATCTCTAAGATATTTGATATATTGATACTGAGATGCCCCCCCCCCCCCCCATGGTTTCCTGAGGACTCCCACCAATTCCATCACACCTTGATGCTACTATTTAATATCCTTTGTCAATGTGCTTGTGTTCGACACACAGATGATGTAGATGTCTTCATGAAAACGATATTCAATGAAATTCACATACTTGGCAGTATTTTCAGATTGGTAAAATGATATTGACTTAACGTAAAAAAATATGGAGCGAAATAATGAAACTATGCAGGAATTTTAAAGGTCATGTCTAAATATGGAAGGGATCAGTGGATCTAGCCAGATCTAATAAAATTCTAATGATTAAATACCAGATGGATTGACAATCATTAAAGAATATCAATTTCCATCTGTATCACAATATATTTTTTTTACTTGAACCACTCTGAAATAAAATAGAGTAGGGGAGATTGGGAACATTGGGAGCCTGCCATATATAAAGAAATCAGAAAGTGGCCTTATTATGCTGAAGTAGGCTCCATGATGTCCCAATGTACCCTATATCCAACACTCTACATAGATCACCACTGTTATTTTGAATGAATAGTCATAATTTTCTAGTACTTAAACTTAATTGATATATATTTAGTAGCTCCAGAGATTATCCAGTCATGAATAACACGTGCTCTGATTTGGCTCACCTTTCTGACAGGAGAGCTCCGCAAAAAGAACATTTGCTGAGGACAAAATAGACAGATAGATAGATATATAGATAGATATACAGATAGATAGATAGATAGATAGACAGAAAGACATGAATGAATTATTTCATATTTCTCACAATTCAACAGATTTGTCATAACAATTTCCACACTTCTCTAGTTTCTAAGGGGAGTTTAAAACTATTTCCCACTCTTAAGATGTGGCCATTTGCTGCAGGAGAGGGTGACAGGAGGGAGGGTGAACAACCAGCTGATCGCTTATGCCCTGCTCTGCTTGTATCCATATGGGGTATAAGAACGTTGGGCAAGGGATAAACTCAAATAACCTAATTACACAATGATATTCCAGCAAGACATTGTGTGCAATAAAACATTGATTGACTATATAATTACATAAAAATACATCAGCCCCCCAATTTAAAATAAATCGGTTTTAAATTGGGGGGCTGATGTATTTTTATGTAATTATATAGTCATGGATTCACTATACATATATAGTTAATGATAACAGAGATATTGCAATAAGACTGTTGCTCTTCTGCAGTTATGTGACATATTGCACAGATTTCCACTATCATAGTGTTGATTGGATGTATTAGGTAGGCTAATGTTTTCCTTTGTTTATCTGCATACATATTTTACCAATGTAAGCAATATATTATATACATGTCTACTTACTTAAATTTTACTCTAAGAATTTGAAATATTTCTTTATGGACTGTTTTACTGGATAGCTAGTCTCAGCATTAAATGTATTACTTTTTTTTGTCTCAACCATACACAGTTATGTGTAACTATATGTCATATTCTTGACTTTACTAATGAATGACTGTCTCAACGCTCTTTTTAGCCCGACTATCTTGCCAAATCATTTGACAATAAGGCAAGATCTGATTTACATTTTTAGATAACAGCGCTAGTATTTTATTTATTAATGCAATTTAATCTTCCAGTAAGCTATGTTGACACACTGGACCAGGCTTAGACAAGGGGGTTGTTTGTCTAAGCATTGATGTATAAAACATGCGACTTATTTGAAGAATAGCACAATTTAGCAGTTGAGTTGTGACATTTAAATTTGGAGGAAATTTATCATAAACTGTGAAGTTACTAAGTGGTTTTTTTTTAAAGTTTTTTTAAAATGTCTAAAGTAATAAAATATTTTTGACACAAACCCATAGGGTTCAGCCATGCAGAGATCGAAAAAATCTTTTGGTTTAAATGAAAAGATGGACAACTTTTGGTTTAAACGAAACAATCTTTTTGGTTTAAACCAAAAAAACATTTTTCGTTTAAAAACCAAACAATTTTTTAGTTTAAAACTTTTGGTTTAAGCGAAAAAATCTTTTGGTTTAAATGAACATTTTTTTTTGGTTTAAACGAAAAATTCTTTTGGTTTTCATTTAAACCAAACGGTTTTTGGTTTAAACTAAGCAATACGCTTCGGTAGATTTCTGTGATTCGATGTATGTTTTACATTATTTGCTTAAGCTTGATAATACACTTTTAACACGCAGATATCCTCCTCCAACGATGAATTTCAACTGCCTCAACTTCTTTGTGACCGCCACCATTGCATCGCACATTTTACTTTGCGGTAAGTAAGAATAAGTCCTGGATTATGCCATTAAGAATGTCTCTACATTTTACATCAAGTCATTATTTTCATTTAAGGCTCTTGCAGAACTTACATACTGTGGGTTGCAAAAGTATTCACCCCCCTAGAATTTGCAGGTTCCAGATGTGATAATTTACCATAGTAGTTTTAATTCTTAAGCACTTTGCAACTAACATGTATTGTGACATGACTTCTCCACACATGAACATTTTGGAGCAGGGGTATGACATTGTGAATATTTTCATTGTTGCAGTCGATTTTCACCAGGTTTTCTCTGAATTTGCTGAAATTCACACAGGACACAGTTCATATAAAATACAATAGAATGTTAGCTGGCTGGTTGAAAATATGAGGAACTTACGAAGACCAATAAATTCATAAAAATGCATCAAAATTACATCTTATTTTTCGAAGCTCATTTTTAGCTTTTTGTACAATGAACAACCAAAAGTGAAAGTTTCCAGACAGACACCCAAAAACTTGCTACTTAATCAAAAGAAGTGGAAAATATAGCATTTTCATGAATTTGAATCATGTGGTTATGTTTCTTTAATTTAAAAGTGCCAATGATATTGCAATTTATTTTCTGTAACTTAGCAGCATGACTAGAAAACAACCTTTGAATAAAAAGAAAGAAAATATTCGTGAGCCTTTAGACCGTAAAATGCCCCTACCGCTAGATTGACATATGCATGTGTATGGGTTTGCACACGCACATGTTTTGTACCATTACATAATTGTCATTAAATTAGCAAAATATGGTAGATTATCACCTCCAAAAATTATAGTTGACATATTCACATGCAAACTCCATGAGGGATAAATACTTTCCAACCAACTGTACATATGAAAGAAGCAGTAAGTAAGTGAATCCGCAATGCAATATTCTCAGCTGAGCACCTTATCATCACATGCCAGCAATGGGACATTGTGACATTTTATAAACCCCCCCCCCCCCCTCTTTTTATATATTATTGATAATTACCATTCAAAGGATAAAGATTGGAATCATATTTTTGCAAAGAATCCAATAAAAATTCATGAACACCCTATCTATAGCTAGTTACCATGCATAAAATGGTGATTACAGGCTTTGGTGAAAAAGTGCCGACCTCTATGATGGTGACAAGAAAAGAAGAATTAAGAAAACACCTTGAAAATCTATTCAGCAAGGAACGAAATGATGATGAGTCTGAAGAGAAACAGAGAGTGCAAGATGGCCTGGTGACATTTCTAGTGAATCTGAAATTAAAGTTACCAGAGGATCTCAGCAATCGAGCTGAAGTTGGCATCCACAATTACTCGGATGAAGTAGGTCTATTTATATATTTCTTGATATATCAGAAGATAAGAGTATATAAAATAGAAACACTTTTGATTTTCGCTTAGTTATGCATTCGGTCTAAGCTGTCTTCGTGTTATTGTTCTCCCTTTTTTCTAGCTGCTCAATGGATCCAACATAGTAATGACCATCAAAGGTGACCGATATGGATCGAGTGAGGATGAAATTGCATTGGTTGGTGCACATTATGACTCCACAGAAACCAGCCCAGGCAAGTCAAACGTTAATTCTCCTTTATTCTTCGTAATTGGCAAGAAATTCTGACAAATTTTCAGTTTCGGTTGATTAACTGTCACTTGTCCTCTTGAAAACCTCAACCACGCAAATACCTCATAGTTTATTTTAATGTGAATTAACGCAAATAAGCTGATCATAATTCTTACAAACAATTTGATATTAATATAACACTTCTAAATGTCATTTATTTGGCTATGGATAACCAAGCTAGAGTTTACCTTTCATTTGAATGCACAATGTGCAAATTTAAAAAGTTTATTTACAGCAGTGTCAGACATTGCAGATGAATTCTTTCTATCAATGTTGCTGCAGGTGTTGATGACAATGGCTCAGGCATGGCTGCCTTATTGGAAATAGCACGAGTCATGGTAGATGCTCTTGCTCTACGGAGTTGTTCTCTTTTGAACTCCATCATTGTGGTAGCATTTGATCATGAAGAAGATGTGAGTTTTTATTCGCTTATGAATCGTTTAGTTTAAACGAGCTTATTAACGAACAGCATCGATAAGGGTCTAATGCTAGATGCCATGACACTCTTGATAAGCTACCCCTCTGCTCTTACCTTATATTAAGCATCTATGCTGATGCAGGTAAAAGACCCATCCATGTTTTGCAATCATTGAACTTTATTGATATTTGGTTCAAATTGGTTGCATCATCGATGTTTGATTGGGTAAAGCTTTCATATATTTGTAAGAGAAATGGAAAAATCAGCTTTCAACCTATGACGGTATAGATGACCAGCACATTATCCTGATGATGAATTAATTTATTCAGTTTTACTGATGATTTGCACTGGAACAGCAATTGTTTGAACCAATAAAATATCGACATAAAATCAATCGATGGTGTAGTTGGTTCAGATGATATGGCAAATTTTACAAGGAAAGTGAAAAGAAAGTAAAGCTTACAAATTGTACCTTTTCTTTCATCGACAGGGTTTGGTGGGCAGCGCGAATTATGTAAAACACATGGTCAATGACATCCTCATGAAATATGATGTGAAAACCTTCCATGGTGCATATATTTTGGAGACAATGATGAACTTCGATACTTCTAACAATTCGCAGAAAATGCCTCCTGGCTTTCAGTTTGTAAGTAATTGTAAATACGTGTAGGCCTAAAATCAGATACAAATTAATTTGAATCGTGTAATTTAGAGGAATATTTGGGAGCATAAAAGTAGTCTTGATTTAGATTCTAGGACATTAATGGTCTCAATTATAAAACAAAATTTTTGTCACAGCTGTTGGACCAGAAAATTTTGTATAAATGAGGTGGTCTTAATATTTGGTGGTCTTAATGGATTATATTGTAGAATTTGTCACACAAAAGATAATACATACTCATGCATATACTATAGGCCTTCTCTCAGCCCTGAAATCTAATCATTGCTAATTGTATATTTCTGTAGTTATTTCCAGAAATGTATAAGTTACTTCAACAAAACAATTTTCGTGGGGATTTCATGACGACCATAGTGCGCCAAGACGATTTGCCTCTTGCAAAAATTCTTGCTGACCAATGGTACAGCTTGGTACGAGGGGATTTTGAGACGACCAGCAAATATCGGCAAATAAACATGCCTCTGTTCTTGTCGGGCAACCCAAGGGATTGGCCACGAACCCAGTGGAAGTTGTTAGGAGATTTTATGCGAAGTGACCATTACTCATTTTGGTCCCACAAGAGTAATTACACCGAAGATGGTCTCAAGGCTGTATTCATCACAGATACAGGTAAGTTGTCCAACAATTCATCATGCAGACACTGCGATATACTTAATAAACAAATGATCCATAACCTGTTGAAGACCAACTTGATAAATGAACCTTTTCAACAATGAAAATACCAATCTACCAACCCTCCATTGCACAATTGTTGGCTCGTTAGTCACTTGTCTTAAAATACAGACTCAATTTCATCGCAATATGGCCCCCATGGTAATCATCTTTTCCAATGCCCATCGCCGTTGTCCATCATTCCGTTAGTCTGTCTGATAAATGGTATATTCTAGGAATGTTTATTCTCTAAATATTCCTAGGTTTATTCTTCTACACTGTCAAGTTTTCCTGATAACTGCAGAAACTCAAACATTGAATCAGGCAAATAATTATAATGGGGGAAAAAGTAGCACAAAAGGTCACTGGTCACTGACACCGTAGCAGATAAATACTGTTTGATGAGGTCATGAATAGTGTGACATCATCCATGCAACAATGGTGTAGTGACGTCATCTTATTGTTTTTTTTTAATGTACTATGTACAGTTGTAGTGCCCACAGTCGGCTCTGTTACTTTTTCTCCCCATTGTTACATTTATCAAACAATACAAATTTGCTATGGTCTCAGTGACCTCTTGTGGTACTTTTTCTCCCATTGTAATTCTGGGAAGTAGAAGCCCCAGAGAGGTCAATTTGTAACCGAAAGACGGCGCTAATAACTCATCAAAGCATCAAGGAAAAAGGTAAAAGAGAATCGTTGAATAAGCGTCGCAACGCCGTTACAACGCTTGTTCAGTGACATCCACAAAATAAGTACCTGCTGCAGTTGGTGAAATTTGACAGTAATGTTGTGCAATTTCGATATGCTGACAATATCAGCCAAAAGAAAACATTTGCACTAGTTTCACAGTAAGTAGCTCATTGTAAAAATGAAATTAGGCGTAGGAATTGCACAACTTCGTGCGCAGACGACGCATGGAAGCATTTCCCTCTCAAATTTCAGGGGAGCGGCAAATCGGTCATGAGAAAGGCTGGTGCGGTCGGTGCTTCGCACCGGATCATAGTGCCGCCTTTTGCAAGAAACTGCCAGAGAGGTCAACCTTTTCTTCAAAGGTCAAGGTCAAATAATTAACTCAAACTAGCATTGGCCAAACTGCCTTGCCCTGCATGTTTAATAGTTAAACCAGAATACCATGGACTGTAACAGTTGGTTTACACAATCTTGTTCTTTCTATTGAAGCTAATTTTAGAGGAGTCATGGCTGAGTGCTACCACAATCCATGCGATGACTTTTCAAAAGTGAACGACGACAAGCTGGAATTCTTGCACATTGGTGCTGAGGCAGTTTTTAGATCCCTCTTTATTCATTCTACGGCAAATGAAGGCTTTGATTGTTTGTGTAAGTAAAAATATAGTAGGAACAGTTATAACTGTTGATAGCCATTGTAAATTATTCAATACACAGTGATTTATACACACTCATAATCTTTGCATGAAAGATTTGACACAATCCCAGTTATGGAATTGTATGGTATTTTGCTCACGTGGTTTCATCTCGCAAAAAAGTGGTGTCTTAATTTGAATCAATCTCTCAGAGATGACTAATTACAAAGAGCTGACTAATTTACAAAAAGCATGTTTTCCATGAATACCATTCTATGAAATGTTTTCTAACATAATATTTATTCTATATTTCAGTTTCCGCAGTTGCAGTGCCATCTGTTAGCTTTGGCCTGCTACTTGCAATGGCCACAGTGTGGAAATTTGTGTTGTAAATGATTGCTAGCCACCAGAATTTTCTTTACATTTGTTACCTTTTATGAAATTAGTGATATCTTGGCGTTTTCTTTCATTAGACCTTGTTGTTTCTTAGTTGTCTTAGTGATAATTAAAACTTAATTATTATTAAAGACATCACCCACAAAACAAATTATGAACAATGTCAATCACTGTTGAAATAACCAGCAATGCCACTTGTTCAGCCAATCTGATTTGATTGTTCCATGAAGGACCATTCACGTGACAACAAAATGAACAGCTTACTCGGCACATTGATTAAATTTCTGTCATTTCATGATGGAACTCTTTGTTCAATATTGGCTTTAGTCTCATTGAAAAGGTATGGTTGCGCAGCCCAGCTGCGAAAGTAGTTCCAAATTGGGATGTGGAATGCAATTTTATTGAATTTACAGTCGGTAAGTGCGGTGTAGATCTAGACCAATTCATCAGTCCCTACATGTAGATGTAGGTAGTGTAGACCTACTTGTATAGTCTGAAATACTAAATAAAGGTATTCATATTATGGTATTGTCATCACATAATATGCTCAGGTATAGCCAATCCAAAGTATTAGGATGGATGGGTCTAAAAAGATGGACCAAACTCTCCAATCCATTTACCTTGCATTGTAATAGGCTTAGGTCTGCTGAAAATAATATGTAACGATTAATTCAAGATTATCAAACCATTAAGCATATTTATTAATTCATAACATGTATTCAATTATTTAATCCAGTATCAATGTTTATCATTACTATCCTGCTCATAAACAACTCGCATGAAAACAAGTCTTTAAGGGAAAAAATTAATTTATCACTTTATGTAGGGCAAGCAAATTAAATTGTTTTCTTCCTTGTTGATAGTCAATCTATTGAGATCATTCTAAGAATTAAAATGCCAGTTCAAACTTTAACAATTGAATCTCCATTAATTAATTAAAACATAAGCAAGCTATGAATCTGCATTGGGCTCCATAAGGGTATGCCAGAATGTGTAGTCTCTCCCTGGATTTTGCAGTACATTATTCCAGTGGGTGAATTCGGATTCTTCAGTGGCTCCCAATCCAAGACGAACTTGCCCGATGGCTTCGTCGCTTCGGATTGTCTCACGATTGTATACAGTAAAGGTAAGTCTGGCGTAATTTAAGTCCTCTATCCGTGGAGATATGGTCATGAGGTGCTCTTCGTTATAAACTGGATTCTGCGACTTCTTTCGGATTTTTGTTTGTATTCTGCTTTCTGGCCTCCCAGGTTGTTGTAAGGCAACTCTGACGTAGGCATCTGCAAAGACAGAGGTATGGTATCAATTGAAAGTCACTCAAATCTCCATACAAATCAAAATTTATACAACTACAACACATGACCATTGAGAACCCAAATTCGGAAGAGAATGATTGAAGTGGCGTCGAATGAAAATAGCTTAATGTAGTATCAACTTATATTTGTTAGAAATTATATTATTCATGATAATTACAACAGTACTTACAAAAATGTTTAATCATATTTCTTTGTTCTATTGTCACCACCGATTGTAAATAAAGTTTTATCTTATCTAATCTTAAATTTTAGGACATGAAATTTACATATCGCTGACTTATAATAACCATAAATACCTGGTGGACCTGTTAAGGAATTTTTTGGTAAATCCTTTGCCTGCATGATGATCACAGTAAGTTTTTCTAAACTGGCTTGGAAGCATAATGATATTTGAAACAATCCAAGTTTCTGGAATATAAGAAATTAAATGAGAAAATCAATATAATGTACCAGACGGCAATTAATTTTTTGTCAAGAGTGTAATTCCTGATTACATTTTCCAATTTTTTTAAGATCGATGATGTTCAATGGTTTTAGTTAATAAGCTATGAGTATTACATGTAGTGACCGAGCCAGTTAAAAGTAAAACACATGAGACATGCATGAATAATTCGCTTCAGGATTTGTAATTTTGGAGGATAAACAATTATTTACAAGACAAAAAAATGATAGCCTAAGGATAATATGGATGAAATTCGTGATGGGAAGGACAATATGGATGAAATTCGTGATGGGAAGGACAGTATGGATAAAATTCGTGATGGGGGTGATTAAAATGTGCATAGTTAGAAAAACCAACTCACATTATTCCTCTCCTTGTCCTGTAGCTGACAACTGACATGGATCGGTTCAGCGAGTGTGTAGTCTTGCAGATATACCATGGCCTCACCCAGGAAATCTTTCCTTCGTAAACCCTGGACCTTGTTATAGAGCCTCAGTCTCACTTTCAGACTTTCTAATTGATCTTCACTTATGTCTCTGAATGAAAAAGTCTCATTGGAGTTTGGAGCAACCGGTGATGTTTGACGTTGAAGTTTTCCTGGCATCAAACAGACAGTAATGAATGGCGAAATATGGATGTCTGGTCTTTTGTTCAAGAGACCCCTGTATTGAAGCAATTTTACCACAAGCAATTTTGAATCATCAGTAGTATATTCGATCATCAGATCAACCACACCGTAGTCTGTTCCAGGAATGTACGAGCCATACTCATTGTTTTGATCCATAAATTCATAATTCATGGACAGACTTTTACACAGAATATTGTTTTTGTTGTTATTTGAAACAAGTTTTCTTGGTTCATCTGCGTCTTCCACCAACAGCCTGGGTCCACAGCTTTGCCGCCTACCCTCAGGCATCATAATTCTGTCTCGGTGTTGTGGAGATGTTGGCGATATTGTACGTCGCTTCTCTTTCTTCGGGCTGAACCTAAAGCGAACTTTTTCTGCTGAACGAGGTGAAGTGCTTTCTCTTGGAGAGGGACTTCTACTAAATGGTGAAACTTTCTGATTGCTTTCATTTGAGCTCAAAGGAAGGAGTACTCCAAGAGGAGCCACAACTGATGGCACATTGCGACGTTTGTAACTTGGACGTCTTTCTACCATAACATCATCTGGGTAAGGAAGGGGCGAACCATCACAAGATCTAGACTTCCTACTCGGGACAATCCTATAAGCAGCATCAGGATGAATATCATGGAAAAGCGACTCCTTCCGACGAGTATTTGGACTTTCTCGAAGTGTCTCAAAACCAAAGTTAGTGATTGTTTTGAGATGCGGTAGACTCATAGCTGCCAATGAATAGGGGTCTGCATTGGTTGCCATATCTACTTTCTCACCTGCTAAAGTATTGAACCTCTCTAGACGTGCTGTGGTATTTGATCGAACTGGACTAACCGGGGCTGACCGAGTGCTGTGTGGAGAGCTGGGCATGTTGAGCAGGTTGGGCACAGGTTCTCTGGTGGCTGGAGACAAGCGAGGACTGGTGTGTCCTGAGCATGGCAGACTGTCACTCGATTGGCTGTGAGTGTCACTGTCATCGCGGGATTTCACATCAAGATTCCGTGGTATCTGGAACTGCGGAATATTGCTGGGGGTGAGCACGACACTTCCATAGCGCCGACAACCGATTGCTTGCTTGGTGTGTTCTGCTTGAAGCAACAATGAGGCATCTTTGCACTTGTTGAGCAACCAGTCTTTCACATTGCCTCCTGCACTTTCACTCATCGTCAAGGCCTCTGCAAAAAGAAAAATCCTGCACTTAAAACTACAGCTTCTCTCAGCTCAATCAATTTAAACCAAGAGCATTTCATATTCCCACTTATTAAATGTTATTGCCCTGCTTCGCTTCCCCATAATAGATGTCAAGGGTAATTAGCTTTAATGCTCGTCTAAAATTTCCAAGGAAGTCATTAGAATAATCAAATACTCAGAAAACATATGCTGCATTTGCAGCTGTTCGATTTTTCTTAGGAACTTTAAGCAAACTGGAAATGTGTCATTTAGGTAACAAGCTGGCATTTACCATGCTACAGAATCCCCCTGCAATATTGACATAATCAGCTTAGATGCTCTTCCTGTCTTATTGTGACAGAAATCGGGCAACGAGCAGACAGCACCATGTACACAAATTAGACTGCAGACTGGACTGTGTAATACAGATGCAAATATTGCTGAGTAAAACAGTATTAATGAAAATTCCGTATTTTAGTACTGTTGAGTCCTCGTACAAATTGTTAAAGAGAACTGAAACTTTATGTTACATATCCAAATATTATACAGGTTGGTGGATTGGGGCTTTATAACTTTGAGTATTATCAGATGAAAATTTGACTTTTCATCCAACAGTAGAGCTTCTATCAGGCGCTGCTAATAGATCGAGCTCTTGGAGCTATCATTACTCGGTTTAAACAAATTTTAAATGCTGGATATAATGCATTTAATACGCTTTTTCATACAAATGTTTGTCCAGTTTTAGAATACTGGTCGGGCGTATGGGGATTTAGAAATTATCATCTATGTAGAAAGTACAATACAGAGCACAATCTTGGGAAACATAATAAAACACCATAACAGCGTAAACAGGTACATGTCAGAAAGGCCACTTCTGGCATAGTGGCCGAAACGGTTTGAGTATGGCAACACACTAGGCTCTTTGCGTAACTGCTGAAGCGAAAATAAATGACTCCCAGGCAAGCACTAATCCCCTAGCAGGATTTAAGTTTAATTTATGCAAATCAATGGGCGGACATTATTCAAGCGAGTGCAGAGCAACAACAAAATGTCACAGTGGGATTTCCTTTGGGCTAAATGGAAAATGGACCCATTGGAAAATTCATGGTGGGATTCTTCAAGCACTGTATAAAACACACACGGTTGAACACGTTATATTCCGTATTGTATTGTATTGTATTGTATTGTATTGTACTGTATTGTACTGTATTGTACTGTATATCAATGTTACTGGCCTGAAGCTTAACCTGCTCACATGACCAGCAGACACAGGTAGATGTAATGATGAGATAAGAAGGCTTTGGGCCCAACCAATGTTACACATTTAACCATTTGGGTGGGCATTTCACTTGCTCCAGCATAGACACCGAATACAAGACACCCATCAATAAATTCTCAAGCCAATATAAATTCTCAAGTGAAAGACAGAGCTATCCAGTGAAATTAGAAAGGGCATTGGTCACTATGCCACTCAGCCAAATTAGGCTAAAATACATGAATTAGAATAATTAAAAGACCAGGTAAAAAACCAACAGGTATTTCCTTTTGATTGGAATTTAGTACCGAGATGTAAATGATAAAAGTAATCAAAAGTCTTGCAATCAACGAACGAATTGTGTACTTGTTCTACACTGTAAGATGACAGGCACTGCTCTGTAATAAAAGCAGTAGGAAGAGAATAAAGAGAAGGAATGAAAGTGATGATGTAATGGCCCTCACATCATGGGTGTCAGGATACAGCCCTGTGGTAGTCCTACTCCCACGTCGGAAGTGATCACCATGGCCGTTGTTATGGAGGCTGGAGCTGCAACGGACAGTGAACCATTGCATCACAGAGCTAAAGAATCACCTGCAGTTTTTCTGCACCTAAGTTTGAGACAAGCTAATGTAAACTGTTTAAAACCAAGAAAGTCTTTTTGAACTAAACACACCTGCCAAGGCGTCTTATTACCAAATGTTAACATTTGGAAGGCCTGGGAGAAAGAAAGTACAACATTTAAAAGGTCAATGGCCTTTGTTTGAAATGACCTGTAATGACGTACGGTTAAAAATGCTATCTAGTGTGAAAATTTCAATTGCGAACTTAATTCGTTTTGAAATTGACTACAGAGATATCGATGTAAAATTTGCGTATAGTATTAATCAATTGGATGCGTATATGGTTCACACTTAAACTGAGCAATTGGAGATAATATTTAGTAATTTAGAATTATCTGCAGACGTAGTCAAAGTCACTATTACAAATCTTAGTGTCCTTGAATCTCTGAATCTGTGAAAGTTCTGTGAGTACTTGTTCTATCAAGGGAGTCCTTGAATTGGGCAAATTCAACTAAGTAGTAGACTAGATGTACCAACTGCTCCCAGTGCTCTGATGTGCCAGAGTAAATCGCATTGCTGGCACTCCAATCTAATCTAGAGATACTAGTGGGTCTGATGCAGATGAAACAACTTGGCGTAAGTCTCGTGAATCCAATGGACACTTTAAACTCAGTGTACAGTGGGAACTGGCCCTTCACAGTCTTTTCACTGAGCAGCCCTGAATTCAGCTGGACATAAGTCTTTCATCTCTTATTATTTTGTACTCGTTTTGCTTTCCAGACATAGTAGATCATAACCAACTGATGCCATAAATATAATTTTCCCAGGGAAAAAGTGGAAATCAATTGAATGATAAGATGTCAAATACACATTAAAATGCACTAAATATACTGCTGCTAGGATGCACTTTGCTTCAGCCAATCACAATCAAGGGCAGGAACTTTTTCAGCCAATAGAATTGCAGTATTCTGTCGTAGCCACCTGGTGGAAATATAGGGAACCTTCAGTGAAAATCCACTATTCAGACAAAATTGCCTTAGTATTGAGGTGGTCTTAATATAAGGAATTCAATACAATTTTGTGAACAAAACTGGTCCCTGATGCAGTCATGGCAGGGTTGTTTATGATGTGTTGATTTAAAAAAATGTTCCCTCTCCTTGTATGCTCCTGAGTGGTCAAGCATGACCTGGAGTCTACGAATTAACGTGAGTATATGGACAAAGATGAGCAAGAGTGAAAAAAAAATTCATCCGTCATCATACATAGGTCTTATCTGTGATAGTGTGAATGCCCCTTTACAAAGAGCAACTCCTTTGTGAAAACCTGTCTGCAGAAGGTCAATAATATCCATATAAGGGAAAAGTTCATAAACTGGAAGCAAAAGGCCATAACCCACCAACTTGAAATGTCTGTTCTACAGATTTGTTTATGAACAAAATAATTTCCCAAACTGATGATGCTTTCTATCAACAATTTTTGTTTGTGCAACGTCCTGTTCAGCTGTTTCACATCGAAACTTTGTGTTTGGGTGTGCATAGATACATGCATAATAGAATTAAATGGGATTCTGTTCGCTTTGATTTTTAGATTTTCGAGAGCTCAGGTGGGTAGGCTGTTATTTTTACATCCTAAGCAAATTGCTTGAGAAAATAATTAATTTCCTTCATTAATTTCACCGTGTTCGTGATGCCATGTACAGAAGGGAAAAGTCAACACTTTGTCCTGTATGTAAAACTTTTTTTAAAGTTTCTGATTGATGTGTCTACGGGTCAGTCTGTCCTAATCTTTGGCTGTGAAAGCCTTCTACCCTCAACCTTTCCTCAAGCCCTCAGAACCGTGAATTGAGAACACGCCCATTTGGTTTATGAAACAAAATTAAAATATGCTAATAGGGCCATATAAATGAATGATTTCCAGCACTGGCAATTATTTCATTTTGGATGCGAAATGGAGGAATATGAACATGAACCATTTGATCCAGCGGGTCAAATATGGAATATTAATAATACAGAGAATATTACTGACAATATTACTAATGATAATGATTCATCAACAGATTATGAACTGATTAATCTAGCTTCAACTCAGTTTGATGCAATTATTACTTTTATAATATTCAGTGGGACAATATGTAATTCTATATCATTTATTTTATTCTTATGTCGACCTCGATTAAGAGGCCAACCTGTATCAATATACATTTGTACCTTAGCTGTAATCGACACCTTGTTCCTTTGGTGTATCAATTCCAAATACTGGGCCCACACCATATTTGGTCAAGCTCTACACGGCTTAGGGACTTTATGCAACTTGCACTGGTTTTCCATGAGTGCCACGACATCATCTTCAGCTTGGGTCAACGTGGTAATGACTTTTGACAGGATTTTTGCAGTATTTTTGCCCCTTAAGTACAAGGTAAGTGATGAAATCTCTCTTCCTTTTCAACTTATTGAATGAATTAATATTTTCTAGATAAGTGTATCAAGTTACTGCAAGGAAAAGATAGATAGACAAAAGATAGGTAGACAAAAGATAGGTAGAGATTATAGTCCTAAATACAGTAGTAATGAACATCAAAGTGTAAACTAAATTAAGACTATAGTAGAATAGAACCTCAACTTATGGTTCCTTCACTATTATGGCCACCTCACTATAAACCCTACCAAAATTGTAAACTTATTCTGAGACAATCACTTCACTTACACTAACTCATCATTAAGACAACTACATTTTGGACAAGGACAGTTTTAATGTTGATGTGCCTAGCAAGCTATCGCACTTTTCACATTCAAATATTTGAAATATTCTGACTTTTGCCCAGAACCCAGATAGCATTCCAAATCGGGCCAGCGTTGTTTCTATGTCGATACGACTTGGAATGCTATCTGGGAACTAGACCATCAAATACCAGTATAAGCATTATTGTATATTTCTTTTCATTTCAGGTAATTTATTCACAGAAAAAGACTGTGGTGGCCATAACTTTTGTTATTTTAGCAAATATGATTTTATACCTACCTACGCTTTTCGCGTTTACATCAACATTGGAATGTATGGTTAACATGGAGCTGTTTCATTATGCACGGTACATCTATCCAACTTCTATACTGATAACGTTAACTGCAATTCCTGACTGTGTCTTCTTCTTTGGTAATATTGCAATCTTGATGAGGGTAAGAAAGTACCGTAGAGATGTATCAGGGGACTCCACTGGAACAACGGAATATAAGTCACAGGCGAGAGTTACCAGAACTGCAGTGTCCCTAAGTCTGATGCATCTGGTCCTCACGTTTCCTGGGAATGTGTTCACTGCTGTGAATGTTCGTCAGATTGACCCCCTCCTTAAAGGAATAATAGAAGAGGTCCTGCTTGTACTAGGCCAGTGTAACTTCGCCTTTAATATCTTTGTCTATATAGCAACATCTAAAATCTTCAGGAAGGAATGCAAAGATTTGTTTTGCTGCATCTGGTTACGTAATATTCCTGATAAATCCAGATCAACAATACAGAGGAGTGAAAACACCCAGACCTCCCAAATATAATCTCAATCCTGACTCTTAAAAGTGACTATCATTTCAATTTTATTAACAATTATCTTTGTGCTATTGACTTAACAGTTACAAGACTGCACCAAATAAAGTAAAAGTTAAATAATTGTTGGTACTGCTATTTGTCATTCTGTTTTAACGTTTGACCTTGCCTCATCAAATTATATTGCCATGACCAAACTGTCTTGGAACGAATGTCAAACTAAACAAAAGTGCGACCCATACTAGCAGCAATTCATTTGTGTAAAGATGTCTGCTAGAGGTCATCAACTGTCTATATCGCAACGTATCATATTTTATAATTATATTGCAATTGGTTATTTGATACAAGTGGTGAAAACACCACATGAATGCTGACTGACCAATTCTGATCCTGTGGCTTAATTGTTGACAAAAAAATATAATCATAATGCACACACAACCAATGGTTCTGATTCTTAAAAGTGACTGATATTAATTTTAGTGGACAATTATCTTTGTGTGATGCAATGATCTTTTTATCATTAGAATGCACCAAATAAAGTAAAAGTTGGCAGCTGTCTTTTCGGTTTCAGTGTTTTGACTTTGTCTAACCATCTTAAATAATTTTACCAGGAACAAACTGTCTCGGAGATGATTAAATCACTAATTCATGATTTGCCATAGTTTTTCAGTGCCAATCACTTTCAGCCAATTAGAACAGAGCTTGCAAGTCTGGGTTGGCACAAGAAGTGTGTCACTTCGTTGCATTTGCCAGTAAGCACAAATACGTTTATAATTTTGTTACTTGTGTGCTTTTACCAGGGCCGTCCGTATTCATGAGGGTGAAAGTGCAGAAACTTTCACCAAACCACGTTTATGTAATAAAACTGAAGTTACCTCAGACGAAACTGCAAGGCTTTGGCCTTGTGTCAATGCGAAATCAGAAACATGCTGGTGTAAGAACCTTGTGAAGAAAAATCGGAACTATAAAGTAGCTTCACAGCTTCCATGTTCGTGAGAGTAACGCAGAGTACAGGATAAAAGGAAAGTGTATGAAGCCTTCACAAAATGGGTAATTCACCATGTTGGGTGTCAGGATACTGCCTTGTGGTACTCCCACATAAAAAGTTATCACCATACATATGGAGGTAGTGATTACTATGGATTTTGAATTATTGCTTACCACAGTTAAAGGCAACAAGAAACACTAATGCCATAGACACTTTCATACCTTCATATGTTGGCCTCTGAAACTGGTCATAGAAACTGGGTAAACTTCAGTGGTAAAACAGGCCATGGCCAATGAGTAAGATTTCACCAGTCGAACAAGTGCCACCTTTAAGTACCACCTATTTATGTCTTATCTTATTGCAGAATCCCCATCTTAATTTACAGAAAACTGTAGACAGAAACCTGACCACTTCAAAGAGAGTGTTTCATCTGAACGTCTGCTTAATCATTAATCAATAAGCTCGTTAGACTCAATAGATCGTAAGTTGACCCAACTTATAAGCAACCTTTAACGCAGAGAAAGCAGGGTTAACTTGCTATTTGACAGAAACACAAAATTGAGTTGATAACATATGTTTGGTAATTAACAATTTTCCACCTGGGTAATATGCTGTATTTGATGGAAATGAGTTTCAGTGTCTCACATATGATTCAGAAGATTCATGCAGTTTTATCCAATATAAAAGCTCATAATTAAAATGACTTATTCATATGCCCTGTAATTCAGTGCCAGTCATGAAGTGGTTTGAATTGATATTTTACTATTATAATCACGATGGTGCACTTTAGGTATGGTCACCAGTAGACAGACAGGTAACTGTTTAGCAGTTTTAATGCACAGCTCAGTCTTGTTAATGAAAGTCTGAAATTATGGGCTTTACTGTATTCTGATGTACCGTTAACTAAATGAACAACAGGATAACGACTATTTATAAAAAAAAGTTTGACTAAGGTCCTTGGTTTGACAGACAAACAGATACTTTATCAACTCTCGATAGCGGTAAGAACTTGCCTTGGAGGGCTGCACTTCCCCCATATCTATCTATCTATCTACTTTGCAACATAGTTCCCATCATGAACCTTTGTTATGATATGGAGTAGCGCATGAGCGTCATTCATTTTGAATGAAAGAAGCTCACAGCCTCTGCAAGTTTAATAGGATGCCAGTTAAGCTGGTGACAGCAAATTTCCTTCAAACACTTAATAGGATCATTGGGAAAGGACGTGGGTGGCATGAAAGGTTACTACAATCATGCTAATGAAACGAACTAACAAAGCCATTGTCATTCTACAAGTTCATTCTACATTACATTACTATTGTCTAACTTGGCATTCAAACTCTTTCATGAAAGCCTACATCAATAATGCACATTATGTCATAACATGCCTGGGGTTACAAGTACAAATCAGGCTATTACATGATTTAAATTACAGAATAATTTGCTTTTCGCAGTATGAATATAATATCATATTAAGCAGGTTTGACTACTACCCAAAAGAATCATCATTTTCAGCTATGAATAAATGAATATTTATTGCACAGTGTTGTGTTCCTAAAATAATCTGGCTTCTTAAAAAACCAGTTAATATATACATAACTCTAGCCCATAATATTTAGAGGAGGTGTTTACAAAATCAAGCTTGGTCATTTTCCTCACAGATGAAACCACAGTATATGTGAGTGTTATTGGTATGAAACAGCACCCACTGTTTCCCACCATGACATAATAACATAAGGCTCCCTGGCAGAAAATATAGTACAATATCACATGAATTACGAATGATTCTCCTTCAACTCTATGGTCTGCAAATCAATATTAGCCAAGTGCTTTTTGTACAAGGTCCTCAGATGGACCATAAGACTTATTAGGGTCAGTTTTTTGTCCTCCTCCTTTGAGATGTTCTTTGACAGGACCTTTAGGCAATGATGTCATATTGAAAATTTGAGTGTGAAGACAGTGAGTGTGTTTAACGAAGGTACATCCAGCAAAGCCAGTAACTCCGGGACTTTCAAGGCTTAGAAATAGAGAGATGAGAAGGGGTCTTAAATTGCTGATAAACTATGCAGAGCATGGGATGGGAATGATTGCAGGGAACCCTGTTTCTGAAAGATATCAGGCTATACTAAAGATACAAGTAAACACCAAAATCACTGGGGTAAAAAATCTAATGCTCCAACTGAACTATGCAATTATTCCTCCAGGGGTATAACAATGACTTGCAATCAAAGGCCTGTTCATTCCTGCAGCACGTCCAGCCTGCATGATAATTTTTAGACTTGCAACACATGGAGTGACATGATATTTTCCTCATACTTTATTCAGCCGGCTGCAATTACAAAATTATCTGACTGGCTGATTAGGCCAGTGTATAAAAACTGTCCCATCCAACTTGTGGACCACCATATTGCTCAGAAACTACAGGTGATACAAAACAAATGACCCCACATTTTGCTTCATATGCTGATTCAAAGACGCTTTTTTCCCCTCTGTAGTCATGAACCAATATTGCGAGATAAGAATTGTATCAAAGGCCATGAAAAATTACCATTCGAGCCATTTATAAATTGCATGCATTTAAAAAAGCATAAATGCTGGTTATCTATGGCTATGACGTAATAAACAAATGGTATTATTTAGCATGCTTCATGGGATAGACTGTTTACAAGGTCATTTCATTTTTCATATGACTCAGATATGATAAAAAAATTATTTACAATATGCCAGATTATCATTTCAGAGAAACTTTATTAAAACGTGAAACTGTCACAAAAGCAGCATGTAATGTCTCAAGGACATTGAGCATGAGTTTTATATGATATCTAAATATTATTGGAATGAAGATTTTTGCTTGATGGCCTTGCCAAAAAAACGCCATTCAATACAATGGGCATCAGGGCACACTTTGTGATACTCCATATCAAAATTCAATCGTCATTGTGTTTGCCGTGGAAAACACTGCTACCATGGAGATTAAAACGTGACATCAATTGATCTCAAATAATATTACATTTATTCTGAGTGAGACAGAAGATACAACAGTATCGTATGGTTATGTTTCAAAATATTTCCTGACAAGAATGGATTTTCAGTATTCTCTCAAAGTAACAAAACAATGGGAATATATTATATTGGGCATCACTATCAAGAACACCCTTATGCAAACATTTGCTTCCGGGTGAGGTGGTCTTAAGAGTAGGGTAAAATGCACAATGAAGAGTGGAGCTAGAATCAATATTGATGGTCTTATTTGTGATATGGTCCAGAAAGTGGGGTGGTGATTGCCATTGACTGGTGGTATTTAGATGGAGTTCCAATGTGGTTATCAAATATCACCTTTGAAATGTTCTTAATTTCTGTTGTACGAAGAAAGTTTGCAATCCATTACACCTTCAGATACTTTCACAATTACTGTTATCAAACAAGCATATAGAAATCCATCCAAGAATGTCTGACTTTCCAACTTCAAATCTTCAATGGATTTCTATTTTCAAAGGTGTCCTTTCATTCTCTTGTGTTATGAGTGCAACATTGAGCAGAATTGTTCCAACAATATTGATAATGTTGCCTTAACGAGCATGGGTGTATGCTTTTAACATCTGAAATTACAATCACGATCCAACCTCTTTGTATTATCTCTTTGGTCACCTGAAGAAAAACGAATTGTTGCGGATCATGGTTTTCAGGCTTGATTCCTTAGTTACATACCACTGTGTCTTATAGTGACGATTTTAAACACGTGTATATAGATGAAAAATGGGCTGCAATGAGCCAAGCCTCTATTGTGCTCCTGAATAATTCCTAACAAATTGATTACAGGGCCTAACACAATTTAAACTAGTTGTTAGCATGCAAGTCAGATGCAAACAAGATTGCTTTGCTCGGAGTTGTGTAATTGGATGGACACTTTGATATAAGTGCAAAGATAATGCTATTACTTTTATCTGTAAAGCGTTAAATCTGGTGTTCTGTCGTATTTCATAATTAACCTATTACTGCAGCATCTTTATTTTGTGAACAAAGTCATACTGTCACTGCCCACCTGTGTATGTATTATGACTCCGTTTGTGAAAATTGATTCTCATTCGAATTTACTTGAGCGCAGCATTTCCTGAAATTATCATTTTTCTTAGAATCCGTATTGCTGCATTGTGTATCCTCAAATGTTATGTGGACTGGTGAGCATGTACAAAATATGTAGCCCATAGAGTTAGCAACTGTTATTTTTATTTAAAACTTAATACTACACTTGTACTTTAAGCAGGTCATGGAAATAAAACTAATTTTAAATTAAACTGGATTGATCATGCTGATATACAGATGCATACACCGGTGTTTACTTAACCTTTCATGATAAATCTTAAATACTTAAGATGGCTTCGATTTATCCAGTCAAGGCCGTCTTACAGTAGACATGTTGCTGTTGAGGTTGTCACCATGGAAAATAATAGGATTCAATATTAAAGTCAGTTCATTTTGAACTCATATTCTGAACTAAGTCTAACAAACGAAGTCATAAGTGTCTGATTTTCTGAACATGTACAAGCGACTTGAAGTGCATATGCATTATTTTTTAACTATGTTTTAAAGAGTACAGTCATCAAAGTCTGTACTTTAGGCCTAGAGTGTGTATTGCGCAGAACCGGAAAGTTCGAGGTCTTCACCACAAGTGTGAACTACCTTGTCATGAGGAGGCATGGGCCTTTCAAGGACCTATTTCAATCATATAGGGTAAATGTTTTGGGTTTTCTCTCCCTTCATCTTGTAACATAACCACCTCACTTGGAAGCAGATATAATGAATTGCGGATGGCATTACAAGATTAATTTTTTTCTTACATCTCGTTAACATGATTACCTGGCTTAGCTTCAAAGCATGAAAGAAATGAAAAATCAGATCTGGATGAAACTCATTATTTTATCTCTCAAATTTCCTCAAGCGTCTGCAAGGATTTTCAACACATTAGTTCTTACTAAGATATCATATCATATAGTCTCAACGTCACACTTACATGGCAAGACATTGGTCCAAATTCGGCATGCTGTGTGATATGACAGAGTAATGACACTATGATAACAGTTGCCTTTTAGTCATCATGAGGGAGTGCAAAATGTATTGTATGTTTGTGAGGTACTTAGTCGTTCTAACAGGAAGCTTAAGGACTGGTGCGATTCTATTGTATATACTGAAGCCTTCATACAAAAAAAAAAGTCTTACATGAAAGGCAGGCTTACTGATGTAGCAACGTAGGTTCTCCTGTAAATCAGCGCTTTCACCCCATGGGAATGCCTACTGCTGTCCACAATATTACACTGCACAAAGAGACAAAAAGCTCTTCACAGATGGAAAGTTTTGATAAATGTTAGAATGTCATTCTAACAGAACCTCAAAAACACAGAATCACAGAATACCAGAGTGTAGTTGCACAAACTGCTGCAGCAATCATATCCATGAAATCATGCTAAAAGGCCCACATTGCACTACAATACAATTAGGCTGGAAAAGCAAAACAATGCAGTGTGTTACCAAGAACTGATCGTGAGCTCTCCCAAAAAATCAACAAACTAAATGAGGAACTCTCAAAAATGTGCGATGAAGAAGGTTTCACTTTTGTCAACATGGATGACACTTTCCTTCTGCGGAGCGGAACCATTAATGTGGCATTTCTAGCTCCTGATGCACTGCACCTATCCAAGCATGGACACAATATGCTTGGGGAAATTATGGATGCTTTATCGTAAGAAGATCAAAACTGACGAATTGAAATCAGCTGGCACACACAGGACAGCTGCACATCACTGGGCTACGAGAGAACGACAACCCAGGTGCTACAGATGTGGGGAGCCTGGGCACTTGTAGGAGCAATGCAGGAAAAATGAGGATGTCGCCTGCTGAAACTGCTGACATACGGCCACAAACCGAAGCACTGCCATCACTTCAGACACGAACGACAGGGCCAGGGACTGCAATAGGATGCAGGCCATGAACACCATGCGGCCCTAAGTGACTTTCTTAATCTACCACAATCTTGCAAAGCAGATTGTAGGTATAAGATCCAGAACAATTCAGGCCAAAATGGTGAAAATAACAATGTACATATTGATGCTGTAAAACCCATCCTGGGCTGGACCATGGATAATACAAACATTGTGAATACAGACTGTCCAATAGAAAATATTACAGTAAATGAGTATGTATGTGAAATTATTGGTATCAATGAAAGCTGCTCTGATGAAGATATTATAGTAAATGAACATGCTGTAAGCACAATATGTGGTCTAGAAAACAGCATAAACCTTATGTCAAAGAATGGTGAAAACGACAGCTTGAGTATTGAAAATTAGGCAAATGATCAGAATGTCTTGAATGAATGTATGGCTGATGAGCCAAATTGTAAAGAAAACCAGACAGATCCATATGCTAATGTCAAAGTATATAGGCAAATGTATCCCAGAAACCTAATTGTCAGTCATCTTAATGTAAATAGCTTACGATTGAAAATCAATAAAATATCTGTATTACTTTTCAACAGCAGATTTAAGGTATTGGTGCTGAGTGAGACAAAACTAGATTCTTCTCATTCAAATTCACTCTACAAAATGAATGGTTACACGATGTACAGACAGGACAAACAGTCAAATAGCGGTGGCCTGATAGCTTACGTATCAAAGAATATTCCCTCGACTATAGGGTCTATAAATATATGTAACGAGGACTTAGAATGTATGTCAGTAGAACTAAACTGTAATGGTACTAAAATCTCTCTTCTATGCATGTACAAGAATCCAAAAATTAGCTCTAAATGTTTCAAGCAGAGTTTCGATGAAACATGTGAAAAAATCTTAGATGAACATGAAAATGTAATAATTATATGGCTTTAGTACACGCGGGTGTGGGTAGGGCAGGGGCCTAGCTCAGAGGTAGCGCTCTGGGCTTCCAACCTACTGGGTCCCAGGTTCGATTCCCGGTCGAGCCTAAGTTGGATGGCTGTTTCATCCTTCGTCTCATTGCCATGGTCTCTGCCTGTCCTAATTAGCCCAACTGGTGCAGAAATACAAGACGTAAAGCCCTGATCACCCACCCACCACCCAGTACACGCTCGTGCAGTTTACTTAAATCATATTTAGTCACCAGAAAACAAAGGGTAAAAATAGGAGATACTTTTTCAGATTGGGTTACTAACATTAAAAGGAGTGCCACAAGGATCAATATTAGGGGCTTTACTGTTTAATATATTTCTTAATGATTTGCTTTACGAAAATATCAATTCAAAAATGTACAATTATGCAGATGATAACACCCTAAGCTATACAAACCAAGATATAAATGTTATAAAATCTAAACTCGAAACAGACTGTACGACAGCAATAAACTGGTTTCACTCAAACTTCCTGAAGGCAAATGCAGATTAATTCCAGCTGATGTTCCTAAATCGTCATATGACAAACATAGACATATCCATACAAATAAACAATTTTGATATACAAGCATCAACTTCAGTTAGCATACTAGGTGTAGCAATTGACCAGAAGTTAAACTATAACTCTCATATAGATGGTATATGTAATCAGACAAGCAAACTAAGTAATGCTCTGAAAAGAATTAAACAATGCCTAAACTGACAATGTAAAATCATACTCTACAACAGCTACATAGGCAGTAACTTTAATTACTGCCCAAATAATAATGACTATTCCTGAGACTCTCTGTATGCAAGAAAGACAGCTAAATATTCATAAAAGATGCATTAAATCTGAAGCTGTATTTAATGTTCAAAGTAAAATAAAAATTAGCTCCATCATATATACTAGACTTATTCACAAACAGATAGAATTGCCCTATAATGTAAGAGACAATGATAGTTTCACACTCCCAAATTTCAATACAATAACCTACGGAAAGAAAAGCTTAAAGTATTATGGTGCAAAACTATGGTCAAATATACCGGCTGAAATCAGAAGTTCTGACTCACTCAGCAGCTTCAGGTCTGCTGTTACTAGCTGGCTAGGTGATGTAAATGATCTGAACAATATTTTAATTTAGCGTAGAATGTTCATGTAACAGGTGCTGTTGTGTAACCAACACTGGTGCTATACTCCAAAGACACTGTATTTAACCTTTGTGCTGAAACTGTAGTGCCATGTAACATTATCGATAGTAGAAAATCTTAGATGCTCTCTTTATTTCACTTTATTTGAAAATTTGTCTTCTTTTTATTATATTGTTTTGTGGAATAGGTCGTACAGAAGCACTTTGCTCGAGTCATTATTTTGTCATGATTGTATTTTAATTGTATGTATTATTTCGACTCTGATCAAAAACGACATTAAATACAATTTTACTACTTACTACTAATACACAGTATATCATCTTGAAAGATGCGAGCTGGAACTGTCACAAACTATCAAAAACAGAGGTATGAAGTGAGACAAACAAATGCTCCTCCACAGCATGCAAAGCTATACTCAACGGGATTTGGCCTATTTGGACTAATCCATCTCATATTTAAAAGTGTTTTTGCAAGGCACTTAAGTCACTGAGATGGAATATCAGAGAATGGTGTTGACACACTTCCTTGTCTGAAATGGCTCTAAGTATGGCCATAACAATGAATTTATGTTCGGATGAAGATGTCCTTATCCTAGGTACATGAAGTTTTATGAAACACCAAATAGCCGTCTGCATGACACATAAAAGATGATATTTTGAGATAACGGCCATGATGTAGTATCAAAGTGTCATTGTTATTTCCAAAATGTGCCATTCACCACATGGGGCTGCATGATACGACCTTGTGGCACTCCAAATCCAAAGTGATTACCATGGCATCACCATGGAGTCCAGCGTTGCCATGGAGACTTTAAGTGTGTGGCATCACATGACTCTAAAAGCATGACATTATCTCATATGATACTGAAAAAAAAATAAGGCATGCATATTTTATGCTCATGCAACGAATTATCTTGTTACTGACCAATTAATGTTGTGTGTGTGTGTGGGATTAGGGCTTTACGTCCTGTATTTCTGCACCAGTTGGACTAATTAGGACAGGCAGAGACCATGGCGATGAGATGAAGGATGAAACAGCCATCCAACTAAGGCTCGACCGGGAATCGAACCTGGGACCCAGCGGTTGGAAGCCCAGAGTGCTACCTCTGAGCTAGGCCCCCGCCCGACCAATTAATGTTAATGAACTCTATGGAAGATTTGCCAAATGATGCCATTTCATCAGGGCATGCAGTAACACAACTGCTTTTATTTCTAAATCGGTTGTTGCTGGGTTATGTCAAAGAAATTTATGGAGAATAAGTAGATGTCACAATACTACTTTAAAACAAGATTACAGATTTTTTTGTGGACTGAATTGCTGTTCTATTGTTGCCTTGTCCATTATGACTATATCTGAGGCAATGAACCTTTGGAACCTTGTGGAGTGAAGCATTATCTTCTAAAAAAAAGAGAAAAGGTCGAAAGTAGACGAGCACTTATTTTGGGAAAAGTGGTATTCTGGAATTTGCAAAGCATCATGACTCATTCTCGTGATATATAACACAAAACTCATAATACAAGTTATCAAGGTAATTTTTAAAGGCTATCAACTCATTCAACACTGTTTATCTCCCATGTGAAGTTTCTACCAATACTTCAAGATATTGCATTGCTATCAATATCTGTCTTTGTTGTTCTGCAGCAGGAAGTCACTGAGTGGCCCTATTCAACACTCTGAGGTAGTCAGCTTGACTACTCAATGGCAAATTGGGTGCCACATGAGTAGGCTACCCTCAGTCATTTTCACAACCTTTGTTTAGAATGTGCCTTGTGGGTCTTAACAACGAAACCATACTAGTCTATTGATTAATGACAGTCACTAAACGATAGTGCAAATTACCAATGATTCTGCTTCTTTCGCCAAAGGTCCCTGAAGTGTTAGCTGCATGTTAGCTGAATGTTAGGCCAATTTTAGGCCAATGTGTGTGTGTGTGTGTGTGTGTGTGTGTGTGTGTGTGATTAGGGCTTTATGTCCTGTATTTCTGCACCAGTTGGGCTAAGTAGGACAGGCAGAGACCATGGCAATGAGACGAAGGATGAAACAGCCATCCAACTAAGGCTCGACCGGGAATCGAACTAGGGACCCAGCGGTTGGAAGCCCAGAGCGCTACCTCTGAGCTAGGTCCCCGCCCTAAGATTGGCCAATGAATCAAAGAACAATTTACACTGCACTAATTACAGCAAATAACGATATACACCAATCTCGCATTGCTATCTGATATGTGTCGCCACTTCACAGCCCAGAAACCTAATTATGTACATGTTTTGCTTGTTTACTCATCTAAAGTAAATCAATCAATTTCTCTTATAGTCTATAGGCTGGCTTATGGTATTAAATTTCTAAAACAATGAAATTACAGAATAATTAAATGTTCATGTGCTGAGTTTATACGATTCTTGTTCTGACAAGCCGACAATCAGAAAACTTGCCTAAACTAAACAAATATGAATCTATTTCTCATATATTTTTACAAAACGATTTCTTAAGTATACACTCAGCCTATGGGCTAAGTAGTTTAACCAATCATTTCGCTTAACTAGATGAACTAGCAAAGACTGTCCATAATTAGGTTGCTGGGCTGTGAGGTGATGACACACAGTGAGAAGGACTGTGTAAGTAATCATAAAAGTGTGTCTTCTTTCCGTAGCTGATTGGCAGGTGGTCTGTTAGTATCTATTTCATTAAAATACGAATTGGTGGACTCCGTTTACGTGGGTCACTCACTATCAGCAATGAAAGCCTTTTTTTCTAATAGAGGCCTGTTAAGAACATAATGTAAAATATTAACTCAGCAGTCTAAAAAGACAATTACAATTAAAGTCTACATAAAATAAATATAATAAAGCCAAGAAAGGTATAAAATAGATTTAGACTAAGATGTGACATTTTAATAGCAATGCTTGTCAACCATGTCAACCGAAAGCTGTGAATTTTGATCTCGTAGCTGTGAATTTTGATCTCGTAGCTTTTGCACTGCAGTACTTCATTTACTAATTCTGACAGCATGGCAGTCAGTATGACAGGGTCAAAAATCATATAGTAAAGCCTATATGTATTTTGCTTCCATGGTTCAGCGAATGGTTTACCAGTGTTTCTAAATAAGACAACCGCAAACATTGGTATCGCTGTACTTTTCTGTTTGATTTATGACATGAAATTTTAAAAAAACTAAATTGATTATTTGTATGCCTAAAAAAAGTTCTTTCGAATCAATATGGGAATACATAAACAAAATGTGAAAAAAGTTTGATGGAAAAAAAAACAACAACAAAAACAAGAGTGGCGTCATTCCTCACTGAGAATTTACTGTTAACAAAGGCTGGCTGGCATAGATTAATAATTCATGACAAGTTCTCCAGGCGTGCCATAAAACAATACGCTATAGAAAAATATCAAGAAAAGATACCTTGCTGATTACAGCTTTGTCAGTCTGGCAGTCTGGCTATTTTAGTAGAGTAATTATATACAATGTGGAAGTATTGCTTGACCTTACAACTATATTTGCTGACATACATTTTTTTGCCAGTTCATCAATAAGATTGTCAGGGGAACCGTACCTTGACTGATTAAGCAAAAACTTGGTCACATATTGACCATGAAATTAGTTGGTTACAACTACCAACTTAATTTTAGAGTCAGTGTTCTATCCAGTTACAAGCTGGGGAGGGTATCACCTCCACCTGCATGGGTAAAGAAAACTGTCACATATACAGTTAGTTTTATTAAATACGGTCGACTGTAGACGGCTGTAGCGACCTATGCCTGACTGTGATCTAAAGATGCCAAAGCCGGCTGCTTCTGTCCACTTCCATAGCTAATAGTCGGCGTACATTTATCACCAGAAAAGTGTAAATATTGGCAAATGTAAGAAATTAATTTATTAATGCTTTCGCTTCCATGTAACAAAGAGATTTCCATATCTATAGTCACAGCAGCCGACATCATAGTCCAGAAAACTATACAGTTAGTTTCATAAAATATGGTCGACTCTAGACAGCTGTAGCAACCTATTCCTGGTTGTAACTATAACTGGCTAAAGCCAGCCACTTCTGTCTACTCCTAGCTTATAGTTGGCTTACTAAAAAAATATAAATCTTGGCAAATGTAAGAAACTAGTCTAATATAGAATAAACACGTATTTTTAGATCTGGCTTTGAGTAGCCAGCTATAGCTAGACAGTTCTGTTCAGTGGCAGGTAGCATCTTATAGCAGATGTTGTCTAGCTTTGTCTAGGTTCAGTTTGACAGGCTGTTTTTAACGAAACTAACTGAATAGCATATCAGAACCTCTCCATTAAGTCTACCCATGTGAGACATTTATAGTATGACCAACTACATGAGTGCAAAGGCCCCAGTGGTCAGACCATGTCATGGAGGAACTGAGGCCTTCCCGAAACCACTGATCTACTGCACTCAGGTGTAAACTGATAATTGGCTACATGGAGTGATGGTAGCTTAGCGTGATGTACTGACAACAGCTGCCAGCTGCATATCCGCTCCCCAGGGAGTTGAGAATGGCTCATGCTTGAACAGGCCTGTCAAGGGTACAATAGCAAAGTCAGTTGACAGTTGTGTGATAACAGACCATAAACACTGACATTTAGTACACTCATACTCCCATAATTCAGTGTTCTTTATTTAAGGTGGTCCTTATAAAGAAGTGACCCAAAGGCGGGGTAGGGTGACTGTGTTCTTTCTTATCCTAGTCTGACACATTTACAGTGCAGCCCACTGCTGCATTCAGGTGCAAATTGCCTGGCAAGCGAACAGTCTGCAATGCGCCCAGCTGGTAATTAAACATGACAGCATGATGGGCACCTTATACTACCTGACATATAACACTGACCTTTTAGCACTGTCTTATAAAGCCAATGATAAACTCATTTCTTACCAGACTGAGTCATCTCATCTCATCTGCGTTGTTCATTTAGGTACAGATATTGATCAGGTAATTCTGGATGCAGGCGAAATGAAACCTCTGTATCCAGATTACCAGTACCATACATCAAGTGAACAGCCAATGCTGCTTTAGATCGAGAGAAGACAAAAATATATTTTATAAAAACGCTCACTGGATTTCGTTAAGTGCATACATGTGTATGTCTTGAC
Source organism: Alitta virens (assembly GCA_932294295.1). NCBI lineage: Eukaryota > Metazoa > Annelida > Polychaeta > Phyllodocida > Nereididae > Alitta > Alitta virens. The sequence continues at coordinate 42,003,144 of OW028577.1, read as the reverse complement.
TATATTATATTCTCTCTCCATTTTTGCCTATATTAGCGACATGACGTTCAGCATAACGTAACGTCGCAACGTCCCTGAGAACGTCGTTTCCTAGACGCTGGCGCGTCATAATTTACGTCGCCGGCAGCGTCATTCGGAGAGCGGAACGAGATACTGGTGCTGCCGTCTATATGGAGACTTGGGACACATCATTAACAACCAATCAGATTAGAGAGTCAATTCGCCCACTATGAACTCGTTTCCTGTCTGGATGAGAGACAGGTCAATTCGGCATTCCCTGCTGGTACTCCAGTCTGACTCATAAAAACGACTACCGTAAAGTGTCGCAGCCAGAAAAATATAACGGCTAATATTTTGCGCACCGAAGAAAATGTATATCACAGACGTCACTGAATACTTGAGACCAAAAATACAATATAATAACAATCTGCAAAAAAGTCGGTATTGCGCAAAGGGAGTTGCAACCAGTATAATGGAAGAGTTAATTCATAATAAGAGCACGTTTCTTAATCATTTCCAGCAAGACCTATTTTCTGGGATGTCAGTTATAAATTTCTAGTCAGTTTCTTAGTTCCTTTTTTTCTGCCTGCCTGCCTCACTGACTCACTGACACACTCATTCACTGACTAACTCACTGACTAACTCACTGACTGACTCACTGACTGACTCACTGACTGACTCACTGACTGACTCACTGACTCAACGACTAACTCAACGACTACCTCACTGACTCGCTTACCGACTCACTCACTGACTAACTGGCCTGCCTACTTGGTTTTTTGCTGAAGCAATTTCTCCTGGCTAGACCAGGGACTACTCGTTCAGCGAATTGCTGAGCAGAGCAGATTCAGATTAGAGCAATTGCACCGTGTGATACATGGCTCCTAGTCGACTCTCCGGCTCTCCTAAAATGGGAGTAGTTCTAGCTTTGATACTCACAAGAAATAAGACTCCTTTGAAAAGGCTCAAAGTCACCACATTTAGAAACTAAGTCATTCTCTGTCGGATATGTTGTTTCTGAACTCACAGATAAGTCAACTTCTGAGACAGAACTAAATGTATACAAGGTTTTATTGACATTTACTGTTTAAGAATGACATCTAAAGTAATATCATAGAAGTCATATTGTCTAGTATATAGTTTCACCTAATTTCAAAACTTACTACTTCTGTAATGCGTATGTCGTGTACTGTCTGACTGTGTATTTATTTATAGTAAGCTTTTTTTTACAGGTATCTATTTTGAGGTTGAAATCATAAAACTGGCAAAACTTCCCATATTTATTTCAATATATTTCTCTTCAGTTTTGGAATCGTTCTTAATTAAGATGTAGGCAGGACAGCCGTAACTGGTAAATTATGTCTTGATGATTTATTCACTTATTTGGTAAAACGAAACTATAGTACTTTTTCATTTTTCAGTAAGCCATTAGGTAAATGCTTCTGATAGTTATATATGGACCACAATAGGAGTAATTTGGTTACGAAAACAGAACAAGTTCCATGGCATGCATTTCTTAAGTGGCTCCATTCTCAAATGTCAACAGGGAGTGGCTATTGTATATCGAAAATTCATCCATCTCTCCCACATTATATTTGGCAGAACAATCCAACCATAGGTGTATATTTGATTATATCTAGCTGTAAAATCCAATCTATTGGAGTCGTGAATCTAATCTCTAATCCCTCGACTTTCACTGAAAAGTAAATTATTAAATTAGGAACTAGAAAGTTTAATAAATCAAGATTCAGGAATCAAGGTTCTGTAAGGAAAGATTCAATTGTCTGTCTGACAGTTAGCCCGCAGCATCTCCTTACTGTGAAGCCACTTACGAGGTTTGCCTGTCAAAATCACTTTAGTAAAGCTCAACTCTGATAAGCCTGAAGTTTTAGCTTCGATTCTAAAGACTTAGAACTGAACATCGGCTCACGCTCCCTGGAGAGTGTCTGGGGATTTTGATAATGTTTAATCTTGCACGAATAAATGTAGAGGTAAAGATAATTGAAACATTTCATTCATGCTCTGCAATATGCCAAAAGATATGTAACCTTTTTATACAGTGCTAAAGTTAGTTTCTTTAAAAACGGCCTGTGAAATTGAACCTCGAAAAGCTTGACAACTTCTGTTATACGATTCGACCTGCCACTAAACGGAACTGTCTGGCCGTAGCTGGCTACTCAAAGCCAGATCTAAAAGTACATTCAGCACCATTTGGCGCATAAGTTGAGAGTAACGCCTTTTGTAATTTTTTGTTGAAAAGATGCATTTCTATTGCACATACATATTTATGATATATTAGATACATTTCTTACATTTACCAAAGGTTTATACTTCTTCAGTGGTGGTAGTTTAAGCCGACTATTAGCCAGGAGTAGACAGAAGTGCTCAGCATAATTTAGCCAGTTATAGCTACAGCCAGGAATAGGTTGCGCTACAGCTGTATAGGGTCGACCATATTTTATGAAACTAACTATTCTTATGAATGGCGTGCAACTCCAGCTATATGTTAAAGCACAAACCAAGTCATACCAACATAATAGTAGGCTCAACTGAAATTACATATTTGGAAAGAACAGTTAATAATCAACCTCTAAATAATGATGTGACATGCCCTGCAAATCCTACCGGTCTAGTTATGTCCTTAGAATTACAATATTTTAATATTAGAAACCTAAATGAATATATTATTTTGAACTTTCAGTACACCGCTACATCGTCTGGTTTAATGGCAAGATGTTTCCATTATCGAGTCAAAGCGACTGTGGTCATTCTTTTGGTCTTTATTGTTACAAATATTTGCTTTATAGTCGATTGATATATAATAGATTAATATGGTAGTGTATTTCGTATTTCATTATCCACTCAAATTTTTTTATATTATTTTGGACATTTACTCGTGCCTTATAGTTATACTTGTATTTGTTTATATCTTAAACTGTATTAATTTTATTTCATATTTATGTAAATTATTAATAGGGGAATGCGTTAAAATATAGTTTTTAAAACTCATGCATTTCCACAACCAGTTGCTATCTTGTTTTGATACTACTGTTGTTTATAAAGATATATGTATGTCAATTGCTCTGGTTGAAAATAAAATCTGAAATCATCTTCTAAGCCATTGTAATATGCATCTATTATACAATTTGTTGAAGGTAATAAGTTATAAATTTTAACGTTGTCTGCCTTGTGCTCAAATTCATGAAAAATTTACTCAGTAATCTTAGCTTTAGCAATAAATAAGTGGACAGACACCTGGAAAAGTAACTACATGAAGTGCTTTGTCAATCCCATAACCAGAACAAAAGTGCCATTAAAGGTTAATTTGACAGACAAGATAAACTCGTACAATTACTAGGCACAATCATACCACACGAAAGTATATGAAGATGTTTTTAGCGCTCCTACAAAATCTGCAAAATTACTGTGATATGTCATTAAGACATTTCCATGGTATGCCATAAGATATCGGTGAAATTTAAATGCTGTAAACGCGCTTAAATTCCATCCGCAGATTTCGAAAACAAATTAATGAGTAATGAAGCCTGGGCCTGGAGCGTGTCAAAACAAAATTGATTGCAGCAGCAGAAAAAAACATAGCAATTGTTTTTAGAAAAGATAAATAGGTCATACTTTACCTGTAGTGTTGGCTAATTGTACGGGTCAGAAGAGTACAGCTTGGAATCCCAGGGGGAGTGAGCCTAGCATATTGTGTGAGCCTTTGTGTAGCCCTGTTTAGCAGCTCAGCTCTGTTGTGCTTCTGCAAGGCTGCTGCAATGCCCAGTGTTGGAAACAGGAGTGGCAGATGCGTCGGCGGGGGGCCCTGGCGTTCTGTGGCCGTCCCAGTAAACGCAAGCAGCGTCACATAGTCACGACAGCGTCCGCCTCACGTAATATCTTTAATATCTTATCTTAAATGCATTGCCAAGGACTGCAATGGATGCTAATTCGATCTCTCGACTAACAAATTGTCCGTCGCCCACTGTAACTTTGTTCTGCTGATTACGTTTTCCTGCTGTAAGCCTGGTGCTTTTTGTAATCAGTGGCTTTGAATGGCTCAGTTTTAACAACTGGCCACTACACATCACCACAATTTTTACTTAATAAATAAGACAAGAAGATTGTCTCGTTCGTTTTAATATGGGCTGAAAGTCTAGAATCCATACAATGTTTGACAGGACATTTTTTGGAAATACAAAATGGGTCATCTACTTCAGTATTCTAAAAACGTGAACCGTGCAGTCTTACTTATCTCACGAAATGACCAAAATATTTACTTGATGTCCAGTTTGTGAGTACCATGGCAAGTGAAGATACCTTGATGGAGCCTATGTTTATCCATGCAATGTACATTTCACAGTCCCTATACCCTTAATGAGCATCACTGTAGTCCCAACGTGTGGTACTTCACTGTGTTTCTACCATAGTAATATACTGTTACTGTAAAGATTCCCTTATTACGGACATCCGCCGTGTTTTGGACAATTTGTACAGAATATGAAAGTACTGTACACCAAGGAATCCTGGGAGATTAGATTGCATGTCTTATAGGAAGTAGTAGTAAAATGTTATTTAGTGTCGATTCAATTCACGAATCACAAACATTGTTCAAGACAAAATATATGAAGCAAGCAAAGCTTCTGTACGAAAAACTAAGAATACAAAAAAAACTAATCTAATACGAATAAAAATTAAATAATATATATAGCACACTTATTTAGCACCCCATTATAAGTTATAATCTGTTGATCTTTACGCGTTGTTCTCAACGTGATATCCACAGTAATTTTTAAATTAGGATCGTTGCATAACACATGTAATGTCAATGGAAACTTCTGCAACCCAGCACGTTGACTATAACCAAGTACATGATCTCAGACATGATGCTTTTGTGTTCCTGAGCACATTCTGGACTTTAACCCATACCCATCTTTGATTAATGAGATGAGCACACAAACTCCAAGAGCAGGTTAGAGACTAGTAACACGTCATCTGTAGTGCATTGGGGTTAAATGGGATAAGAGGAATTGACGAGACGAGAAAGGAAGGAAATAATGGTGACAAGATAAGAAGAATGAGAATGAGAATAAATTAATAGAGAATGGCAGTGGAAGTACCAAGATACAGTATAAAGGAAAGACAGGAATTCAAGAAGACTACAGGAAAGAAGGATTAATTGCAGATGCTAAACAGGAAAAACCCAGATAGCGATTCGAAGTCGGGCTGGCATTGGGCCAATGTCGGCTCATCGGCGCGAAGTCAGTGCGACACGCGCTCTGGACTTCCAACCGCTGGGTCCCGGGTTCGATTCCCGGTCGAGCCTAAGTTGGATGGTTGTTTCATCCTTCATCTCATTGCCATGGTCTCTACCTGTCCCAAATTAGTCCAACTGGTGCAGCAATACAGGATGTAAAGCCCTAATTTCACACACACACACAGGTCAGTACGACGCTGGCAAAACAATTAACACCCAGGCAAGTTGATTGTTGTTTTGTCTATACCTGTTGTGTTGAGTCATTCAGTCAGATGTAGCTGGGCATTAGTTTTCATCAAATCCTAATATATTATGGTTTAATTTGTTTATATGATTATCACAATGTATTTTGCTGAAATGTAATTAATAAGCAAATAAACCGCGCAATAGAAAAAGGAAGCATATAAGATAAACTTAAGTTACCATGGCAAGATTCGAACTCAGGAACACTTGCACACGATGCAAGCTGTTAATTGATTTGGCTGACATATGAACAAAGTTAGGCCTATCATCATTGATAAAATCATACATTTGAATATGCTGCATGCTACACATGTATGCACACTGCACCACACATGTATGATAAATAAATGTATATCCATTAAATTTGATGCTATCCATAGTCTCTCAGCTATATCATTGTTTTGATTAAATTTTTCACTGTTCTATTCATCTTTATCATATAATATTCTATATATATTTATTTCTCATTGTGCCCAAATATACAAAAGTTATCGGGAAGAAATTGCAAAGCTTTTTATTACACATGTAAATGCTTTTAACAATAAATATATTTCGAGTTTTTTTAAAGCATTTACTGGACACTGGGCAGGTTAGGAATAGTTTGAAATTCAGTCATTACAGCGTGTTCCGGCTATGATGGCTACCAACAAGGCCCTTTCATGGATGTGGCACTGGGTTCAACTCCTTTTGGAAGATGCAGTCATGCCAGCATAGAACTTCACATATTAGTAGTTTAGGATATATAATTTTATTATATGATGAGTGACTTGCTGGTGTAGTGGTTAGAGTGTAGGAATGCTAAGGTTTGTTTTAAAGTTCATTCACCTGTGACATAAGTCTGATTAGCTCCTTGGATTGTCATTGACATAATTAGGTAGTTGGTGTATTGGATAGGGCTGTTGCCTCCTGTGCACATGGCCTGAGTTCGAATCCCACGTGAAGTTATGGCCATTTTAAAATAATGATCACAAATGCCGATTTGTTTTTCTTCACTATTCACTTTTTTTTCCTTTTCTTTTTTTTTCTACTGAGAATTTTTTGCCCTGGGAAGGATTCGAACCTGGGACCTTGTTGGCGTGGTATGTTGAGAGTGCTATCACCTTGAGAGGCTATTAACAATCATTCTGATATTCCGACGTTGGCCCGATGTTTTGCCCATAAGCAGAATGATGCTGGCCCACCATCTGTCAGCAAATAACTGTCGACCATCGGCCCGATTTAGAATGCTGTCTGGGAATGATGGAAATAAAGAAATGAATTTAAAATGGCAGTGGAAGTGTCACATAAAGGAAAAGGTGGAATGACATAAAGTAAAGGATGACTGGAATGCAATGACATAAACAAAGGGAAGAATAAGACACGAAGGGATATGAAGGAAAAAAAGTAGATGAAGTATGGCAGTGGACGCACCATCAATCAGAACAGACACTTTATTAAAACCATCATAATAAGACCCCTAGACATTGCCATAAGAATAGTCTTAAAGCTTAAAGGGAGCTTATACAGTATTTGCCAGTCCCATGAATAAAGTATGGTTATATCCCCAAAGCCGAAGGTTGACGGATACAACCATCAGAAATGTCAGGTAACTCCCGACTATGAGGGATATAACTAACTTTTTCTCCAGTAAACTGACTTACTGATTTGTTTAACTGGGCTTATAATCTAAGAAGAGCACTGTTTACACTCACGCGGGAGTTACAGTTAGTTTCATTAAAAACGGCGAGGAAATTGAACCTAGACAAAGCTAAACAACATCTGCTATACAACGCTGCCTGCCACTAAACGGAACTGTCTGGCTATAGCTGGCTACTCAAAGCCGGATCTAAAAGTGCATCCAGCACCATTTGGTATATAAGTTGCGAGTTATGCATATTTGTAATCTTATGTTGAAAAGATGCATGTCAATTGCACATACATATTATGATATATTAGATAAATTTCTTGCATTTACCAAGGTTTATATTTTTTCAGTGGTGGTAGTTTGAGCAGACTATAAGGTAGAAGTAGACAGAAGCAGCTGGCTTTAGCCAGTTACAGTTACAGCCAGGAATAGGTTGCTACATCTGTCTAGAGTGACCATATTTTATGAAATTTACTGTAACTTACATTTTTGTTGGTGATGTCCCTCTCAGAACATTAGGTGGAGTACTTAGGGAGCAGTAAAGATGCTGCCCGCTGGCATGTTGTGTCACGGACAACTGAAAGGTCACGCTGACATTAAGCTAAAATAAATTGTTTGTTCAGTGAATAAGATATTTGTGTCGGGAGGTTAATTGTAGATTAACCGATAGCTCTGGAAATGTTTTCCGATTCGAAGAATTGGTTAAATGTCACTCATGTTTAGAACAGAAAATACAATTCGTAAATAAAACAATTACCAATAATATTGGTTCCAAGAATTTTGAGAAAAGCTGTTTATTACCTGATGAACGAAAACGTTGATCTCTTCCTATTAAATTACAAATGTGATTTACTGCATCATGAAGTATCGTCTGAATAGACAAACAACAAAAAATAGAATACATAAAATAGAAAATAAATTGCTCAATACACGTCATAAACTTCGAACAAGTTTTAAACAGTTGAAGCCGCCTTATTTTTATATATATCTCAGATGGAAAAATTTGGCGGAATGTAGTTTAGCCCTACAGCATTGCATGCTTAGTCCGCTGCCAGAGTGCCAGAGTGCCTGAGTGCCAGAATGCCAGAGACAGACGTAATGATGAGATGGTAAGGCTTGGAGTCCACACTATGTTACATATTTACACCTGTGGATTAATATGCGAGTCGGCTCTGTTTGCTTGCCTCAGACACCTATCACAAGGCACATAATTTAACATCTCATATGAACAAGTTGTGATATGACCTTAAGACCCTCAGCACTCATATTGAATAGTTTAAATTGTCAGGCTCTATTGCAATTGTTCTAACGTTCTGTTCCGTTATGTTTGGTAAGAAGTCAATGAAGAAATGAGATCAGCATAAAGCCCCCCTCTCACATAGCCGGTTTTGCCGTATTGAAGCCGTAGTATGACGTAATGGTTATGCAACAGCTTTTTTCGCCGGGATGGCGACGGATTCTGGCGGGAAAAAGGGTTCTTTGGGTGACTCGGCGGGTTCTACGGGTGACTCGGCGGGTTCTACGAGTGACTCGGCGGGTTCTACGGGTGACTCGGCGGGTTCTACGGGTGACTCGGGGGGTTTTACGGGTCACTCGGCGGGTTCTACGGGTCACTCGGAGGGTTCTATGGGTCACTCGGAGGGTTCTAAGGGTCACTCGGAGGGTTCTACGGGTCACTCGGAGGGTTCTACAGGTCACTAGAAGTAAGCCGATGGGTAGTAGGAGTAACTCGACGGCTTCTAGGAGTAATCCGCCGAGTTGTAGGAGTAGCTCGCCGACTGCTACCAGCATCAGCGAAGGGGTTGTATATACTTTAAAAGGCTGCTGCTCCCCTAATATTAGTCCGATTCTCGTCAAATAAGAATGAATTGTAGTATAGTTCATACTGATTCCATAAGTGTTTTCGGATCGAAAATAAACCAAATATTAAGCGAGATATTCGTCTGAGAAGGCGGTTGTCTGGCTGCGGCTGCTGCTCCATTAATATTAAACCGATTTTCGTCAAATACATATTGAATTTTTTTACCTATTAAACTTGGAATTATGAAAATTGGACGAACCTAGCAAGGAAGGCCCTGATGGGATTTAATCTGTTTTTTAGAAGCAATGAAATGATTGCATCCGATTTTGGTCACTGTCATATTGAGTGACAATGCAGCTTTCCTATGCTTACTCAGCTAAGTGACGAAGGTAATCGGAAGTCACATTGGATGGACCCAAGTGTCTCTCACCATCACATGGCTTCAAGAAAGGCCAAGACACCAAATATGCTTGTCCTATACAGCAGCACGACTCTGTCAACAATATGATGTTTTCCTAACACTCCTCCCTGACCTTGCATGGATCTTAAGAGTATGGCTGCCATGTAATGCTAAAAGCATATCCATAACAATATCAAGTACAGTTAGTTTCATAAAATATGGTCAACTCTAGCTGTCTGTAGCGACCTGTACCTGGCTGTGGTCTAAGCATGCTAAAGCCAGCTGCTTCTGTCCACTTCTCAAGCTAATAATTGGCTTACATCTATTACCAGATAAATATAAACCTTGGTAAATGTAAGGAATTAATGTAATATATCATAAATACGTACTTTTACATCCGGTTTGAGTAGCCAGCTATTACAGCTTTGTTTAGTTTCAATTTGATGGGCCGTTTTTAAATAAACTAACTGTATTGGGTTTTGGTGGATTGCAAGCAATGTACAGATAAACAAATACAGATACAGATGACCTGTATTCGGACAGAAATACAGTACAGCATGAATTATACAAAAAAAAAAACATTATGAGAGCCCACGGAGACCCACATCAAGGCATTTGATGTTGCTAGCGTGTACATGTAGTTCAGTCATATATATTCTAATATCAATCATAGGGCATCACAAATGGTCAGAAAAGTTACCTTAAGACTTAAGTGTAACCAATGCATGATAAAGATATAGATCTTTGTAACAATTAACTTAAAATTTTCTATTATATTTCCTGCAATAGCTTGTCTTTTTGTTCATTATCATAAATTTGTAATAACTGCCGTTGTCACAGAGAAAGAGCAGAAATTACATTGGAAGATTTGATAAATAGCGTACGAAAATTATGACAGGGGTGTTTTTATTAGTAGAAAATTTAAGAGTTTGACATATAGTTGTCCTAGTGGCCAGATTGTTTTGCAATGGTGACGTCATATATTAGAAACGCTTTATCCGGCCAGGAACATTTTATAATTATTCGCATGAGATGTTATCTTTTAATTATTGGCGCTGCCGTGTTGCAACTTGGGGCAAGTAAAAAGAACCTCACCCATTGAGTGAATGTTAATTTCTATTTATTTTATTTTAAAATGTACAATGTACTCATGTTTTGCAAAATTTTCTGTTGAATTTTAATGTATTGATGTTTGCGACAAATATGTCATATTTGACATAATACTGTCAATAAAAATTATAATGAATACCCAAGCCTAGTCGTCTCATCATTACGTCTGCCTCTAGCACCTGGTTATATTCGTTGTAATGCAAAAACAATAAAAGAACTTTTTCACATGCCTTTGTGATGATTAATCACACTTTAGGTTTTTTACTTCAAATAAAAAACACAGTTTTCTGACATGCAATAGATCTATACACACACATTTCTGTTGCCTAGTGACACTCTTATTACTAATCTGGTGTCCTTAAATCACATTGTTAAGAGCTGTGGAGTCCAATGATCTATCACTTTCTAGATGATTAATTTTTTTCAGAGTTTCCCTTATGCAGGCCTTGTGCAGCAACATTGAAACAATCGTGTTTATCTATTGGCAGTCACCTGAAACTCAATTGACATTGATTGGTGGAAAAAGCAATATTGTGCAATACACTGTACATTATACCATTATATAATGTTACATGTGAGACATGAAGATATGTACACCCGAAAATGTCAATGTACAATGAGGCCGAGTTTTACATAGCATTTGAGGGTGTGCGTATCTCATGTCTCACAATGTAACCATTGTGTAATTGTTTTGTACCACTGAACCCAATATTTTTATTGCCAATAGATAATTTTCCATTTCTTATTGGCTACGATTCATGGACACATAGCGCTCTGTCTGCAATTCATACAATGAAGTTACTTTACTTTAGATTGGCGAAGATCTGAGCTTCCTGAAAATGTTTGATTTTTGAAAATTAGATAAAAACAGACGAAGTTATTAAATAAAACGTAAGAGTAGCGCCGGAGATGCTGCATCAGGCCACGCCCACTTTTTGGCGGCCTACCAATCGCAGTGCAGCGTGGCTGGCTAACTGTTGTACATGAGGATTTGTACAACGGCGTAAATAATGCTAAATTGCACTGGTGAGTGGTACTAATTCACCTGAAATTGCTTTAGTGTTTAGATAGTTCTGTTTATACCGGGAAGTTATATTACTAGGGAAAGCGGCAGGGTAATTTCCTTCCAGGAAGAACAAATATTTTCTTTCGTGAATGACTAGCAGATGATCTTCCAAGAATTTAAATTTACTGATACACCTTCTTATTTAGGCTTTTCTAAGTACTTGGGTTCTTTTATAGGTTGTCATTAACGACTTAGCTCATTACCTAATGATTGGTTTGCAACTAGATCATTATTTTCTATAATTAAGACAAAGTATACTAATTGGTGCCACTCTATATGTGAGTAATTACTGCAATTGATACTGAGGACAAAAAGAAGCCTCACACCTGTAAATGGACTTTATTATAAATTTTTTTTTTTAAAACAGTATTTGTGTTAAATTAAGATAGCTAGTTCGATATTCCTCATTAAGTAACCGTAGTTTTGTTTCTTTGTGAAGGATTGGACACTTTGAAGCTTCAAAGGTTCTAATGACCAATTTATGATTCTGTAAATGAGTGAAGATTTAGAACTCCCCCCTCACTGATTCCATTAGGAAACAATGGAAATGGGTGCTAAATGTGTATTCATAAAGGCCGAAATACATTGTACATATCTTTCTTCAATACCTAGTGTAAACTTCAGTTTTTCAGATTTTAATTTTTTTTTATCTTATAGGCATCTCAATTATACACTACTTTTTTAGAATGTCAGAAAGATGTCCATTTTATGTACACAGATCTATGTGTCATAATGTATTTGATACGTTTTTCTGTTATTATTGATTAACACACTTCAATATTGTCCCACTCTCTGCTCATGCTACAGTCACTTATAAATGATAAAGCGCTTTTGTATGAATATTTTGCTTCTAGTTACATGTTTAAATATAGATCTATGTGAATATATGACAACAGCCACTGAAAATTAGACATCTTTCAGGGTCTTCATCTCTGGTCGACAAGTAGTACAGTACTGTACTTCTAAACTGACTCATTTCTGCCCATAACTTTCTCAATGCTTGACCTAAAAATTCGATAAAAATACCTTTCGAATCCTGGGATCATGTGGAGTGATGCAAATGATGTACAAGAAAATGTTGTCTTTGCAGCTTAGGAAATGAATTTCCAATTGACCAATCCTTCTCTAGTTCATCCAAGCATGAAAAAATTGATTTTAACAAAGGTCCACTAGTACGATTCTCTTTCTTTTTTTTTTCTTTTTCTTCTTCACAAGGTTATCATAACGTTGATGAACGTAACCCTTCTCTTACTACTAACGTATTGTATATAATTGTATATAATAATATGTAATAATATGATTTGGATTTTATTCACCCAGCTGAAAATGCCTTTTTTTTTAATCAGACCACAGATATCTATGAAATTCAATGCTAGTTCTGAGGTATCACCCATAATGATATACACGGTCACAGAAAATAGGCTGTGCATTACACTCCTATTGTAGAGATAAAATGTGGAAACTCTACAATAATACCACCCAGCATTATACTGCCACTTTTATAGTAAAAACTAAAGTAGACTCCCATCATGAAGACCATCTCAACATAAAGACCACCTCGACAATTGTCACCTCCATAATTGTCACCTCCATAATTGTCAAGAGGAGCCGTTTACATGTCGGGTTCTGCTGTACAAGTAAATTTGTGTCAATGCAGTTTTACATTTATTTTCTTATATATTTTTTCCATGTTTCCTAAATTGGTTTAAAACAGAAATGTAGGTGACAATATGCTTTAAAATGGAACACGAAAAACAGCATATTCACAACTGTTTGTTAGGATTCATGTCTTTCATATATCTTATGACCCAATATATCATGTCACGCAATCTGAGTGCTACCCGAATGCCAGCACAGTGAATAGGCGACGGTGTCATCGGCTCTGTGTCCATTGATTGCTTCCCAGCAAGGTCAAGGCCGTTGAATGCTGCTGCAACTCCATCAGTGAGATGCAGGGAGCCATGTTGAATCCTGTAGGGTCTGTTCTGCGAATGGCTACCACCTCACAGCAGCTGGTCTAATATGTAAAACCATTTTTCAATTCGCATTTGAAAGGTAAGGCCATGTTTGTTCATGTAGTGATGTTTCTGTGGGCGTATTTCTGCTGTGGCTGCTGCATGTTGCTGAGACAATTGCCAGCTTCCTTTTCTTGTTACCGTAATAACACAAAAATGACAGTATTCTTCAAACTGCTTGTAACCCAGTGACACTCACAATCGTGGTAGCGAATCCAGTCTGATATTTCTATTGAGGATGTTGTTAACTTAATTTGGACAAATGTCAATCTGTGGCATAATGATGACATTCTTTGTGTTATTGTTGTTTTATTGGTTATATTTACAGACAGCAGTTGCTGCATCTTCCATTCATTAACACACAACCATTACATAATAATTACTGTCAATCATGACATGCAGATTCTAAGTTATAAAATATTAAATTGTGTTACACCTGCTCAATTGTCTTGTCTGTCATCAGTTCCTTAATTAATGTCAAACTTGAACTTGGTCAAACTAGACTTAAGGTACGAAGAAAGCCCTTTTAACACAATACATTTAATTAAATTAAAAACGGCCCGTCAAATTGAAACTAGACAAAGCTGTCATAGCAGGCTACTAAAAACCGTATCTAAAAGTACATATTTATGATATGTCAGATTAATTTCTTTACCAAGGTTAATATTTATCTAGTGATAGATGTAAGCCAATTATTAACTGTAGAAGTGGTCAAAGGCAACTGGCTTTAGCATGTTTAGACCATAAACTGATGATCTCATCAGGCTGAGGATCACAGCCAGGTACAGTTCGCTACAGACAGTCGACCGTATTTTATGAAACTAACTGTACAGCCACTGCCTTCCAAAATATAGGACCACTTTGACCACTGTGTAAATACTCATGTAGTCTTGTATTTTTTGAGGACGGTGTGTTTCATTATTTATAAATACAAAACTCACAAAAACCGTGGAATAACATCTTAGTGGTAGCACTACATAAGTTTATATCCACACGGGAATAGTCTGTTGAACTTTAATTGGCACAGTGCAATATCCTCACATATGAAATATGATACAAGGAACGTGACACTAAATGCCGCCCACATTGTAAACAATTATTTACACATTCCCTAATAACTGCATTATTTGTCTTACAGCAAATTCCACAGATTTGTGTACTAAACTGCAAAGGACGTCATGTGAATCCAGGATTCCTATTTTCTTAAGCCAACGGGATTCCTGGATTCACATGACTTCCTCTGAAGCTCAGACCAAAAGACAGTAGAGTGATTCACAACTACTTTTGGAGAATCATGTATACATAGCTGTAACTGTAATTTATTTATTTATTTATTTATTGAATATATTTTACATGGGTAAACACAATCAGTAAAAACTGTTTCACATGTGGCCCATATGGTAAAAAACAGTATAATACAATAAAAACAAGTTACAATAGCGAAATATAAATAAATACATAAGATAGTATATTAATTAATATAAAATGACATGTAGATATAAAAACACATTAGGTACATAAAAGAATAATTAAATTAATTAAGATCATGTAAAATAAACATTTTCAATTTTGACTTAAAACTATTGTAAATATAAATATCTTTCAAATCAGAGGGTAAACCATTCCAAGCAATAGCACCTGCATATTTAAATGACTTTTTTCCAAATTGACTAGTAACACTGGGAACATACAAATTCATTGGGTGACTTCTAGTATTCATTTGATTTACATCACAGTTCATGACAACATCATTTACCATATAACTCGGTGCCAGACCATGTATACATTTAAACATTAAAGTGGTTGTAAAATAAAAGCATCTTTGTCTTACATTCATCCAACCCAAAGATTTAACAATTTCAATACCTCTAATGTTTATAAAATCATAATTGTTAGTTACCATTCTTGCAGCAAAATTTTGAAGTCTCTGAATCTTATCAATATTGTACTCACTGGTTTGACCCCACACACTTATTACATAGTCAATACATGGTTGTATAAATGTTAAAAATATCTTACTGAGAACATCACATGACACAACACCTTTAAGTCTTCTTAATCTATTCAGTTTACATGCAATATTAGAGCTTAATTTATCAACATACTGATTCCATGACAAGTTGTTATCTATTTGCATACCAAGATAGTTTGCACAAGTTACATACAACAAATCAGTTCCATTAATCCTTATATCAAGGTGATCAGAGATTACTCTGTTTCTGGATGCTATCAACATAACTTCACATTTGTTGGTGTTAACTGACAGTTTGTTGTTTGAGTACCATTCACTAAGTTTAGAGACACACAGCTGGAGTTTTTCTTGAACTGTAATTAATTCTGCCAATGTACTTCTCTTATTCCTTTACAGGTATTCTGCAGTAAACCTACAAGAAACCAACTAGATTGTGATCAAAATGGGTGCCGACCTCTGGAGGAAAATTCTTTGCTTTTTGCTGTTCATCAGTTTGACAGAGGCCAACAATGTCCACGGAGGGCGCTCTCATCGACCACAAGGTAGGCAAAGACTGACTGACTGACTGACTGACTTACTGACTGACTAACTGACTGACTGACACTTGGACAGAATACAGCCACTGTCTGGTGGTTAAGGCATTACCTGTTATTCATGAGGTTGCAGATTTGAACCCCCACCATGGCATGGGGGAGTTGGGCATTCCTCATGTCACTACTACTTTAACTCCTACTAGGTGTAATGGTAATTGGGGATAAGCAAGCTCATTGATGGCACTGGTGTGAGCTCCTAATTAAGCCCCTGCAGTTAACCACGTGTTCAAGGTTGAATATTCCTCAAAGAGTTGAGAAAGACTCTGGATTGGTCTGCAAGGGTTTTGAAGTCGGCAGTAAAAACCACTATGCTGAGGATGACTCTACACTAAGAACATTACATTATCTAATTAACTATATAATGTGGCATCATAGCAAATGCAGCCTCAAGGCCAGGTGGGTCATACCAAGGAATACAACTTCCTGCTGCCAATGCATTACCATGGCAACAGATTTGCCCGTCCACATTAGCAGATGATAGAGAGTACTTCATGTATTATGCAGAGTCTAAGGTTGCCAAATTAAAGATTAACCACATATAGAGCAAGTACGTCTGACACGTTATATATCACATGAGACGCGCGTGTGGTGTTACCCAAGTAGCAGCTACTCGAATTTGGCAAACCTGCTTGATTTCATTACAGAAATATTTCTTATTATCTGCTTTAAATTCAGTTTTCACCATCAAATTTCCAACTTTTCCCACCATATAGTTGCATATATGGCAGAAGTAAAAGAAAAGTCAATAAAGGGCGAATTATTGTCATTCAGACTAATAAGACCATGGAACCATCATCTGTTGGCTCCATGATAGCACTAACAGTAAAACACAAGACAATTTAGACAACGGATCCCAATGATTTTCTTGGCAAAATTAATTTTCTCTCCTACTTCAATATGCTTAGTTTTCCTCTTGCATTGGAATTCAACCTGCAAGTCCCTGACCATTATTCCTATCAAGCCACACCAGCAGATCTCCCTTGGGATCAAATTGGATCACAATAAATCCCATAGGCTAAGGCTAAAATACTGGCTTGCCTTCAGTGGATACAGATTGAATCACATTTGGCGAATTTACCTGATTCATGCTCCTAAAATAGACTTGGTGGACTATGTTTCTATTGGTTTAGGTAATGGGGAGATTTGTTTGAATGATTTGATTTGGAAGCTTTACTATCCAGATAGCATTCCAAATCGTATCGACATCGGCACGATGTCAGCGATGTCAAAATGATGTACCGCGGGCGGCTGACATAGAAACAACACTGGCCCGATTTGGAATGCTATCCGGGTATGATTGTCTTTTGGCATGATAGGTCAGACAGACACCACCATTATGGAGAGAAACACTGAAAGAGCCAAGCTGATTGAGCGTGAAATATAAACAAACTATGTCATCCATACCAGTGTCTATGCTCTCCTATGTGATAAATGTGAAAATGGTGTGGACTACTACCCTTTTTATATAATTATCTCACCATTACGTCTGCCTCTGGCAAACTACTACATGGCCAAATATGCCACGTGAGTTTTCCATGAGAAGGATAAATGCATGGAAAATAAATGGTTTTTACCTAATTATAATGAGGTTAAAACCATGGCACATTTGGCCATGTAGCATTTAGACCAATGGACAAGGCAATACATTTGGTAATAAAATAACTAAAGGAAATGTATCAATGTGCCTCTTATGCTAAGTTCATCCTCGTATCTTATTTTGGTAAGGTTGAGCCAGACAGACACAATTGCTATTATTGAAAGTTTCTCACCATAAGCCTTGAAGCGAATTTCCACACTGGTTAGAATAAGGTTTTCCTTCATACCTGTGGATATTTGAGATGACTTTTTTTATTTTTTTTCTTAAGTTTCTTGTTTTTTTTTTAACGCTGTGAACAATACTGTCAGTAATTTCAAACCCTTATCAGGCTAATTTAGAATCAAGATTTTTCAGCTTTGAGTATGGGATTAATCACAGCAGAGTCGTTGCCTGTATCTAATTGTAAGTCAGTGGTTGCAGGAGCAGCTCCCCAACTCCTTAAAAGTTAAAGCCATGATGGGGGTTCAAATCTGGAGCCTAACAATTAGCCAGAAAACTGGACCACAGGACCACGGTGTTTACATTCACCAGAATATAGCTTGCAGCTAAAAATTAAAATATTTTGTTCCCTTGTCCCTACAGTTATCCATGATTGAGGAATTACATTGCCATCCGGAAATTTCATTGCACCTAAAATCAATGCTATCCTCTTTGGACATGTTATCTGTAAACATCCCAACTGGATTCGACAAATCACTATGCATAATTGCAGAAGGATCCTTGGAACTTGCAAAGTGCGTCTGTTACGTTGACAAGAACGTCTCATTCTCTTTTGCCTAGGTCAGCATTATTTGTGCAGTTCCATGGCAGCTGCTTTGAGGCAATTACATCAAAAGCAAGACTGGCATCTGCCATTGATGACACATTACAAGCTACACAAGGGAAATGATGTAGCGGCGGATATCTTAGTGTATTTGCATATCTGTTAGCCTCCAATATGCATAGACAAATTGCCATGTTATTGCCATGATATTGCCTGTGTGGGTTCAGCTTGTGAAAGAGATAGCTTGATGATGTGGGTGCAGTAATCCTATTCAGAAGTTATGTAGCTACAATAGAGTACCATGATAACATGCAACAGTGCCAAGTTTCCAGTCTGATTATTTCGTCAATGGTTTAATAATTATTTCGTATAAGGTTTAATAATTATTTCGAATAAGGTTTAGTAATTATTTGTTCAAAGGTTACATGAACTCCTGTAGTTTTAATTAGTGAATTGATAAATCATTTACTTCATATCAGATTCTGTTTAAGGCCAATAATGATTGCTTTCTTCACAACTAACAATCATTAATCCTTCAAACGACCTTGTAAAAAAACTATTCAAACTCATTTGGATTCTGTCATATTAGCATATTACGGTCCCCCACGTTATTGGAACTACAAAGTGTGATAAATTAGCAAAAATGAGGAAAACACACTGCAGAATGTGTGATAATTTATTTATCATCAATAGGTGACAATTTACTATTTGTAAGTAACTCACTATAATAATAGCTGATAATGGCAGTCCATCTAAATGAATTGATGCACATGTTGCCAATGTTTGTCCTATCTGCATAACATGCCCGAAAATAGCACACAAGAAACAAGTTTATCTTTAAGGTTGAAAGACCTAATTTTGGAGGAAAAAAAAACACAAGATAGCGTTATCATCTGCGCGGTGTGCTCAGTGTCAGATATCATGATCCAGATTGGACTAACTAGCTCCAAAAATAAGTGGAATACGACAGTCTTTCTATAATTACTCAAGATAATTTCTTCGAAACCAAATCACATGATTCAATATAATCTTTGGAATAGGGAACCTCGACACTAACTAGCTCGCAATTGAGACCACCTGACCAATTGGCCTCCAATATTTATCCATGAATAACCCTACCATCGTTATTATGTAGACTTGGAAAAAAAACTCCAGAGGACGTCATAGGAATACATATTGTACACAATATATGGGTCTTCCATTAGCTGAGGAGATGCTTAAAGTCAATATAAGTCCTGGATTCATATGACGTCATCTGGAAGATTTCCATGTCTATAAAATCTACTGTAATACACCAAAGTTGGTTTATTGGTGAGATTCCAATGTATTCAACATTTAGGGATGACCAATTGACTTACACAGCATAACATAATGATGGTCTAAATTATTTTTTTACTTTCAGCCATGTCAAAGACCGCAGGCAAAGCCAACGATGAATTGCGATTAGCCCATCGCCTGAAGAAGTTATACAGTCCTTCTGTGAGGCCAGTCTTGGACTATAACGATACAGTTATAGTTGATATAGCATTGTCTCTACGGGCTATCCACAACGTAGTGAGTCAATTATTCATTTCATTTCACTCTGATGATAGACAAATGTAAGTGGCACCGTTTTAAAAGATGCCAATTAGTGATGTCAATTAAAAAGACCTACCAAATATTTTACTTGCATACACCTGTGTTGATGATCTTTACTTGCATACAACTGTGTTGATGATCTTTACTTGCATACATCTGTGATGATGATCCGAACTGATTATCATCAAAGACAGGTCTTTGGAAGCATCTCCAACTGCCAGAAATGAGAAAAAAAATTTTCATAAAGGAGATCGCAAATATTGTTCAAACTTTTAAGTGATGATGCTGGTGTAGTGCAAGTAGGGATTATCCAAGTTTGTAATTTGATTCCACCAAGTGTATAACAAATGTAAAACATCTGCCGAGACCAATTAACATGTGCAAATAACTAACATTACATGTTTACAATAATAATCGTGCAGCCCAAATTAGCACCACAGTGTTGAAATTAACGTTCAAATTGACATTAATTGTTTTCGCGGCTATACAGCAAATTCAACTATGTCCGCATTTTATCGAAATAAACCAATTTAAAATGTAATTAAAATGTTTTTAACTTCAGGATGAAGACCTAGGGAGTGCAGATCTAGAAGTTTGGCTGATACAGGTGAGAGTTTGCTATTGGTTACGGATGACGTCATATTCAGATGCTGATCTTCTCGCCTTCACAGAGATGGCCAAATATAACTGTTGGCATCATAATTTTGTAATCTTATAATGCAGCCTGTCACACGATATCCTCTTAATTGCCAAGCAATCACAACTTATTTTGAGGTTAACCTCTAAAATTGGCAAAAGTTGCCGTTCGTTTCGTGGATAATTGGTGTTTTGACCAGGAATAGTACCAATTAACCAAATCCTAATTCATGTAAATATAAAATGAGATAGAATTGTATACAATGATTTTAAACAATTTTGAGAGAGTTCTTGAAATAATAACTTAATCCGTATGTTCTTCACGTGGGCTTTCTCTAATTATCTAACTTATTTACCTGGAAAGGTATCCCTCTTTAAGGACCTCCCCAAAATTAAGACCACCACAGTGTCTTCGATCCCAACTTTAGCACAAGAGTGGAACCCCTAACCTCGCCTAAAGACAATAGTAAAGTCCACAATTCAGGCCATCTTTTGAATTCAATCGTATTCTTGCAATTCACCAACAACACCAGTAAGAATTCCTCGAACGGTGGTCTGAAAGGCGAGATTCTACTGTATATATCAATTCCAGTAAATGCACAAATGGTGAAATATCATATAGTACACTAATAAACGCAAACAAGTTATCACCTCGGACGTCATTGAGAAATCCAATTTTCTTTGTCCTACTCGCCTACATGCATCATCATGAAATTCCTGTTATTTGTCTATTTGCCTATTTATGTACAGAAATGGACAGACCATTTTGTAGCATGGGACTCTACAGCGTTTAGTGGCATAGAAAAGACTTTTGTGGAGGCACACCTGTTGTGGCATCCAAAATTGGTTGTGGCTCATTCGTAAGTAGCTGTTTCCTAAGTGATTCATTGTTTTCTACAGATAGAATTGGGATTAATTGTGAGAAAAACAATCTTAAGCTACAAATTCTGCACACTGCCATAATAGTTCTTGGAAAGCCTTTCTCAACAGCCAATCGTCACAGCATAGGTTCAATGCGTCAAAAATATTGCAGTAGTAGTAGTAAAATTTTATTTGAAGTCGTTTTAAATCACGGTGTTACATTCAATGTACAATACAAAATATATGACCCAAGCCGAAGCTTCTGTACGACATATTAGGAACAATAATATACAGTTTGGAAAGTATAAGTATAGAATTAATCTATAAAACAAATAACAGTAATATATATGTTGTATTCAAAGTAACATCGATCGTAAAAAATTGAGTCATCACTGTTGTATTTTTCCAGAGGACACACAGATCAGCCAGTGACGAAATCTGTGGAGGCCAGGGTAGCCCATGATGGAGTAGTCATGCTTCAATTACCTCTGAAGGTCAAGGCCACGTGTGACGTCAACTTGAGTCAGTTTCCCTTTGAAAGTCTGCATGCCTGCACTGTGGTCCTGCATTCTATGAGATACAGCACGGACGAGGTTACTATATTTTTCAATAATTCATTTTCAAATAGGATTTGTGCCAAGTGGCGTTGGAGTGGGGGGCTGACTTCTTTGAGATGCAAAGTAGGCTATCAATGACAACAATTTCGGAATGTGTGTGATTCGGTGGACTCCCAAGCCTTGCTATCCCTTCATTACGTCTGCCTCTGGCAGCTGGTCTCGTAAGGTGGCCAGATCTAATATTTAAAAAGTAGCAATGGGATAATATCTAACAACTGTGTTTACTTATTTATTTGTTTGTTGATTTATTTGTTTACTCATTGATTTATTGATTTCTGTGTTTTATTTATCTGCCCCTGATACATGGCCAAATGAGCTACGTGCGTTTTCAATGCGTTTTGGATAAACGCTTGGAAAACGCATGGTTTTCACCTCATTTTAATTAGGCAAAAACCATGCGTTTTCCATGCGTTTATCCTTCTCATGTAAAACGGACGTGGCACACTATAAAACGATTACAACCCTTGCAGGTCACTAATCACATCAAGCCCTCTTGTGAAAGACATTTTTGACAATTTATTTTGCGCCTGTTATTTACGAAGGTTCTTTATTGTCCAGCATAAGAGGTGTGAAAAATACCATACTAGAAATAAAAGTAGTCTATAAGCTGTGGTGAAGCACTCGCGACATGAGAATTTATTAACCAGGCAACAAGATACTCATTGTGTGTAAATTTAGCAGGTAATATTTCTATATGAAAATAGATTAGCTTACTTTTTGACACCACTTAACTAAATTCAGGTCACTATGCAAATATCATACAATATGACCATTAGTCATTACTATATTAAATGATAATACAGAAGAAATAATAGGGCACCTTTGGAGATGATAATGATTACTCGTACTCATGCAAAACTCCAATAAGGTCCACCAAAATTAGGCTTTTTAAAAGAATCAAGAAGTTACACAAAAGTTATGGTTTCCCTACAGATATTTTGCATTTTACAGTGAACATTTTTTCTGGTGCGTTTTTCTCTTGAAATTCCATTGGGTTTTTACTGTCTGTGAAAAAATTTAATTCCTTTTACCGTTTTCCCAGATTTTCCCAATGAAAACTGCGTTGCAGATTGAACTCTGCGCCCTGATTCAGTTGTCAATCTGGTAAAGTTCATTATCCATGGACAAAGCATACTCAGGTGTATTTCGTCATTTAATTGGGCATGTACATACATTTTTTATGTGCACTTCATTCGCTTGAGACTCAATTTTTCACTGCTGTGAAAATATTGGTGGGACAATGTACTTTGTCAGTAACTGACTATGCTAGTTCCTCAGACACAATTATCATATTGCCTTAGTTTCCAGTTCTTTATCATCTCAAAATTAGCTTTGTCTCTCACTCCTGCCCACCACACAAGTATATTCTTAAAACAGAGTTGGTAAATGGATGACACATACTGTTTTTTTTTGGGGTTTTTTCCGTGGGCGCCAAACCTCGGAGGAGGGAGGGGATACATCCCCTCCCCCTACAAATTTGTATTTTCTTCTTATGTTTATGTAAAGTTTTATGATTTAAGGCTTTAAGAGGTTTCACCCCCCTCTATAAAAATTGCAAATCGGCACCACTGCAAGAACAGCGTAGTAACACATTGTAATTAGTGACAGCGCAAGGTGGCCGCTGGGGTGAAATTGGTTAGCTGTAAGCAGCAGGTTTTCGTTTCTCGTTTGAAGCAGGTAACCTTTAAATACCAGTATGGTAGCCATTAGGGCAGGTTCGTTGACTGAATTTATCCCGGTCCAGCCACTCTTTGTCGCAGGAGACGTTTAAAAATGTGTGGTGCCCCCTATGGGGTAAATGAGCAACATGACTCCAAGCCTTTCATCATCACGTATGCCTCTCTCAGCTGGAGTTGCCTTGTACTCGGTGTCTGTGCTGAGACAAGTAAAATCCCCACCCATGGGGTAAATGTGTAACATGGTATGGACTCCAAGGCTTATCATCTCATCATTACGTTTGCCTCTGGCAGCTGGTCATATAAGCATACTATATGCTTCAGACCCAGTGGCATTGAGACACACTAAAATGCAATACAATATGTTGCCATACCGTAAAAATACAATACAATACAATACTCTTACTCAATCCTCTTCCACCACAGGTAACCCTTCGTTTCGCCAACAATATCAGGACAATGGACATGGCCCACTTCAGAGCAGCGAGACGATGGCACGCAAACACAGTCCCTGGTTCAGTCAGCACTGCAAAAGACGAATGGTCCCAGTCTGAACACCAACAAGTCACATTTAGGCTCCAACTGCAGAGGAAGGGCAGAGCTCAAGAAATGGGAATATATGTGGCTCCAATGGTGCTCCTAGCCCTGCTTGTGCCAGCCCTCTTCATTCTGCCTAACTCTTCTAAGATCGTCTTAGGTAGGTTTATTCCCCAGTGTTGTTAGTATCCATGATGAGCCTTGCTTGAAGTTGCTTCAAAGAATATGAGAGGAAGTTTCCTTCTAATAAAGGAGACTCATTTGTAAAGAACAAGCTTATGAAGTTTGTAAGTTATAAGTGATACATATTCGTCGCAATGAGTTAGTCATAATTGGGTCCGCCTGTAATATACACCTGTATTTGTTAACTGTGTCTTTCCTCATATTCAGCTACACGTATTCTTTTGTGTAGTGTTACCTAAACTTTTGGTGTATACCATGAGGATTATATACACTGTGCAATTGTATATACAGCTGTATTGGCTGTAGTATCAGTATGATACACCACATTGGCTGACAATGGAAGCTACCAGGATATCTACAGGAAAGTCTGAATGGTTTTCAACCACTTTAATAATGATGTCCCTGTCTAAGCTTTCTTGTACTAGAATCTTCTCTTAATACCTTTTTAGTCTCACTGAACAGCTTAAAATAGGAGGCTAGCCTTGTCTTACGAATGTTTCTAAATGAGACGTCTGCCACATTACAGTTACGCATGCAAAGTATCACTCCGGGAGTACTTTTTTGAATGTCACAAAGCTGCGAAGCCAGTGCCAGATGACGTGATTTTGTGACAAAGATGCAGTATGTCTGGGCGTCTGTCCGTAAATAGCGTGTATGTGTGTGCTTCCTATGAGGTCGTGATGTACGCTAACCCTATGGATCCACAACAACTGCTTTTCTGGCAAGTCTCGGAAAGATATTTAAAGACAGAAATGCCGTGACTTTTAAGCATTTTATGTAATTTATATCCCGATTAGGAGTGAGTTACTTAACATTTTTGTCGGTTAAATCCCGATGCCGAAGACCTTATTATACTCCAATAAACATGGTAACTTATTTGTTTGATTGTTTGATTTGTTTACCTGCTCTTATCATGCAAGAAAAGCGCTCAGTTGGTTATATCCTTCTCAGAAAACTAGGAAAACTCGGTGGGGGTACAAATGTCATTATTTGCCAATATTTTGTGTAATTGAAGAATGTCTCCAATGTAGATTGGATCCTGACTCTGAGTAATTCATACAGTGAATTTATCCTTTTTTTAATAACTCGTATTAGTTAGTTAACTCACTCCCACTCAGTAAATATATTTTCTGAGACTTATCAGATCATTCCATATCTTCCGCAGCCCACATTTTATACCAGATCCGGGCCAGTCATATTTGATCCTGTCTAATAGTTATATGGAGCTAATATGCAGTCAGCGAGGCACAGCGAGGAGTGTTTTGTCAACAAAGCAGTGCAAATGAGGACTTGATATCTCTCTTTGCAGGTATGGGACTTCTAGTCAGCTGGTCTGTGCTTCTCAACCAACTGACTCAAGTACTGCCAAGCCCCAGTGGAAGGATTCCTATCTTAGGTAATTAATAAAATGTTCCAACAATATACTGAAAAACAAGAAAACTTTACTATCTGTCCAGATAGAAGGATCCATTAGGAAAGTCATAACATTTTTTCAATAATACTGAACAAAATCTATCTGCCAAGGACATATCTGATTTCAGGACTGGTGGCCCAAATTTTCAGATGCCTTCATTAATCAGGTTCTAAATAAAAAAAAACCAAACTTAGTGATATTTTTTGTGCAATACTTTAACAGTAATGTGGCCTTTTCAGCTTATTAGGGAAGTACCTTAAGCAGAGGTTAAAGTCTTGCTCCACGAGCCATTTTAGTCTCAATCTAAGAATTATACTATGCTCAGGGTATTAAGATGTGCGAAAATTTTGGGGTTCATCTATTGAAATTCAAAACCCCAAAAATTGAACAAAATGGCTTCTTGTTCAAAATTTGAACAAGAGGTCATTTTGCCCATGGGATACCTAACAGGTAAATTAAAGACCACCTTACTGTTTGATACCAATACAGTAAGTATGAGGGTCATCTTGGTATCTACTAATTCAACAAGAACTAAATCTTAACTCTTGTGATGATGGTGGTCATTGGTGGATGGAATGGTTTTGTTGCCTTTCTGGTTCTGGCCATTTTTGACCAATCCCTAGAAACATCATGAATTACATCAAGCCCATTTTTGATTACAGAACAGTACTACCTGGGTGTGTTTGTCCTTCTCTGTCTGGCCATCCTGTTGTCCTCTGTCACCATCAACATGGCTCATGAGATACACACTCGTCCACCATACTTGCTCACCAGGGTAAGTATAATACACCTTCAATTAGATAGCATAAGTTACGAGATACTCAGATTCAGATTCAGATATATTTATTTGACTTAAAGCTGGTATCAAAGAAAAAAAAATATTACAATCATGTTTATTATAATTTGCTTTAAGTAGGGTGACCCCTTTAAGACATCTTTGATGTCGCTGCCAAGGGGCCACCCTAGTCTTAATATAAAGAATGTCTTTCAAATTTCAATCCTGCCACCAGTGGCAAGGGACAGACACTCAGTGGTAGTCTTAAAAATAAAAGTTAATAAATAAACTCATTAAACATATAAAGTAATTTTGCATAAGATGTAGTAGTTGTGGTCAACCATGGGTTGTGGTGAACTTCACTCAATAACGGGGGAGCTCTGAAGATGATTCTTTTCAGTGCTCCAAACACTTTTTCTAGTGGGTGACGGTAGTATAATCTTACCTGTTTGAAAACTACAAGACTTCAGCTGCAAATTTTGATAGCTGACGTAATCGGTAAGTCAATGTATAATATATTTTCAGCCTCGGAAATAATCGCAGGTCAGTTTCTAAGCTGAGATGAATGCCATATTTGCATCTAACTATCGTTCAGATCGCGCAGAAGTAACCGGAATTCCCAGGGGTATTCTCAAAGTAACCAATGACCCGTTGTTCTTATTATCACATGACAACAAAATATGCATCATGAAGCATTATACCAAGGCGTTTTAATGTTTATTAACCCCCGGATTTTGATTGAAATTCCCCAAAACTCTTGTTGACCACAAATAAAGATGTAGGTGATTGTCATTATCACTCATTTTATTTAAATTAAGGCGTTTACCTCAGTTACCTGTCTGATTGTTGTGACGTCGGTTGGGTCCCTTAACACTGTTTAGCCTTGTTTATATAACTGTTAATTTACCTAATTTTTTTCGTTGCACCTAACAGGTAATGAAGTCTGTGTTCAGGTGCGTTCGTTGGGTCACTTGCTTGAGAAGGTTTACACCAGATGACGCCACCAGTCCTGTCTCCACACAATACGACACGACAGACTTGTCATCTACCAATGGGCGCCCCCTAGGAGACAGCAGCAGCTACAGCTCACTCAACATGCTGCAGAAGCTGGATGGTGATGGGGATGGGCTG
The DNA here is from genome assembly GCA_932294295.1 of Alitta virens. NCBI lineage: Eukaryota > Metazoa > Annelida > Polychaeta > Phyllodocida > Nereididae > Alitta > Alitta virens. Next base: position 41,975,298 of record OW028577.1, on the reverse strand, counting down.
CAGGGAGTGACACCTGTCAGGCCATCCCCTCAAGTCCAATGGGCATTCATTGCTTCCACTTTGGATCGAGTTGGCTTCGTGCTGTTCTTGGGAGCAGTCTTCTTGCTGCCCCTTGCCCTAGTTGTGGCAGTCTGTGGTAGTTAAGTTGCTGATATTGCATAAAACTCTCAAAACACTCATATTTGGTAATAAAAGCAAGCATGGTCACAAACGTGGCGCTTTTGTAGAGTTCAAATCACGCGTAACTGCTTCCCAGTTAACTAAATCATGCGTAACTGCTTCCCAGTTAACTAAATCACGCATAACTGCTTCCCAGTTAATTAAATCATGCGTAACTGCTTCCCAGTTAACTAAATGACGCGTACTGCTTCCCAGTTAACTAAATCACGCGTAACTGCTTCCCAGTTAACTAAATCACACGTAACTGTTTCCCAGTTAACTAAACACGCAGAACTATTTATCAGGCAAAATATGGGAACAGAATTATCAATTATATATTGATGACAATCTTTAAGATTTATAAACCAAAATAAGCATGCAAGCAATATTCAGCATCCAGACATATTGCCACCCCCAGAAAATACCTGAAATAGCTGAATTCTCCGCCATATCACGTCTCTACCATTTCAGCTAAAGAGAGGTTCCCTACGTCCTAGTATAATATAACCTCAAATAATGTGATCTTATAGTAAGACCACCTCTATTTTAAGAACACTTGTCCCAAAACCTGATTGTGAGGACAATATAAAATAGTTCTATAAGACCACCATGGAATACAGCCTTTTTCGGTGATTTCCAATGATGATCTCAGTTGGGCCAGGGGTGGGTTTCACTGGTGAAATAGGGATATATAAACTTTACCAGTGACCAGAGGTTTTGGGTATCTTCAGGTGCGTCAATACAGTAAATAGAATAAGTTCATTAGCCAAAAGTGGCCCCTGCTGATACAGATGATCTCTCGGGACTTAACCATGTCATCATGTAGCCTGAGTGTAGGCCTACTGGCCGTAACAGTATTTATATATTCTATCAACCATGAATCCATGATATAGGTCTTGCTGAAATTTTGGGGTTTGTTAAATTGTACACCTGATATTATATCAAACCACCAAATTTGCCACTTAGGGGTGTTATCAATTAAATTATATTACGTTGTAACTACAAAGAGTTGTAAATCAACTTGCTAGAATATCAGAATAATGTGCTCTAGGTGTAGAGTTTCTACATAGGCATTTGACTTAAAATAATGAATGTATTTTGAATGTCTTATAGAATATGATCTCATACTGTTTATGGTATACATGTCAACTGCTGCAATCGGTGTTATTATTTGATCAATGGTGTAAGGTTTTAAGGATGGGGAGGGTGGGGATTATTTGTGTGATTTTCTTCATAGGTAATTGATGCCACAACAGAAAATGTAATGCTAGACTCATCCACAAATTAAACAGAAATCAGTCAGAATTACCAAATTGTTTTACAGGAAAATCAACTAGAGTTGAAAACATTCTGAATTATGATTGTTTATCATTTAATACAGTGTACAGTGATCTGAAAAACATTCCATGGAAGCATATATATTTTCATAAGCTCATGTTGGCACTCCCAGTGTATCAGACCCAGCTATATCTTAATGTGTCCAACCCAATTATAGCGTAATATTTAATGGCAAGCAATGTACTGTTGCTTTAGGTTTAGGGCATTTGGGTATGCAAGCTGATAAGAGTGATCTGTAATGTGTAAATAGGTATAGTCATGTATACATAAGCTCAGTCTCATATACATTATCATTATTAGATTATGTACGTATATCAATGATAAGTATCGTATGTACATGCAAATATTCATAATAATATTCATTGTCACAGTCTATGTTCATGTTTACATTAAGTGTAGGCCTCAAGGATGATTGAGCTCCCAGCCTCATCTTCATAATCAGTATTGATAATATAGCTATATCAATTTATCTTAATACCAATGTATGTGCATTGAATCCTCTGGTAAACAAAAGCAGTATTGTTGTTTATAGCATAATAACATTTAATATAAAAAGATGGATATGAACTTGTTCAATGTTAAATAAACATTTGCACTATTTATTATAATATCCCTATGTATTTAGCTTAGGCCTTTATGTAATTATTGTACATTACATGTTTAGCTTGTCCGTCCCACACAGCATTGAGGTGATTTCTTTTTTCTTTTTTGTAAATAAACCATCAAAGGTGGCTATAACATAGCTCCTGAAGTCGTTTTTAGAGTAATGTTACGTTATTTTGCAATTTCACATCCCCATTTGCAGCTGCTGTAAGTTTACATTCATTTGTAGTTTTGCCAAGGAGAATATTTTCAATACTTCCTCTTTATATCGTATCTATACTGCAGAACATGTCATTCGTGGGTTTGATTTTTGTCATGATATGTGAAATAAAACAAGACTATAAGAATATAGTTTGCTATTGTGTAATTATATCAAATGTATTTTTTCAATTTTATCTGGCAAGACTTAATTTAGCATTCAGTTGATGGGTCCAGCTACTCCCGGCAGACATAATGATGAGAAAATACTCAACCGTTTTCCTTCATTTAAAGTATAAGCTTTGTCAGCATCATTTATTGCAAGTTCCTCAACCTCGCCTATGACAGCTTCAACTTCACATTAACGACCATTCCATGCAGTCATACAAATACCTGTACTTTCGTTGGGAATGAGGCTTATCTGTGCCTCACTGTTCTACTTCTGGGTTGGAAAAAGGTATGTTACCAAAATAGATAATGCTCTTTACGTTTAACACCCAGCTTGGACCTTCTAATAGCAATATGTAGAGGAATAATTTTGCACCAGAAGTCAAATACAATACTAATATCATGTCTAGTGTGTAGGCCTAACTCTGCACTTCATGCAAATAATACCGCCCGAAATGTTATTGGGATTAAAGCATGCCATGGGGTTGGAGACTGTTTGCAATATTTGCATTGACCAGGGGTATAAATAATTCAACTCAAAGTTCTTCAGTTAAAAAAGCAATCTAGTAGAGTGGACATATACAGCGAGTTGCTAAATTATTCATCCCCCAGCATTTTGATCCTTTTATATATATTTTTTTTCTGTAAAATTTGATAAAGAAATGCGGCATTGCACAAATGTTATATGTACTAAATTCATTCTTTGAAACATAATGGTGGAGTTAGTGTAGTATGGTCAGAATGCGGCAATGTACGGGGCGGGAGGGGGGGGCTTGATTTGAGTGGATACCAGTTTTGGCTGGGGAGTGGTAGTATTCAGAGTTATAGGTTCTGGCCTATAATTTGTCAAATTCTGAAAACCCGAATTAGACCCATAACGTAAAATGAATGAAAGACTAAAGCTTTTTTTCTTTTTTCAAGGAAAGGGGGGTAATGAGGATATAATCGTTAGTTTCATAAAAAAAACGGCCTGTCAAATTGAACCTAGACAAAGCTGTCATAGCTGGCTACTCAAAACCGGATCTAAAAGTATGTATTTATATATTAATTTCTTACATAGACCAAGGTTTATATTTATCTGGTTATAGATGTAAGCCGATTATTAGCTATAGAAGGGGACAGAAGCAGCTGGCTTAAGCATGTTTAGACCACAGCCGGGTACAGGTTGAGTAATACAGATAGCTAGAGTTGACCGTATTTTATGAAACTAACTGTATATGGCCTTTAGCTGTATAAACACAACAAACGAAGTTCAAAATAGTAATTTGTATTAACATTAATATAAAGAGTTTTCTGCATTTGAATAACAACTATGAAACCATTATGGTTAGAATAGTATAATATAACCATTACAATAACAATTTATTATTTTGTTCAATATTTAATAATATTTAAGGCATCATATTGAGACAATACTCCAATTCAGTCTTTTTACATTAAGTCAAAACAGTGCCTTTGAATTTCTTATTCCAATGGCTAATACTGTTTTAAACATTTGAATACTTAAAATATTAATACTATATATACCAGTAACGATAAAACAGCAATAACCAGCAAAACACTGCGGTGTTGAAGTCACAAAGTTCTTTCTATACAAATGTATCATGAAACATCATGCAATGGCAATAAGGCATATGAAAAAGGGGTGAGAATTTAATTTATGAGGTATATATTGTGGACGGAATGCTGATATTTTTCATCTAGGCTGAGACTTTGAGTCTAATTTATTGGTGGAAATTAAGCCTCCGGGTGCTCCAGCACTCTTCTCTTCCATTTCTTTCCAAATATTGTAATTTGTCTGCATGTGGCCCATCAGTTCCGGAATGTCACAGAAACCTGAAGAGCAAACAGATGGCCGTACCTTTAGAAGATAAATACTTTTACCGGCAGCGTTGCTGTATCTTGGCAAAAACCAGCCCGGCAGAACTATGCACCGAATTCAAGGGATTAAATAATGCATACATAGAGTTAACGAAAGGCAGTGGAGAATGCATGAAGCTATAAATAGTATGAAGTGGCTATTTTTAAAATCGTAGCTAGGGTTGCACTATTACTACTACAATGTATATTACAGTGACTTTGAAGATTTAATCGCCAGTAGGCATTTGATGTTACTCTGGTGAAAGTTCTTTAAAAGGTTTGCTCAAGAAGACAGGACTGTGAAGACATTAATTTATACTATCCAATGTCACCAATTTGAATTATCATTTATATGAATGAAAATCTGCCATAAAAATGAAGCATTGCATAAAAAAATACTTACAGTCCCAAGCTTCAAACATGTCATTGATGAAAAGTTCAATAAAACCAGTTTGTGATTTAGGAATGTTACAGGTTTTCCTGTCAAACGCAGGCATTACAACTGGCAAGCTTCTCTGCTTCTCGTCATCGCTCTGAAAGATGGAAGAAATCATTTCTAAAATGACAAACAGGGCTGTATTAGTAAATGGGCTGAAGTGCACTGGGGCAGAGTCTGATTCATGTGACAACTGTCGTTGATAAGGCCTATACAATTCAATTCAATTAATTTATTGGCATATAGATAATATTATTAACATGAATCATAGAATCAACTTGTCTCCAAATGGCAGGCTGACATGAATGTGCATTTGCTTTTACCCAATTCAAAGAATGACATTATACATACTGTATATACCAAATTACTCATTTACTTATATTTATAGATGAAATTGAAGATTAGTTTAAATAGAAAAATAAATAATTATAATACAGTGCTAGAGCAAGATAAAATTCACATCAGTTTTACGTCAGCACTGGCCCATCAGTTCATGCTTAATACCAACCTGTTTAAAATATTCTTCAGAAATTCGAACTGCCCATTCTTTACACAGGTCAAAAGGTCTGCATGGATTGGAGACATCTGCACACTTTATTAAAATCCTTTTAATCAGAGTTTTGTTTTCTGGTGAGGATAAGTCTGCACATACTGGAGAAGAACTGCTTCGGCTAAGCTGAAAATGATAAACAGTTCAGACACACGAATAAGGTGTACCGATCAGTAACCAACGTTATTCAATGTTGAATGGAAAATAATGATGAAAATATTCCCTACCGATACAGTCATGTCATCCTCATTAGTTTTAACTATCTTAGTGATGGCGCTGTTGAATTTTGATAAATGTTCAAAATGTTTCGTCATCTCTGTTGCTAAGACCATGTCCACTATCATTTGCCGAAGAGCTCGATAATCTTCTCTGCAACACGTATAGCATTTTGTCAATGTTAGATCGCTAATATTTCATGTTTCATGTTGTCATAACATATGTTAGATTGCTAATAATGCATATGTCATGTTGTCACAACATATTGTTTGGTAAGATAATAATCAATTGCCACCTGTCAAGGTTCTTGAAGATGTTCACAATGGGGTCCTTACTGGTTAACCGAAAGGCTAAACTACTATGGTGGTTCTCCAGAACAGCCCTGAAAAAAGCAAAATTGAAATTGGCAATAAATAAAACCACCTGGACAGTAATGAAACTGAATATCAACACTAAAATAATCCTGTATTCGTGATATTTAAAAAAAACTTACGCATCGTTATACAGAATTGCCAGGGGAGAACTTGAATTCACTAAGTAAGTGTTTGTCCTGCCCGGGTGATCCACATCATGAACCGCAGCAGCCAGTAATGCTGCAACTGCATCGATTTCATCCATTATTTCCTGGAACAATTAGCAAAGGTATCAATTTCGTCTTATCGGTTGCTAGTTGCAGTCTTCTTCTCGGAAACTGCTAGTTGGCAGGAAACAAGTAGATTTCCTTATTTGTGATCATATTCCGGAAAACATTTGGCATCAAGTTACATGATGCTTTAACAGCAGTAAAAGAACATTTTTGAGGGTTTCGTATGAGGCAAGAAAAATTAATCGTGCTATTAATAAACTTCATAAACAAATGTGTGTGTGATCAGGGCTTTACGTCCTGTATTTCTGCACCAGTTGGGCTAATTAGACCAAAGGCAGAGACCATGGCAATGAGATGAAGGATGAAACAGCCATCCAACTTAAGCTCGACCGGTAATCGAACCCGGGACCCAGCGGTTGGAAGCCCAGAGCACTACCTCTGAGCTAGGCCTCTGCCTTCTGAAATGGGCATGTACATTTAGAAGGGGCCCACACCTTAACCAATGCAGAAATATATTCTTAAATTAAATTTGTGATATTGGTGGCACACCAATTTTATTTATTCTTGCTGTGAATGGAAGGATATAAAGTTTTGCAGTTATTTCTGACTATTTATATCAGAAAGAGCCAAACACAGTTGCATGCCTTATGGTATATGACCTCCAAAATATAAGCATTGCATGTAATAACTGAATATAGCCCGAAGTAGTCTAGCTGAATTGTGTGCAGTACAATGTATCATCGTCAATGAAATATTTGCACAGAATTGAATATATTAATGTTATCCGACAGGAAATAAGATTTAGTAACATCTCTCATTTTATGTGACGGATGACTCCAAAAAGGATTTAATTAAAGAATGGTGTCCGTAAAACAAAAGTTAACATTACTGACACAGTTTTATACAGTCTGGCATTGGCTGTGGGAAATCATTGCAATAGAAGTCAACAAACCGAAATTAGTATTTGTAAGATTACCCAAGCCACATGCTGCGCACACAGGACCATGTTGCATGCGAAATGAGACCAAAAACGAACTCATTAGGAAAGAGGTGGGACCGACCTTGACCCTGTGACATGACAGGAAATAGGCTGTGGCATGGACAACATCTGCAGCATGAGTGGAATTGTGGTAGGTGTTGCCCGAATGGTAGTTTGCTTCGATAAGCTGCAACCAATTCGCCATAACTCTTTCACTACAGCGGAGGAAGGATAGAACACCAAAACGCTGGAAGGTCTTCATGGCAAGATATCGCAGAGGTCTGTTGAAATAGAACACTATTAAGTATCAGAAATAAACCGAAAAAGAGTCACCTACCCTCATGCATTAATGCTTAAAGAGCTAAAGTTCTGCAATGCAGGCTTCATCGCTGTCCTAAGACTTAGGCCTAATTATTACGGTATAAAACCCTTCTAGACTTAAGACTACCTTACCATTAAGATACAAATAAAGCTTCATGTTACTTAGAATTACTCTGTAAAAAAGTTTCATCGAACATAAAGCGATTTACGTCATGTTACAGGTATTGCCCACTAATCTACTGTCACGGGTTCACCATATGACGGTTGAAAATTACCATGAATGGAATTATCTTATCTTGCAATAATAATTGTGATAGGAGATACATTTGCTTTACATACCGTTTTTTTGTGAGTCTTTCCAAGGCAAAGACATCCAAGTCCCAACAAGGCTCCTTCTCGAGAACTGATTCCGTCTCTGATGGAACATGGTCAGTCGGGGTAGGGGAAGTGCCATCTCCAAAAACAACTTTTGAAAAAAACAGCAACACTGAATTAGTCACTTGTCACCATATAAGACTCGTCAAAGAAACATCAGAAAAATAATATGAAATTTACCTCGATTCTGAAAGTCTGTGATGGATGATCTGCGTCGTGTCGAACCGGTCGAATGAAACGAGATGCTAGACTGCAACGTATATGTTAGAGGAATGGTAAGGCAATATATATTCAGGATGATCATCAGGTTTTAAGATTCCTTTTTGTTACAACGCAATTCATAAACTTGGAAACTAAACTCAAGAGGAGGTTACGTGAATCCAGAACTTGTGACTTCCGCTGGCTAATAGACCAACGGGAGTCCTGGATTCACGTGATGTCCACGTCTACGAATTCTGCTGTAAATGTGTAAGCAAATGTATCTCTTAAGAAGATAGGAAATCATGGAAACTCTATTTAATATAATCATGAAATATGACATAATCAATACATAAATATAACACATGAAGATTCAATTGAAATATTATAATGGTGATGAATCTTGTTGGAGGCCGCAAATCTCATCTATGCAGTGGTATGAAATATTTTCAAGGTCAGCCCACAATTAAGATGTCCCACTCACCTCAGCTGACATAAGGCCACCAACTAACCCACTGATGATCTGGTCACTTCTGAGCTGTTGGTCAATTTCCGGTGAATAGAGCTCAGATGACCGCAACATGTCTAGCACTTTATCCAAAGCTTGTGCAACAGGGGCTGGACTGTTCTGTTGAGTTGCGTTGATAATGTTTATCACCTAAAATGAATCAAGAAACTACTGTTGCATTTGAAATACCTTGAACAATTAAACTACAAATAGTCATTTGTTGCCATAACAGGAGGATTACACCCAGATAACAAGCCAAATCGGCTCGACATCAGCAAACGTCGAACCGATGTCGACAAGATCAGGCCTGGTATCTGTGCGGTTGTGTATCGCGACAGGTCAACAAAAATGCATTTTAGTTTAATAACAGTTCCTTGGCAGCTGATTATATCCTTCTAAGTTTCCCCTGATAACATGCCACATATTGTTGGCCCTAATCGGCCCATTGTTGGCCCATTCTGGAATGCTATCAGGGTCCTGATTAATTTGTTTTGTGTTCATGGGGAATACTAACTTTAATTGGCAATTTCCCTGATATTCTGATGCATTAATGCCACCAGAGAAAACAAAGTCATCCATTACTGACTTGTTATGTAGTAGTAGTTTAAAGTACCACTTTTCAATAATAAAAAAATATGTATATCAACAATAATTTAACCTCTAGCTTTGTTTCAAATTTTACATAAATTTAAGCTTTATTAAATGAATTTTACGAGTATAATAAGTCAAGGCCAAATTTGCACGATTCTTTGATTCTGGAGCTATGAAATGGTCCAATTAGCAGCCAATACAATTTGCACTACAACTTTAAAGAGCAGAGGCAGGAGTACAAGGAAATCACCTGACCTTTGTGATGGGTGCTTCAATGGTCATTGAATGTATCCCTGTAGCAGATTCCCTCCGTCGTTCCAGGTATTGATTGTTCCCTGGCAACAAAGCCATCAACATTAATTTTCTTTCTTCATCTGGTGCAAATAACTAAAGACCAGCTTGCTGCTAAGATGGAGAGAGGTCTGACTTATCAGCATCATCAGCAGAATCATTAACAACAGCAGCAGCAGCAGCAGCAGATGCTAACACTGACTACAATCTTCCAAGATCAAACAATACTACGCTACTAAGCACAAACAGAATTCCAGTGTAAAATGCTGACTCAGCGACCTGGCAGTTACAGTTACTATTTGTATACCAAGAAATTTGACAATTAAGTGCATAAAAACAGAATGTATAAATTAACTGTTCCTCAGAGACATGATACAGATGAATATTAAATAAGTTCGTTTAGTGACTTCAACTTGTTATATTACTAACAGATTAAGTGTGATAATAAATGTTAGATATTCAATACAAAGGGCAGGAAAAGTAAATATTGTAAAATGTGATATAACAAAATACAAAATGTCAATTATCAAATTGACCTACACAAAACACGTAATTTTACCAAAAACGGAGTGTTTATTCAACTGTGGACAAAACGCTCAAAATAATTAAGCCTTGGATATACTGGGTAAAAGCAGAATAGAACTAAAATAAGTTGAATTCTTTGAAATGCTTTTTTTAAAGAATTTATAGCATTTTGCAATTACTTTCTGACAAAGAGGTTTGTTAAAAATCTATGTGGAAGTAACAAAGACCAACAAAACGAGGTTATATATAGGACTATATATACATTATCTTTTGTGCAACACATGGAGACTAGTAATTAAAACCTGCAGTTTTGTCATTGTTTTCCAAGAATTGATGCGAGGGAAAGTATCGTGTGAGAGGCTTGGATAAGTTTAATTTTACCTGTAATGTGAATTTCTCATACTAATTATGGCTTTGGGAAGTTATTATATGTATTAGCTGGGTAATGATATCCATTTTGTTTAACATATATATAGCCTGTATTCTTGGAAATATTCCAGTATCAACCAGTATCAACACTCTTATCTTTATTAGATATCTGATATGGAAAATAATAAGACATGTAATATGAAAAGTTCCTATACTTTCTAATATGAAACTTGTTTTGCATTGGTTTACGTCAGCAACATTCCTATTATACAATGGCTAGGTATGTGAAATTTTGTTTTATTTCACTAAATAAACAGCATTGACGTTATAGCATGTATAATTTAGCATATGACAGGAATTTGGTTATAATATGGTGTGAAACTTGACTTGTGTGACATTTCTATATCAAAATTAAACTATTTTTTCAAGGGAATTTTAGACACTACATTTAATTTTTGTCTACGTTATCACATTTACTTATACGTTCCATTATCATTTAAATTACATCTGATGATTTGTTTTTAAGATTTGTGCTACATAAACAGATTTCATTTCATTTGCTTTGATAGACAAATGTCAGGAGACAGAGAACATTCACATTTTGGTGATACTGAAGGTGAAGTCAATTTTGTATTTTGTCTACACCATTACAGGTAAATGGAAAAACAACATGGCCAAATGTGCCACGTGAGTTTTCCATGCGAAGGATAAACGCATGGTTTTCGTCTAAATATATCGGGCAAAAACCATGTGTTTTCCATGCGTTTATCCTTTGCATGGAAAACGCACGTGTCACATTTGCCATGTAGGAATACACCAGCTCATCATTCATGAGGTTTCTGTTGTTACCTGTTACTTGGTCCAAGTCCTTGGCTGATCTCACAGTCACATAATGCTGCAATTGGCTGAAAAAAGAAGAGAGGAAAAAAACACAGTAAGGACTGCTGAATGCTCCAGGTCAGTTCAACACTTAGCAAAATCAGGACAGCGCATTTGGTAAGTAATTAACATAATTGTATGTCTTAAATAGTTAGTATGACATTATGTCAAGTGCAAAATGCAGGTGTTTGTATCCAGTGATGGACAAGCAGAAATCAGAACAAGTCATCAACAAAAAAAAACACGAAAGATGAGTATACTTTCGTAATAAACTGATTTTTGCTCAAACAGGTCAAAATGCTCCATTCAAATCAGGGGCATAGAATTTGGAGTCAGACCCTAAGGAAATTAACGCTTTCATAATATATTCTGTACATGGCAACCCCCCACCCCCTCCCCCTTCTTCGCGCTTTAAAAATGTATCAATGAAAAACCATGATTTGATGTTCAACTATTGAGACATGTTGGTATTAAACATCAAAGAACTGACTCACCCTTTGTGTCCCGTAACTGGTATAACTTTACAAAGATTTTGAACTTGTTCTCCTGTTTTCTTCTTGGACCATAGTGTACCCTCCCACACCTGGAACGACAATGAAAGAAAATAAGATGACACAACTGCCTTTTAGATATACTTTTGGTTCGTTAATTGATGTTCCTCGCGTATCTAGACTTATAAAAAATACTCAAAACTGATTTTTATTGATAACTTTTACAGGATATGTTGTTTTTAATGACTTCTGTTTAATGAAACCAAGTTTTACATATATTCTATGTGCCAGTGCTTTTATTTGCCATAAATTTTACATTGTATGCACAGTTGAGTTCGGATATGTGGTGCTGGATAGAATATGGGTATTTAAGGGAGAAATTGGTAGAAATACATTTATTTAGCGCATCAAGAAAGTAAGAGCAAGTCGGGTATAATCTACCAGTCGATTTTGTCACACAATGAACCAATATTTTCTCTATCTTCTATAATAATTTTTTCTAAAACTGCTCTTGGTGAGGTTCTGTTTTGAAATAGAGTCTTTGCACTGAGCAGGCCTGAATTCAGAAGGACAAAAGTCTTTCATCTCTTTTTATTACTCGCTTTGCTTTTCCGACACTGTAGATTATAACTAACTAATTCCATAAATGTAATTTTCTCAGGGAAAAAGCGCAAATCAATTGAATGATAAGATGTCAAATTTACATTAAAATGCACTAAAGATACCGCTGCTAGGATGCACTGTGCTTCACCCAATCACAATCAATGGCGGGAACTTTTTCAGCCTATAGAATTGCAGTATTCTGTCGTAGCCACCTGGTGGAAATATAGCAAACCTTCCGTGAAAATCCACTATTGACACCTACCTTGCCTTTCTTCAGTTGTGCGTTGATTGTGTTAAAAACCTCTGGTTTGTTTTTATCACTGGCACCAACCGAGATATCTTTGCCAAGAACTTCCTCCGAACTACAGCCGAAAAGTCTTTCGTAGGCAGAGTTTACAAACTGAAAATGAATCAAGACTTTATTCGACACAACACAATTTTAAGTCTCAACATTATGTAGGTGTTTCAGAAGAATTAAGACTGATACTAAGGGGAGAACAAAGTACAAATGCCAATGAAAGGTCATGAATTGAAGAAAAGCATCAGAATCACTTTTATTCCAATTTTTACACATTAAAGAAATACAAGTAGTATGTCACACAAACATAATTAAATAATTATTATGGAGCACCTAAAAAATCCTTATAACGGTAAATGGGAAATCTACACACACAAAAAGACATTCAATCTGTATCACAACCTTTAGTGTTAGCCATGTTGCATTGGGCTTACATATACAAGGCAAAGCACCAAACACGCATACTGGCAGCCGACAATTAATTTTTTGTTACTGTACCACTGTACTGCCAAGCACATACGATATCACCCTAATTTACGAAACTACGCCGTACCTGGAACTGTCTGGGGTCCTCACTTGTGATGTCCACAGCTTCTGAGCAATGGTCCAGGGCAGTGACCAGGGCTTTTGCAGCCCTTTTTTGTTGCAGGAGTCGGACATCACTGTGTTCCAACATCAGCAACTCATTAGCACACACGCTAGTCTTGGTGCATTCCACAAATCGCTGAAAGACATTAAACAGTTGGTTCGATCATACAGCCACTTTTATCGTAATATCATATTTCATCATTATAACATCATAATGCTCCGATGATAACATTTATATATGCAGCTGGATGTCAATCACGTGAGACGTAAAATTATAGGTGCCTTATACTTCGTGCCACCCATGAGGTAAATGCATAACATGGGTGGACTCCTCTCTCTCACCTAATCAATCAACCCACGATAGGGCAAGAACTTGCTTTAGAGGGCTGCACTTTCCATATTTATCTATCTATCTATCTATCTAACTGTCTATCTGTCTCGAAATGCCTCTCAGGATAACCTACTACATGGCTTCAACCATCACACAACGTTGGTATAACGTGGGTACAATGTCAACCTGATTTGGCAAGCTATCTGCTATCTGCTGGTTCATTAGAACATCATCAATATACCTGATAATATCATTAAGTGCATGATACAACTATATCATCATAATACTGACAGTATATGATCACATTACTCTTATCTCAACATCATAATTCCCCATTACAACATCATAATACCCTTAAAACATCATTATGGCCTCAAATTGCAATATTCTTATTCTAGTATGATGGCAATCAGGTAAATTTTCTTCATGATTGTCAGTGGTCCAGCATCAATGAGAATCCTAACCACAATAGTCCTAATGAAATTAGAATCTCTGAGAAGATTACGTCTGATGGACTAATAAAGAAAAACCATTCTGTGTGCTTATCAGTATACCGATCAAAATGAGAGTGAATAGAGTGAATGGCTGTTTTAATTGTGTGATGGATTTGATTAATTGCTATTTGACACCTGAATGTAGACAAGAGTTTTGTTTTTACATTTAATTCAATTACTGTAATGAAAAAGACATTTTACCAAGTGCCTATTGTGGCTTTGGCCATCAGACATGCAGTGTTTACAACAGTCAGATCACGTTTTAATTTGTCAACATCATTTCACAAACATTAAAGTTATGTCGCATAACTTTAATGTTTGTGAAATGATGGTGACAAATTAAATCGTGACCTGGACTTATGCCGATGAGATTGAAGTAACGGCTATGAAACCTCAAGCTCCATCGGGTAGGCCGATATGCATGTTTTAAATTCCACGTAGATGTACAATGTTGCCGAATCATGAATAATTTCACTCATATTGCTTCATTTTGCATGGAAAACATGTTTCATATTTATAACACAAAGAGTTCAACGACTTACTCTTGTGAATCCAGCATTGAGCAGAGGACGAACAGCCGGCTCCTCTTCATTGTCACGACTGAAATGAGCAGATTAAAGGAATATTGGCAATAAATGATAGTGTGCAAAATATGAGGTTAATTGACAATTAATGAGAATGTGCAAAATATGAAGAAACTTGAAAAGTAATGATAAAGGAAACCTCGTAACCTAAACCACCCTTGGGTGCATCATTCACTAGCCTTAATGAAGAAATGGTTTTAATAGCTAGTAGGTAAATACTGTACAGTTTTCATTGCATGAAGGCCACTCTTGGTTTAAGATATATATTGATCCTAATGGTAAGATGGTCTTAATAATGAGGTCAAATACAATGGCAAGAATATACAATTGGGACCAAACTTTTGGTTGGTCAGGTGGTCAGATTTATGATAGTGCACAGAGGAACCCAAAAATTAAGGCCAAATAACATGCCACATTGGTTCGAATAGTCTAAACATTGGCTCGACATCATCTCAACATTGGCTCGGTGTTGGCCCAACATTGGCTCGACATTGTCTCAACATCACCTCGATGTTGGCCCAATAAGGGCTGCCGATGGCCAGCGCTGAAAGAACTTGGATGTTAATCCAATCTGGCGTGCTATCTCGGCAGTGTTTGGACCAAGGATATTTGGCTGGAAAATCGAGTCTCTGTTTTTTGTTCTGATGTACTGTAATGCGGAATTATACTGAAAATATGCCTAAGATATACACTTAAACTCTTTTTGAGAGGTCCACATTTTACACATCTAACCATCGCCATTAGACTTTTTCAATATTCGTTCAAGTTTGGTTTCAAGTAGATTTCATATAAAGTTGCAAACGAAACTTCAGAGGACGTCATGTGAATCCAGGACTTCCACTGCTTAAGGCAATGTCTCAGCTAATGGTTGTCCTGCTGGATTAACATGACGTCTTCTGGAGTTCAGTCCAAATCTGCTACAAGAGCATGACTTACCATCTACGAGTGACAGCTACAATAACACTGTGTTCACTACATTGTGTGGCTCGTAACGATCTGTAAAATAAATGCAAATTCAGCGGTTCCAACACAACTTCTATAATACAGAAGAGTGGCATTTCAAGATGTAAGAGATCCAACAGAAGTCAGTACACCCATGATCCCTTTCACCAATTCTCTACCTTGGCGGCAGGTCACAATCAGCTTGACGTTGGCCTGGCATGCCATCAGTGTAATCTAAATATGCTCCCATCATCTAAGCCTTTGCTTATTATTTTGAGGTATTGTTAGAATTTTGAACATTTGAATGCTTGAATAAGGGTGTACCGACATTTGTGGGATACTGTACGTAGATCTACTTGCAAAACTACTATTGTGGCCACACGTGCAATACTTCTACCATACGTTTCCAGTATAAAATTTACCATGATAAAGTATAGAAGAAACTAACACAAAGCAAAGTAAACATCACTTACCGACAGAGCGCATCCGGATCGAAAAATTTGTGAGGTCGGTGGTCGATGATGACAACATCGTGTTGTTTCTCGAGGAACAATTCCAGGGCATTCTCAGCATTTCGTACAAGACTGCACGTATACCCTGCCTGGTCAGCTGCCCACCAGAACCCTTCACTCTGGGCATCTTCTTTCCCAAAAACCAGAAGCACCTGCAATGTAGCATATATTACGTTGTCTAACATAAATGCATTAAATGAGTTCTGCTGTTTATTTTAATGAACACCCCAGATAGCATGCCAAATTGGTTGATGTAACATATAATTTTGGCTGATGACCACAAATGCTGTGACCCCAGATAGTAAATCGAGCCAATGTTAGGCCGATATTGGTATTTTCAGACCAACGCAGTACTGATGACAGGCCGGTGGTGACAAGTTAACCTAATGTGTCATGCTATCTAGGAGAATTTATATAATAACACGTTTTTCTATCATATTGATGTGTCTTGTTATATCGGATAATGTTTATCAATCGATTCAATCCAAAAATCTATACATTTCATCATGGTGGGCATATAAGCCTTTAATTAATTTTGATACAATGTCCTTTCATTAGCATTATGCTTATATGAAACTCGAGGTTATTACTTGAAAACCAATTCTGAAATCTAGACAACTTCTAATATACCATGCTACCTGCTACTATTAAACGGAACTGTCTGGCTATAGCTAGCTACTCAAAACTGGATGTAAAAGTACATGCAGCACCATTTGATTTGAGAGTAACGAATATTTTTAATTTTTTGTTGAGAAGATGCATCTCGATTGCACATTCATATTATGATATAGAATCAATTTCTTACATTTACCAAGGTTTATATTTCTTCAGTGGTGGTAGGTGTACGCCCACTATAAGCTAGGAGTGAACAGAAGCGGCTGGCTTCAGCCAGTTACAGTTACAGCCAGGAATAGGCAGAGTCACTGCTTTCCAACACATAAGAAATGCATTACTTATACCACCCGCCTATTTTACCTAGTATTTGTTTCATAATACACAAATTACATCCCCTTCCTGTAATCGTCTCGTAGAAGACATCCCTTATTACTTATCTATTTTGAGACCCTTTCCTAATGTTATCTGATACAGCTGCGATGCGTTCTGAAGGGAAGCATCTCATATTACCTGCGTCAGGCAGCTTGCACAACAAACGCATGCCTATATTACTTCATAACTAATAAATAAGACATGGTATTTCATAACTTACAGACATTGTGGTTTTCTTGATGTGAATTGGCCCAGGAAGCATATTAAGTTGGCTTCCCTGAAAAGAGAAAAGTGTCAGATGTTACACATTTTAATTAAAAAATAAGATAAAACATAAATATAAAGCACAATCTGCGATGGACAGTGATTATTCTACTATCTCGTATCAGCCATGGAGGATGGTGAATTCAAATGCAAACAGTAAATATTATTTACAGTAAATATGCCAGTTTCTCATACATGGCCAAATGTGCCACGTGCGTTTTCCATGAGAGGATAAACGCATGGAAATTGATGGTTTTTGCCCAATTAAAATTAGGTGAAAACCATGCATTTTCCATGAGTTTATTCAAACGCATGGAAAACGCACATAGCACATTTGGCCATTAGACCTACATGTTTGTTAGTTTGTCACACATTACAGACACTTAACACAGCTGCACAAACACCAACATCTTCTTATCCAGGTCACGTGTACACTGTACAGGTCATTACATAACTCACATTCAAAATTAAGGAGCTATTAACTGTGTTTCTGCTAATTTGGGATTTCAGGTGAGCCAAGCAAAGGTCTCCATCTAGGTATGGCCAGGGTTTGTGGTATAGGTACATGGCCAAATGTGCGTTTGGATAAATGCATGGAAAACGCATGGTTTTTGCCTCATTATAATTAGCTAAAAACCATGCGTTTTCCATGCGTTTATCCTTCTCATGGAAAACGCACATGGCACATTTGGCCGTGTAGTTAATTGTTCCGAGCTCTGAACAGCTTTATCAGAAAGTTCTTCGTGACAATACTGTGTATTGATATCGCACAATGATGATGCAAAATACAACAAGCATAATCATATAACATCTGGGTAGCTGCAATGATTTATTTTCACTTGCTGATAATGAAATCAATTTGTCAAACTAGTACCAGACAGTCCAAGATCTGGGGTGACAATCAGTGTCATCTTCAATGATAATTTCTTGACAGGAACAAATTTATTAATTCACAAGTACAATGTAAGTACTCTACAGTAGCAAAATAATATTAATTCATGACACTTAACAAGGAAGAAGAAACACTTTTTTCTTATCTCAAAGATTACATTTAAACGAGAAATTGATGTTCTTCTATTGTGCTGTCATTGCCAATATAAACACTGTCATGTTCAAATAATTACCTTTATGAAAATCGATAACCATGATGTTGCTGTGATGATTAGCAAACTTACATATATGGCAGATACATTTCATTATTTATGATTTTTCTTGATAATGATTTCATGATATCTCACAAAATCAGATAAAGTTGATTTCAGTTGGTGCATGAAGCGAAACCACAACACAAGAAAACAATGAAAACTGGCAAGATATTATACATTTTTGACTCTGTTTGGTATGACTGGCAAGTCAGCTAGCTTTATCAATCGAACGGGTTAGTTTGCCTTAGTCAATGACATGTATGTTATTGTGGCATATTTTATGAGTTTTAAGTTGGTCGATACTTTTTAAGTAAGTTGGATGAAACCCATGCAGCCATCTTACTTGCGTTTTTCTAAGAATTTTATTAACTAGCATTCACCCTAAAAGAACCAAGACGTTGAAACACAGATGTTAACCTTAGATACATACTAGTACCCAGAGGTCACTAGGGAATCATTAAATTAAATAAAAACATTAGTTTCTTTGATAATTGAGCAAAAACGTAAGCCTCTTTTCCAGGAAACATTAATACTAGCATCATTCTCAGTAAAACTATCAGGGTAAAAAGCAGGCGTATTCTTTGAGATTTTGAAATTAATTATCTCTAACAAGCTTTGAACTTGTTTTGCATCTACTTAATAATCATCCCAGATAACATTTCAAATCAGCTTGACATCAGTGCTCGGGCCAGCGTCATTTCTATGTTGGCCGCCGTCGGTCCAACACATCACAGACATCGCGCTAATGTTAAAACAATTTGGAATGCTATCTGGGTTGCTATTTCTACCTCATACTTCACCATTTTACCTTTTTTTATTACTTGTATTAGCTGCTATCTGGGTTGCTATTTCTACCTCATACTTCACCACTTTACCTTTTTGTATTACTTGTATTAGCTGCTATCTGGGTTGCTATTTCTACCTCATACTTCACCATTTTACCTTTTTGTATTACTTGTATTAGCTGCTATCTGGGTTGCTATTTCTACCTCATACTTCACCACTTTACCTTTTTGTATTACTTGTATTAGCTGCTATCTGGGTTGCTATTTCTACCTCATACTTCACCACTTTACCTTTTTGTACTACTTGTATTAGCTGCTATCTGGGTTGCTATTTCTACCTCATACTTCACCACTTTACCTTTTTGTATTACTTGTATTAGCTGCTATCTGGGTTGCTATTTCTACCTCATACTTCACCACTTTACCTTTTTGTATTACTTGTATTAGCTGCTATCTGGGTTGCTATTTCTACCTCATACTTCACCTTTTTACTTTTTGTATTACTTGTATTAGCTGCTATCTGGGTTGCTATTTCTACCTCATACTTCACCATTTTACCTTTTTGTATTACTTGTATTAGCTGCTATCTGGGTTGCTATTTCTACCTCATACTTCACCATTTTACCTTTTTGTATTACTTGTATTAGCTGCTATCTGGGTTGCTATTTCTACCTCATACTTCACCATTTTACCTTTTTGTATTACTTGTATTAGCTGCTATCTGGGTTGCTATTTCTACCTCATACTTCACCATTTTACCTTTTTGTATTACTTGTATTAGCTGCTATCTGGGTTGCTATTTCTACCTCATACTTCACCATTTTACCTTTTTGTATTACTTGTATTAGCTGCTATCTGGGTTGCTATTTCTACCTCATACTTCACCATTTTACCTTTTTGTATTACTTGTATTAGCTGCTATCTGGGTTGCTATTTCTACCTCATACTTCACCATTTTACCTTTTTGTATTACTTGTATTAGCTGCTATCTGGGTTGCTATTTCTACCTCATACTTCACCATTTTACCTTTTTGTATTACTTGTATTAGCTGCTATCTGGGTTGCTATTTCTACCTCATACTTCACCATTTTACCTTTTTGTATTACTTGTATTAGCTGCTATCTGGGTTGCTATTTCTACCTCATACTTCACCATTTTACCTTTTTGTATTACTTGTATTAGCTGCTATCTGGGTTGCTATTTCTACCTCATACTTCACCATTTTACCTTTTTGTATTACTTGTATTAGCTGCTATCTGGGTTGCTATTTCTACCTCATACTTCACCACTTTACCTTATTCGTATTACTTATATTAGCTACTAATTTTCTATGATCAAATCCCAATAATAAATAATATTGTGTAAAGCAGATGACTGCAGATAAACAACAGGTCTCTTGTACTAACAGCCAAAATACAAAAACTTCTTGGAAAAACAAAAACACCATGTACCTTGACCTTTAACATCTGTAGAAAAGAGAAAGGAAAAAAGACTGTAGGACTACCACACATTTCATAACAAGTTCGATTCTTATCAGCTTATCTGCTCATATCTCTACACTACGTTACGACCTGTTATCTGATACCAGACCTACCACATACTGAGAGAGATTATTCTCTATGATCTTACAACATCACAGATTGTTATGAAGACCTTCAACATTGCAAACAAGACACACTGATAATGGCATGCCAGAGAAATGTAGTGTATTTCTTGTAGTTATTGTATTTATTAAACAGATGTACTTGACTGTGGCAACAGTGACTTGTCCAAGAATGAAAAGAATTTAAAGCATTTCTGAATTCTAAAGAATTCAATGACGTCAGAATTGTTATATAACCTGATTTTCTGATATTTCGACAGTATATCTGCATAATTTCAAGCGTGAAATAGTAGCAAGTCTTGATTATACAACAGACATTTTTCGATAAGTCGTAAAATTTTTACATGACCAACAAGTTTAAATGGCCCATGACTTCTCTGTTCTAGTTGATAAAGAACCATTTTGTAGTATTTTTTGTTGAATACAGTCACCCTCCTTTACTTAAACCTCATATTTAACCCATCACCCCAAGTCGTTCACAAAGTTCAAGAGGGTGATTGAGCCGTATTGCTGACTAAAATAAAAAGCATAGTTATTAAAATCATTGCTGACACCTAACTAATTATTTTTGAAAGTAACAAATTGTCTGGTGCATTAGGAAAGAAAAAGCTGCAAAAGGTTAATATTGACATAGGCAGACCAAATAAAATACTATGACTAGGTAGCAGGAAGTACATAAAGGTACATGGCTGATAT
Source organism: Alitta virens (assembly GCA_932294295.1). Classification (NCBI taxonomy): domain Eukaryota; kingdom Metazoa; phylum Annelida; class Polychaeta; order Phyllodocida; family Nereididae; genus Alitta; species Alitta virens. The sequence goes on along the minus strand of OW028577.1, from coordinate 41,953,824 downwards.
GACTACTAATTAACTTTTTAGATTAAAGAAAATGCAATAGGGAATGGTTAAGATAAGATAAGATACAATTTTATTTAAAGTCGGCGGTGATACAAATAACAATAAAACACAAGCTATAAAAGCTTTTCACTGACAGAAAATTGTGACAAAAAACAACGTGAAATATTTACAAATGAATAGATGAGAAATAAATAGATGAGTTGGTAACATTGTGTAAAAATGAATTACAGTTTACCGGCCGGTTCTTCTACATAAAATGCAGTTGCCACATTGACATGTACTTGGAACATTGCTACTTCTTAACGAATTTCTGAATTGCATAAAATCTGTTGAGTTCTTTATATTGATAGGTAAACCATTCCACACCAGAGGACCTTGATAAGCAATTGAACGCATGCCAAATTGGACTGTATTGTATACTGGTTTGATTAATTTGAAGTTACCCCTCATATCATATGGAGTGACTTGTCTAGTAAAAAAGGGATTTTCCACTGGTTGCAGTTATTGCAGTTATTCCCTAATATCCATTTATCTATTCATTCATTTACTCATTGACTTCATTGGTTGAGTATATTCTATAGATAGAACTGGGTGATTTGGTACTAGGTAATAACAATGCACCTGTATGCCGATTGATGTATCTTCAAAAGGTCGTGTATGTATCTTTCGGTTGGTAAGTGTACACTTCAGGTGATGGATTACTTATGATATCCACAAAAATGGGTGTGTCACAGGACCAGAAATGTCATGCTTAACTTGAAGTTACTAACTTCAGTGCACACAAGTCACTTGTACCGGGGTGTCATAATTTTTTAACATGAAATATTAGGACTATTCAACTAGGCCTATAAGCTCTTATAACCGATGTAACTCCAAAATAGTCTCGTGATAAGAAAATTATATGTGTGCTTACAAGTGTGGGAGCCAAGGATACTGTTTTATTGTGTTATTTGACACCATGAGTTTTGTCATTGGCATTTTCACAATAATAAACTATAACTAAAGTACATCTTAAGTGTGTCATTTTCACTGACGTCACAATTGAAGCAGCCATCTATTTTGTACCATGCACAAATCATAAACAACTAAATTTATTTATCTGATGTTTATGCATCCAGTAGTCGTATTTCACAATGCCGCTGGATTGACGTTTATGCAGCGTAACGATGAGGTCAGAGTGGGGGTCCACACCATTTTCCCCTTTGTTGTTGGGATCTTATGCAGTTGCTAAATGTCGACAATCAATACAAAATATCACTGTGTACATAATGTCAGAGAACCCCCCCCCCCCCCCCCAGGATGATTGAGCTCATGAAGTGCATCCAGGCCGGGTATTGAACCCACAGCCCCAAAAACCTTTTTAACTTTGGTTGAAGTTCATCCAAGATTGAACGTACCTTTACAAGAGCTGTCAATGCTTTACCCAGTAGACAACCCATCTTTTTCATACTCCAAAGCCTGAATTATGTCAGCAGTGTGGCCAACTGGCCATGTCTGGTGTCTCAGAGTAAGAGGGACAGGCCACTTAATACAGCCTATGGTGTACATTTCAAATAAGTATAACTGATCTTTATCATAAAGTCAATCGCTCAAAATATTGAGGCCACCGCACGAATAATAGCCATGGAAATAAGACACTATATTCATATGCACTTAAATAGCCCCCAAAAATACAACACGGTGTTTGATCCATGCTATATCATCTCACCATTACGTCTGCCTATGGCAGCTGGTCATATAAGCTGCCGAAGTTTCGGACCTGAAGCACTGAGAAAACTCACAAAACAATGGAGTATTGTCCTTATTATGAGTTGGTCTGTAATAAAGAATGACCGTTTATATTTATCTAATTATTTATTTAGACTAATACACATTCGTTGTGTTTCATGTTTTATGTGAGTCATGTGACCAGCATTTTTAAAAAGTGGTAACATGTAGAGCAGTACAGTTAAAATATTGAATACTGCTCATCATTTACCCGAGTCTACAATGTAATGTAATTAATTAAAGTTGTAATTAAATTGTAATTTTATCAATAACTGAAATATGGTATTATTTTGCAATGTGTTATGACACATACTCGTGTTGTACTGTTTTTTTTATTTTTTTTATTATTATTATTATTTTTTTTTTTTTTTCTCTCTATTTTTGCTACTTTATGAATAATAAATTCTAAATGTTAAATATAATAGGGGATACATCCACCCTTGGGTAATGGTATTTTGTCAATACTCGGATGTATCCCCTTCCAACACATTATATGTTATTTTTATTCATGCTTTTTGTAACATATACTTGTAAATTAATGTACTCGAGTGTTGGAGAATAATAAAATGTCTAAAATGTCTAAATGTCTACAAATAACAAACAAGCACCAACTAACTAATTAAATTAGAATCCACCTACTGTTTGGCAAATCCTGGTAACACTCTCCGGCATGACAAAACTCTACCAAAAGGAAAATATCTGGCAATTAAAGGTCCATTTTGATCAACAGGATCATTTGACCACAACCCGCTTATTCTGTAGATCTACCTATTTGCCAAACAGATGTCAATGTATTTTCCACAAAAAAATCAGGTTGAGAAGATACAGAGATAAGATAAGAGAAAGTACGGGATCAATATAGAACACAGACCAAGAAATTCGAGTATAAAAATTATTCCTTATAGCTCAAGGCTGCCGCTAGCCTTGATCAATATGTCTTATCTCCTGCAATCATAACAAAGGAAAAATCACAAATTTGTAGGCATAAATTCATCATGGAAATTTTTCCATTCCTTTGCAAAATTAGGAACACAAACAGAAGAGGTAAATAAAGTGACTCATGACCACTTTGTTTCTTGCAAATTCAAAATGCAACTGAAGTTTTTTTACCTTAAAGGTTGCTTCAGATTCTGTGGTACAATCTGTAAGAAAGTTCAGTGACCCTCTATGGCTATGGTACTTCAATGTACCTAATAAAAAGCCATTTGTTATAAGTCGTCAAAAGTGTGAAAAATAATATTGGTGTGATTATACATATTTACACCTGGCCATTTACACCTTCATTAAATAATTGTTGCAGAGATGGACATCCAAATCCAATGGTCTTAATAGTGAAGTGGTCCTAATAATGAGCTGGCCTGGAGGTGAGGTTGCATCGCCAAAAATAAATAACTAACAAAAAAGTATTTGTTGTAAATGAAGATTAAATAATTGAAGTGGTCATCCAGATAATAAGACCAGTTCCATAACCATGAGTTCTCAATTTAAACCGAGTACAAATCTACCATTTTCTTATTATGGGCCCTGCTACTTTTGACTTGCACCTGTTTGTTTTTTATATCTTTGAACCTGAAAACTGCTCATTTCCTTGTAGTAAATAGCATTTCATTCATTCAAATCCACTCTTACCAGCTCAAGATGTTACCATAATTGATAAAGATGAAATGCAACTGCTATCATAAAATAAACTTATTAAAATCAATCATCCAAGAGCATTTAGAATATAGAGGCATCACAATCATTTTGAATCAACGAAAGTTGGTCATCTGCATTGAACAATGAACACTCGGACCACTGAGAGCAATTAATTATCACTTTTATCCATGAAAGAATGCAGCAATATCCTCCATAATTAATGACCATTGTTTGACCAGGATGAGTGAGAATTCACGGACAACCAGGTATAGCTCTAAATAATCAGGGCATTATAACATAACTGACTGTGTCACGTAAAATATAAGATATTGAATGATAAAATGATATACAGGTGCCATATCAATTGCTACACTAATTGAATGCCAGAGGACATACAGAAGCTGAAATATGAAAAGACAGAGATACTGAGACAGCTAAGTGAGCGGGACAGACAGTCAGCGAGATAGCTACATTATATAGACAGACAGTTTGACTTTAAAAATGAGACAAAAATCAGTAACTGACCAAATGAAAGAAATCTTTATGTCAAGAAAGACTGAAGTTTGATATAATCTATCGTATGACAGTACTGTATATTTTCTATTTGATTTTTAACAAATCTAACATTAAATAATTACTTCTCAAAGCCAAGAGGCATGTCCATAGAGCCCAGTCCACGAAAACACCATCACTCCAGTGTTTGCACAATAAAACAATACTGGGCAAATACCCTGACACAATAAATGTGTTAACAAATAGCCAAAACAATGGCAAATAAGGCAAATTAACCCAAGCAAAATGATGGTAAATTTGTCGATTAGCCCATAAGTTACAACATAGGAAGCTATTAAGTGTTGTAAACAATAGCAAAAATATAAATTAGGCTTTGTTATATGACCCCTGTGCCCCAATTTCACGCCCATGAAGTCAATCGAAACATTATAGTTGTTGTATTTGCTGGTGGGGTCACTGCACTTCATTATAAAGAAGAAAAAAAAACTATGGGAGGTTCATGAACTGTTATGTAAGTTAATATGCTGCAGTTGTGAACGATTCAGACAAGTTTGTCCCACACTATTGTTTCCAACAAATAAAAAGTACAGAAGTGTGAAGGAGACTCCTCAAAGGAAATTGCGTTTCCGCTGTGGAGGATCCACCTTAAGTCAAAGCAGGAAACAATCTTTACCTTAATATCTGAAATATGATTGCACTTGCCATTGGTCAGGGAAAAGTCCGGAAATTTCAAAATCAGAGAAAAGTAATGGAAATGTTGAAATTGGTCTGTGAAATTCGGAAATATTGACAAACCAAGCCAGTGAAATTCTTAAGAAAAGGTGCCACAGTCAGGAAAAATGTGTATGTTGCTCGTCCGCACTATACACTCCTGCTGACTTTGGATAATATCGACCTTTTCTTCAGCAGGTTTGAGTTCATTTAGATTATTTCAGCCTCGTGAGATACTGCGATGTCAATGACATATAAAACATGTAAAAGTTCATGCAATTATGGTGTCCGGGAAAAACCAGGGAATTCTGAGATATCTAAAGAGTGCATGGTAACTAGTAATTGTACATGAAATTATGTATAAGTATTTAGGCATTATTTTATTTATCCTGGTAGCCCTGGTAGCAGTTGTTTACAACAGAAAACCATTCAGAGTTACCATATGCACGATTAATCAGAAGGGTGGGTCTTTAACTTGTCCCAGTGAAACCAAATGGTTAGTACAAGTACCTCTATTTTAATATCATATGGCAACATCACTGATCAATCACTGTATATCTATCTATCTACTAGAGTTCGTTCCATAAAATATGGTTGACTCGATCTAGACAACTGCGGCAGTTCTTGGCTGTAACTATAACTGGCTAAAGCCAGCCGCTTCTATCTACTCCTAGTTTATAGTCGGCTGGTCCCTAGCACCACAGAAAAAAAAATTAAACGTTGGTAAATGTAAGAAATTTACCCAGACAGGACAATATGACAGACCCTTTTTAATGGGACTAACCGTACACATTGGTATTTTAATACTTCGTAACATACTTCTTAAAATCACGGAGTCATAATTCCTCGAGGAATAATGACTCCATGCTAATATGTGTCCTGAATTTAACATTAAGATCTCAAAAGAAATAGGAAATTGGCAAAGAGATTTAAATTTCTTTCTACTTATTGCAACACCCTATTCTATTCTATTCTGATCTATTTCTTATCTATTCTATTCTATTCCATTCTTTAACCACGACGATGACACATTGCATAACATTTTCCTGGCAAGGGCTCTGCTAAATTTGACTTGCACCTGTTTGCTTTTATTCAACTTTCTCACGATTTTAAGGAATGGGGCAAACCATCTAATATCAGTTTTATGTCATGTAAGCAGGTGTAGATATCAGCATCATTTAACATTTTGGATCATTTCAAATCACTTGAATTATATTTTATTCAAAATTAAACTAGTCTCTAGTGGTTCGATAAGGGCATGCTTCAGTGATCTAATAGCAATCAAGACACCATTTTGGAATGTAATTAAGTGACAATCTTACTAAGAATACCAGATAATCTTTACCCACTGATTTAGAGCTCTAATTCCAGAAATAGAAAATAGAAAACTTCAGAAAAACGACAGAAATATAATTACCACTTCAATAATTACGATGAACTTTATACACTAGTTGTACCGACGGCGGCCGATATAGAAACGACGCTGGCCCGATTTGGAATGCTGTCTGGGAATGTATTACAAAATGTTCACCTTTGTTTTCTAGGAAATGTAGTAGATAGATAGATAGATAGATAGATAGATAGATAGGCAGGTAGATAGGCAGGTAGGTAGGTAGGCAGGTAGGTAGGTAGGTAGATACGTAGGTAGGCAGGTAGATACGTAGGTAGGCAGGTAGATAGATAGATATATAGATAGATAGATAGATAGGTGGTCTTAACAGTTAGAGCCACATAGGACAATTGAGAGATTGCCTTCTTCGTGAGGTGACAGACCTTCTTATCCTTTGGGGACGTGGATGTTTTTCAGAAAACAGGTAATCTTTCCATATTTAGATGAAACGTCAGAGTTCTTATGATCCCTAAATGTTAGCCTTTACGATTTTGGAAATCATTAATTTGACACTGGAACGGACTGTGAGCTACAGGTGCAAGCATTATGACATAATAACAACATAATTTCATGGGAGTCCCGGATAAACAGTTTTCAAATACAGTGTCCTGTTCGACGGTGTTAACCTAATTTACAGCATACGTATTTCTATTGTTGTCGGTGTTCGGCTGCATGTTGTTCTATATACAAGTATAGATTTATGTCTATATGTGTAGATTATATGATGTGATTGAAAATTTAGACTCTATTTGGCCTCCTAACACAGTGGGTCTCCCAAAGTAGGTCATGTATGTTTTAATTGGCGAAGTTTTAGAGATAACTATTATAATCATACATGCAAACATGACATATATTAGGATGAAATTATGTGCATGGAAGATGTTTAAGCTTTTCTCAATTGAAACATTATTTGTAAGTTGGCCCATAACTGCAATGATATTAATAAGTAATTAGGTTATTGGAAGTCGGATATTGGTGATATCACATTACCATTGGTTGACCTGTCATGAGTCTTTTCCAATTTCTTTCAAGGACAGAGCCCTAAATCTGTGATGGAGTCAAATTATAAAACTGCAGCCACCGACATGATTGAACTACTGGCTCTCTGAAGTGGTTTGAACCCACTATCTGGCAACAGGTCAATGCACCATAACCATTGTTCATGTCTGATCCTTTAAAGAATGACGCAAACCATGTAGGTTATATACTGTGCACTGGTTTAAGTAGATGTAATCAAATGTATGACCCTCTTCGTTCAAATCAAATCTGAATTAGGCCATGGCATTTTTTATTATAAATATTAAACAGATTCAGTGACGTAAATATGTGGGACTGTTGACATTTCATTGCACTATGTATCGCATTATCACACCATGACTTCAACTATAGCCACAAAAACTGAATCAGATATGGCAATGAATGAGATTGGAGCTCTGCTCCACGAACTAGGGCGTAAACAAAAAAAGGTTGAGTGACTTTTTTCAGTGCCATGAGTTTAACTGTGTGACTTACTTTTAAAATGTACTTCGCAGTTTGAGCGTCAGCCTCAGTACAATCTGCAACACTGACTGTAGCCCTCTGTTCCACCAAAGCAGCACTGCGACCTAATGATGAACTGGCAATCACGGTTGTTGTCTGTTTGAAAGCGTGATTGTGTGTCTGGTTATTTCCACTCATAGAAGAAGGCATCGGGGAGTTGGATTCGTCAGATTCTCGGCAATAAACCACCCCCGTTTGAGAGACATGGATGCTGGGCGTACAGCCCATGGTGCCCGAACGTGGGGCAAGACGTTTTTGAGGTCCTTTTTTGAGCGTCTTGCGCAACGTCACAATGAGTGTAGCGGCGTCATGGACAGCGTCACAGACACGTCGCAACGTCACAGACAGAGTAATACGTAACGTCCATCCAAGTTGCAGACCATCACGTGGACTTTCAGTTTAGGCGAATCCGAACAAAACGAAAGCATCCTCCAAAATATCAAAATATCGATACAAAGTGTTCGAAAACTACAGCATATGGTTGGAAAACAGCCATATGGAGCGTGAATAGTCCATTTCAGTCAGTGTTCTGATGCCACTCGCTGAGTTGAACAACAGGACACAATTCCACATCGCGCTCGCGACGTCCTGACGTCACTGCCTCCCATGGCAACGCTGATGGCGGCGCCGCGTCCCTGGTCACCGTTGCATCTCTAATTACCTCCTGCTAACCGGAGGCCCAAAAGGAAATAGGATATAGGCCCTATGACCTTTTTTTTTTTAATGTCAAGGAGCCCTGGATTACGTTATGATTAGTTTTTCTCTGATCCTTTATAAGTTTGTACTCATCTCTTGAGCCTATGTACATGTAAAGCTCCGCATCTTTTCTGGTGTATTCCGCCTCTGTACCTGTCTTTTCCTATCTCATTGTCCCCTATGCAGGCCTAGGCCTATTTGCCATCTGTGTTGAAATGCAGACTCTTTCGTACGCCAGATAGTCAATCTCTGTTTCCTCTAATCTCCATAGCAGCCCCTGGCAGAAATCGGAATGACTTTCTCTGAATATATTTTCTATTTGCTTTCGACAATCTGTGATAGTTTATGTAAATAACAACAACGTCATTGTCGCTTATCAGTGACGCACCAAGTATAAGGTGTTCTTTATTTTAGTGCAAGTGTCAAGTCAGGGGATATGAATCCCCCACCTACTGGCCCAATTTTTCATAAAAACGATAATAAAAAGTATAGAGTAGGTATGATATGATCCCCCCCCCCCCTCCAACCCCAACGGTGCCCTAACGTCCCATAATGTTGACACTAACCTTTTACGTTTTTCTTTTTAAGTCAACCCTCCTTAAAAATGACCTTTGGAGAGAAAGTCAAATGCTATTATACATTTCTAAACGTTCTTGACGTAGAACCTAACATACAGGTCTATTTAATTTATTACAAAATGTTTATCATATAATGCATGTATTTCTAGAAATGACAGATGTATTTACTACCATTGACATAGGTTAACCTTTCCTTTGTCATTTATTGGGGGGAGAAAGGCTCAGATAGTCAGTCAAATCTCATAAAGCAATTCGGCTTATTCCGGTGTTTGACTGGTAAACACTAATGACCTTTTTGTGAGTGGTCTGACCAACAGTCATTGAAGGGCAGTTAGTCCCAGTTACCATTGTAGCTGTCATATAATGTAAGTCTTCATGACATTGTCGGTGGTGCTATACCAAAATATCGTACTACAAAATCTATTTAGAAAATGGCAGATTTTGAGATTAGGTTATGATAAATCACTTTTATCACATGCAGTTTAATTTGCATCAACTTTTGGTGTATATGAAAGACTATATATAGTGTTTAAAAAAAGGCACTAGTTTAGTTACTGATCTGTGCGCATATATAACCAATCATTCTATTTCTATCGAGATATGGATATTATCTCTCTAACGAGCTTATAATTATCGATGTAGAATTTCACAATATAACTTTTTCCTTACTTTGATTATCTGAGCCAAATCATTTTGGCTGCTCTTTATACTCAAAATAACACCAGCTAACTTATAAAGGGATATACATATTATATAAGATAACACAAGTGATTAGGCTGTTTTGAGCTTCACTAATAACTTATGCACCAAGTAAAGAAACTGACGTTCACCTGTAAATATTAAGCCCTTGTTAGATGTCTCCGATTTTCGCTACCTTAAAAATAAAAAGCAGCTAAAGTTACTTAAAAAGAATCCTTAATGAGTTCTACGAGGCCTTACAGGGATAAACATCCTTACAGGGATAAACATCCTTACAGGGATAATCATCCTTGTCTGCATGTTATTATTATGCATGGGACTTATTTCGGGGGGGGGGGGCAGGGGGGGGGCGTATCCCCCACCTTTTTAGGAGGGGGAGGGGGCCAAAATGCATTTTGTCCTCCCTCCCCCCCCCCAACTATTAAAAGGAGAAAAAAAATTTTAACAACTCTGCCATCCAATGAGATTAGTATGTTCAATTACGCTTGAGCTATACTGAGTAAAATATTATCTAGGATATGGCATGTCTCAATTGAATTGCCTCATAATATACTCATATATGCACCAATTTGCCAATAAGTCACCGTTTTTCTGCATAAAATATGTTGAGTGATGTAATTAAATACTACGCACTAAGCAACCGCATGGGTCATATTCGCAGTGTTCCATATCGAATGGATGTTGATTTGAAGTAACATTATGATGTTCAGTCAACTTCAGTGGTTTGGTTATGATATGATGGTTGTGTTACACACTCCCTGTACATAATCGGTATCAAGATGGTTTGGGATATTCGCACTGGTGGTCATACACAGCTTTATATCCCAGGATTGAAGGTCTGCATTTGTTGAGAGATCTATGTCAGAATTGAAGAATTCCCTGCAACGGTTTGAACTATTTGTAAGAGAATTTTTCCCACTATTTGTTACTTGTGCTGTGGCCCTCAAATAAGCCTGCCTTGGTACTCTTGTAGAAAGAAGTTAAAAATGGACATAGAAAAAAAAATAATAATAATAAAACACTGAGACTGCTGATTCTCAGGACAGTTCAGCAAAAGCTCAGGCTGAGGAAAATGTCAGTGCCCATCCTCAACCATCAACTTCTTGATGCCATAGCAACCAGATGTATTCATTATTCCTGTGCAGGAGCTATCAAGTAAAAAAAAAACTCGAATCTCGATCAAAATGGTTCCAAACGTATAAGTGGCTTCATTTTGATGCGGTGTCAAACCAGCCCCGTATGCTCACCAAAACAAACTGATCGATTGACAAAAGGTTCTGATGATGCATTTGTGACCAAGGGCTTCAAAAACTGGAAAAAGGCCATTGAGAAATGTATAGAACATGAAAGATCACAATCCCACAAATTTGCGGTATCTAAAACACTGTTTAAGAAAAACCAGGAAAGCATTGAAGCTGAAATCAGCAAAGCCCTTTGTGATGACCAACTCCGTGCAAGACATGTTGAAGATTATTTTTTCTTTAAAATACTTCAATGAAATGTCTACGAAGTTTGGGATAATTGTTGATGGCACGCAAGACGAAGGAGCAGGAGTCCATAAGTGTGAGACATATAACAGATTCCTTTGAAATTAAGGAAGATTTCTTAGAGCTTTACACATGACTCCCCAGTGGCATGTGCAAACTTACGGCGGTGCAGCTATTATGTCTGGAAAACATCATGGATGTCAAACAGAGGTGAAGCAAAAAAGCTGGAGCACACAGCTGATAACATCCAAGGCTATCTTTAGTGAATTATAGTCTATAATTTAGTAGCTCGATTATTTTGTTATTTAGCTTCAGAAAGTAAATTCTGGTTTTTCAACCATGATGTGATGACATGAGTTGCCAATTCAGTGAGTGTAATTACAGTATTTGTATTACAATACTGATTATTAACTAGTATATTGAGATCTTGTTCTACAAGTTATATTTTGTCTAGGTGCCGTCTATGTACTTGACACAGCGTAGTGATAGCTTCGTGTTTGAGTCAGAATCATGTGTTATGATATCAGGTCAAACTTATTGAAAATTAAAGACCTGTGTGCAATGCATGACTAAAAATTCTGCTAGAAGCTTCACAATATGTTACCAGTATACTTTACATCTGATATGATAAATAGATTGAATACATATCGAAATAATCATCATTTCACAAGACATGTAAATGATGTGCCACTGCCCACTGTAAAACACTTGCCTTCCAACTTTGAAGAAAAACTCACCACTCATAGTTAAGATGGTTTTAAATTTTACTTCAAGAGACTGACAATTGGGGCCTTCAGTGGTGATTGTTTCATTGAAAATTGTTATATATGTCAATTATCCCACAATCCATAGAACATTTATTCATTATTATATTAAATACTTGACTTTACTTACAATTTTATCTATTAATTTCATTGCCTAATATATTTAATATTTTCGCTAATCTATACTACACAATATGGTGACCACAGTTTAAATAATCACCTAAGTTATATGGAATTCTCAAAACTATGACATCGTGCCCTTGTAGTCTGGAGTAATATTTAATCCGCCAGCCTATTTAGAATTGTCTTTTTATTATTTATGTGTAAATTCAAATCTTAACTTTTCAGCAGCAGCTATATGCCTTTGAGAAGAAAAAATTATATATATATGGTTGTTGATATGCTTGTCTATTTCATTTATAGTTGCAGCTCCAAAGAAGGATTTGTACATATATTGGTATGTAATTTTATACTATTATTATAATTTTTATATATATATATATATATATATATATAGTTACTAAAATAGACAATTTAACTGGATATACAATCTGCAAATACATTAATTTTCTATGGTGCATTGATTCCTGCTAATTACCCTGATGGTGCCTTGTTTTATTCATATGCTTATAGTTGTACATAATTATTATATAGATGTTTTTAATATGTAATTAAATTATGTTCCTGTAGATTGTTCTTTTATTTTACTTTATCATTGTATATATATATGTATATTTTTATTTTTTATCCTTTTATTTTATTTTTGTATGACACATGTATCTTTTTGATGCTCTGTGGTCAATAAAATTCTATATATATATATAAGCACATTATGATGAAAAATAAATTTTGACACAATAAACTATCCATCTATTATTTTGTATTTTGTAACCTCTTGCTACTGCCGAAAGACTGCATGCCAATATCCAAATAGTCAAAATATCCCCCAAAATACATGATAAGAAATAGATCCTATCAAATTATCCAAAATCGGCTCGCAGGATATTTTTACTTCTTATCTGTCCCATGAGAGGTCGCTGCAATACTGGCCTTAAACAGCATGTTACCAGTTGCGGAACGGCGGATTTCAATCCAGAATAGTGATTTGAATGATTTCAATGGTTAAAGGAATAAATAATTAAGGATTAAGAAGACAAAGTGTGCTTTGTGTATGAAATGCCTAAATTCAGTCAATACAATTATTGCAATGTTTTCAATTAATTACAAAATTTTTTGAAAACTTTGCAATAAATTTATTATTTAATTTACAAAATGTATTGATGAAAATTTGTCCTGTTTTATGATTATTGCAATATTATGGATTTTATTGCACAATATGTGCATTTTTATTGTGTACCTGTTTTATTATTATCATTAAATAAATAAATGTAGGTAATATGAGATTTAATGAAGACCCAGTAAGCATATTAACGTCACATTGTGAAATAAAGATGGGAGTTTTTGCAAATAATGATGGTGATAGTAATAAAATCATCAACATTATTATTAATATATAATAAAATGTCATAAATCCAGTAATTGTAATCAAACACTTCCTGTCTTTAGTTGCATATATTCATCATTCTCATTGTGGTGTAATATTTATAGTATTTTCACAACACAAATTTTTTTTTTTAATTTAAATTTTTCTTTAAAATCATATAATTAGGTTAAATTAATTCTAGCAATGTGTACTGTGTATAGATATATAATTTTATTGACAAGGTATTATCACAATACTGATACATTTGTCAAACATACAAATAGCAATAATACAGATCATAATTCTAAAGAGGTTAAGCCAACAAACTATACTACATGTTGTAACTATATATTTTAGAAAATCGGTCCTGGTTGTGAATTTACGACATACATGAAATTCTCATTCTTTCATTTAAATGAGACATATTTTAAATAGAAGAAGCAGGAGCCAAATGAGGGAGGAGGGGGTCTGAACCTGATTTTTATAGCTTGGAAGAATAGGATCTAATGCTTGCTGTTTAATTATAATGCAATGGTTATCGCGCTGTCCCAAGTCTATATTTGCATGCATATGTCCGAACGGTCTGCATGGTCCACAATATACGGAAGGTACTAAGCAAAGCTTTCTGGGAAAAGCCAGGGAGCGATATTAGAAGAATTCGCCGGTAAGCCCAAAGACTATATTCTTTTGAATAAGTCATAGGGGATTTCGGCGAGCCAGCCCAAAGGCTAGCTCGTCGCCTAAAGACCTGCTTGTCGGCCCAAAGGACACAATATCCAGCCCAATATGCAATCTCGGCAGATATTGGATATTGGCAGCAACACCTCTGATATATGTTCAGATCAGATGCAATTCTTGGTTATATAAAAGCTATATTTATTGTAAATCAACCAAGTTCACATATTTATTTAGGTAAAGTATTCAGTTAGGGTCTCAATTTGTTCTATATGAGTGCCAACTTCTTGGTACAATAATGATATTTCGATTATTTTGTGACTGTTATTATACTTTATTTTGGAACGTCTAATGTTATGTTTACCTGAGAAGCCATTCTTGGTGATATAAAAACTAATATGCCAAACTATGTCAGGTTATTATTTATGTGTAAATGTTCTGTTTTGGTTTTATCTGAGGTAATTATCAGATCGAGTTGCAGTTGTGGCAAAATATTACAAACTTCTTTGATTTTTTTCTGATAATTCCCATAGGATCTAGTCTGTTATGAACTATCTTTTTCAAGTTTGTGCTGTCTCTAGGTGCCATCTACCTGGCGCAGTAGTGGTAGCTAGATTTTGATTATATACAGAGTCATTAATTAGAATGTGTTGTGATGTCACCGTTTAGTACTCTGAGGTGTGTTTTAGATAAGGTGCCATTCTTGGTTGTATAAAGTAGTATTATCAACCTATTTTTTATTTTATTTTTTTCATTGAAACTATTTAATTAAGAGCTTTTTCTGCAGTTACATTCTATACTAGGTGCCATCAACTGGCACAGTCGTGGTAGTTGATTATGTGTGTGGTTATAACTCAGCATAAGACATCCTCGCTATAATGGCCACCTCAATTCAGGCCACTGAGTTTTAACTATACTCTGCTAATCAATCTCACCTCACAATTACGACCAATTTGCCATTAAAGCTAGTGAAAATGGGGGTCGGAGAAACAACTTAACCTTACCTTGTTAAGGTAAACATGTCATCCACTCAGGATCTATCATTAAACCAAAAATAATTTGAAATTGTTTGGCATTTCACATCAAGGGGGAGGGGAGGATAGGTACTATCTTCCCCTCTTCCAAGTTTGTGTGTGTTTGTGTGTATGTGGGGTGGGGGGGGGGGGGCGATACCTGTTTTAATGATGATTAGATTCTTCTGCAATTGCAAATGATTGATGAAAATATAAACCTTATTTTAATTAGCTTCAATAAGCAAAGGAGATTTAACAGGTGTATGCTTTAATGTTGTGTGCAGGTTTTTTCTAAACTCCCTATTATTTTCCTTAAATAAGATGAGATAAATGCAGCTAGCTGCCAACGATTTTGCGATATACACTACATTTATACATTGTAAGGTATCATACGACATGTGTAAGTGATTTTCTGATTGGCCACCCGCAGAATGCAGTAATTACCAACACTTCAAAACTGCCACCTGGTGAGTTTTGCAGATTTAAAAAGATTTCTTGCTATCTCAGGTGTAGCTACTGTGCAACTCTGTTCTAAAAAAGCAAGAAACTAAAAACGGATGGCAAAAAATTAATTAACTATCTTCTTGCCTAGGTGAGGTTCGTAGAAACATAATATTATTCTTGTCAAGCATGTTTGACATACTCAGAACACAATAAACCTGTGGATTAAATCCAAAATAAATGTCCACTTGTTATATTTATTGGCAAATTGTGCACACCAAAAATGGCATGGAGCGCAGCACAAAATGAAAAGAAATTTTAGCCCAACTTTCTAGCTGATAAAAACAGCTTTGGGAACCAGAATTTTGCTAAATTGTTCATTGTAATTTCTGCTGCTTCTTTGTGGCCATAACAAATGGCTATAATGATGAAAAATGGCAAAAAATTATCATTGCAAAGATAGGAAACATGAAGTTAATTTGTACAGAGGGGAGTTTTTATTGAAAGTTGGGATTGGACTTTTTGGTAACATTTACATCTATTTTGTGCTTCTCCATGACATGTATATAAAAATAAGATAATGAATCAAGTGGGCATTTATTTTACCTTATATTGTACAACAGTACAAAGTAGGCCAAGTGCTGAAGTATTTTAATTTACTAAAACTTCCAAGGTATTGCTTTCCAATTCTGACTAGCATAATATAAACATATGTCTACGAAGTAAATTACATGAATGGCTACGCTCATAACTACTAACAAGAAATCTAATATGCTGACTACAATTGTAAATCCTAAGGGGATCAAGTGATCAGAAGATCAAGTGCATGTCAAAATGTCATTTGTTGGTCAGAGGTTCTGTCATATAAAATCTAGAAGATTAGACCTTTATAGCATTTAGGGCTGTTTGTCCCATAAAAATTGCACGCAAAACTGAACATGCAATTTATACATTTTTTGTCATATTTCATTGAGCACTCTATACCGCTGAATGTGAGTTGAGAGAAAAATAGCTTGCCCCACAATAAAATTGAACCTATATATTCCACTCCACCAACCTGTCATTCAAATTAGGTAGGCCATGTGGCATGAAATGAGTAAATGAACATTACTATCAGCAGGCAAAACCACCAAATTACCTGGCCATTGCTTTAAGATACACGTATAATTATACTATAATAACCATGTCAATTTAGAAGAACCTCACTTTGTTGGTGTTTAGTGAGTGCCAACAGTAAATTCAAGAGTAGATATACACAGTTTATTTGAGGCATGGCTAGCCTCAGATTGCAAAACTAGGTCTACAGTAATACTAAGAGGACAGAGGACAGTGCAATTTAACCAATGTTAACCTTTTCAGGGTTGTGTTTCACAATATGACAAGCCCACAGTGACGATTTCATATCAAAAGTTGACAAAACAATGAAAGGATTTGTTAATATAAATACACTAATGAAGGTCAAATAATTAATCTGACAGGTTTGGGGTCATTGTTTTACATTAATATTAAGCACGCAGAAATATGATGTCACAATAAGAACGATCACAATGACATCCTTTGCCATTGTTATGATTATGACGTAATATAACAAATGACGCCTATTATCGCCCATAAACAACCCTGAAAAGTGTTACAAAAATGTGTGAGTGTCCTCTTTTACTATTTCTATTCTTTGGTGTGGCCTTGACTTTTTCTTTTTTTTCTAAAATAAATCTAAAACCTATACCACTGCAATGTTTATATTTATTAATTGGTTTATTAGTGTGTAATTATATAATAACATATAAATTGCATGTACTCACCTCAGCTAAAATTGCATTATTCACGATACCGTCCATTTTGTGATTGTTGATATTTTAAGTCAGGCAATTCAACAAGCTGACATTTTGAGTCCAACCTGTGACGTTCTGACGTCGTCAATTTGTGCCAAGTGTTCCCCAAGACTGGCCCACCAAAAGACATACACTCCAACCCATTATCAAGGAGTTCTCAGTTGGTCACGTGAATAGAAATTTGTTGGCACATGTCTTAGAAGTTGTGCCATCATCTTGCCAGACCATAAGATAAATCACTGATATTGTGGGCCAATAAAAGTCAAGTTGATTGCACGTCTTTAATTGTGTTTGTTTACCATTATTTTCTGTGGAAAGTGTTTTAAACTTAATCAAGGGTCTATTTTATAATGTAATTCAAGACAGCGTGTGATTTGGAATAGGCCTATTTTAGTTTTGTACATGCCTGTGTGAGTGTGAGTAATAACTAATTCAGCAAATGTACATGATTATGCATTCTAAATCCAAATGCATGTTCGCAACATTGGGTCCTCCCAACTTAATAGCCTGGCTAGTGACGTTGTGAGGCCTATTATCATAAGCCAAAATTAGTAATCCAATACACGTTTCTGTGCTGAAATCATTAATCACACACAAAGATAACAATAAATCCGTTATTTCTAATTCTTCCATTCCCTGACCAAAATCCACACACCTGAGTGTCATGCAGAATCATTAATCACAATAAGCAAATCGTTACTGCGTGAAAAGCTGGGCACAGCTTGGAGTTAGCTATGAATTCAAATGCCTACTATGGTGGGGATTAAACTATTAGTCAAGGTCTACTGACTTTTGGATATCCATATATCACAGTTTTAATTCCGAATTTTAATTAAAAGGTGTGTGTTGAAAGACTGAATTTGGATCTGAGTAGTTGTCTTCGGAGTAGTTGTAGTAAAGATGTAGGCCGGCGATGTAGGCCGGCGTAATAGGCCTAGTAGGACCTAGTAGTAGGGCCTAGATGTAGGCTTAGTAGTAGAGCCTAGTAGTAGGACCTAGTAGTAGGACCTAGATGTAGAGCCTAGTAGTAGGGCCTAGTAGTAGGGCCTAGTAGAAGGCCAAGTAGTAGGCCAAGTAGTAGGCCTAGAAGTAGGGCCTAGTAGAAGGCCAAGTAGTAGGCCAAGTAGTAGGCCTAGAAGTAGGGCCTAGTAGTAGGCCTAGTAGTAGGGCCTAGTAGTAGGCCTAGTAGTAGGGCCTTGTAGTAGGGCCTAGTTGTAGGCCTAGTAGAAGGCCAAGTAGTAGGTCTAGAAGTAGGGCCTAGTACTAGGGCCTTGTAGTAGGGCCTAGTAGTAGGGCCTTGTAGTAGGGCCTAATAGTAGGGCCTAGTAGTAGGGCCTAGTAGTAGGGCCTTGTAGCAGGGCCTAGTAGTAGGGCCTAGTAGTAGGGCCTAGTTGTAGGCAGGGTTAGAAAGTCATGGAAATAGCTGCTACAACTGAGGTCACCATCATAGGCGTATGAGTGTACTTAATTAGAGCACCGACTGAGCTTAATCGGGCCTTGATGGAATTGGAATTAACACCAGATGGAACCACTGTTCAGTGTGTTATTGGACTAAGATTGACTTAGTCCAGTGTGTTTGCTGAACTAATAAAGACTTAATTCAGCAAACAATGGACTAATAATGATTCAACTTCTAAGACCAAAACCTCATTTTACATGACATTGTCTAAGATATAATGTAGGCCAACTAGCAGTCGTGCATGATGTCTGTTTCCGCCAGTGTACCACAGTACCAGCTATTTCACTTGACACTTGCCATAAATCTCTAATATTTATGAAAGTCAAGTTTTCAGTCATTCATTAGTTACTCGTTCCTTGTCCATCCTAGGCCCACTCATTTCTCTGCTGCTAAAGAAGCTTGACACCTTGCAAGGATTAAAAAAAAACTACAAAAAAAACCCCATTTTAGCACATGAAAAAATAATAAAGACCACAAACTGCACAGGTATTAGCATACATTTATTTTGCATATTTCTCAGCCATTTCTTTCCACAATTTATAATTTGTGTGAAGATTAATCATGAGTTGCGGTATTTCACAAAAACCTGAAAATTAAAAAAAAAAAAAAAAAAACACTTAGACCATTTCTGAAATTTAATTTTTCAACTTATATACGTGTTTCTTTTATTATAAGACTACAGGATGATCAACATCCATATTTTGCTAAATCCATCAGATTACCTTCCTCTAAATAACTGAAAAAAAAATTTGCAGAAAATATCAGAAATAGAATATAGAATAAAATCTCACTGTGCCAATCTTCATACAAGTCCATGACCATGAAATCAATAAAACCACACTGTGTTTCTGCTACATTGCAATTTTTTCTATCATACATGGGCAAAGTAACTGGCAGACCCCTCTCCTTCTCTTCGTCGGTCTGTAAATGTAAGGGTAGGTAAAAATTATATAAGAGTATTTAAGAATTATATTCACTTGGATTAGAAAGAGTGATAATAATTTAAAGGTTGGGAAACAGAGATGGGCTATAGTTTCTATTTCCAAGTGAAAAGAGAAATGTTCAGGAAAAAAATGTAACGGCCCCTTGTGGAAAGTGGAAAATGTAAGACTTTGAGATATATGTAATAGAGATACATATATATATATATAATTTTTATTGACAGTAAAATATCATCCATGATATATGTCATAAATAAAATAAAGAACAGAAAATACAGAAATGTTCAAATAAAATTTGTAAACTAGATAAGCATATGTTATACTAGTAACGCGGTTCCAGCCCCTAGACTTAATTTTTTTTAAATAATGTTTATAGAAACATCTATGTATGTATACTGTACAGTGTCAGAAGATGGAGAACATATAACTCACATATCAATATCAATTAAGAATTTTCCCAGGCACCTCAGTAGCTCAGATTCCTTTGAGCACATGATAGATCTAACTTTATTGGTGTCATTCATTATGTCAAAATCATATATGTTACCTCTAGCTAGATCAAACAGTCGTATGTGTTATTTGGACATATTATTTATTAGTATATCTCATCCTCAACTTCATTTAAGTTACATTTCGTACATAGTCTCTCTTCTACAGGTATTAATGGTCTTTCATGTCTACCTGTTTCTATACGAAGGTTATGGGAACTGGTTCTGAATCTAGCTATTTTATTATAAGTTTAACCAAGTTTAACAGAAGGTATGGTTCAATTCTATAATCTGATTTGATGAGTTTATATGTTCTAAGTTTTGGTTGCTGAATAGAGTCATATATTTTTGCCAATAGGTTTTCTTGCGTTTTGGTGTATATGTTTACTGCAAATGTTCTAGCAATTGTATTCAAGTCCTCAATTTGTACAAATTCAGTAATAATTTGTTTAACTTTTCTTAGCCAACTACTCTGACCTAATCTTAGTGCATTTTCATGAATATTTAAACACTTTTTAAGTATACAGCTATCCGGTAGGCGTTTCAGTTTTAACCAGTAGTTTACCATTCTAACCTGTTGTCTGACATGCAATGGAAATCTGCCAGTTTCACCATAAGCTGCCAATGTTGGTGTTTGTCTTCGGATTCCTAGCATATTTTTAAGATATCATATTTGTATTTTTTCTATATCATCAATTGGCTTCACATCACTCCAAACTTCACAATTATATTCAAGAATAGGCAAAATATACGTATCAAACATTTTCATTGCTAGGTTTGGGGTTATATATCCTAAAGAATGTTTAGTGTCTCCTTGAAGCACAAACAATGCTTTCTGGGCCTGAGTTGCAAGGTATTTTCCCATTTTACTGTGAATATTACGTTTGTTGGTCAATATATGTCCCAGGTATTTGAAGGTTTCTACATTTTCAATTAATTTTTCATTATAACAAAACTGATGCTGTGAATTATCACCTATTTTCATTACATTAGTTTTACCTACATTTACTATGAGATGCCATTTTCTACAAAACTCATACAGGGCGTTAATGTTATTTTGGGGAGATGTCTCACAGTCTGCTACAGTAACAGGCCTATGGCGTTCTGTGCTATTTAATAATTGTATTGTTGTTGATCTTTGCTTACTAACTTTGTGTCATTCACATCAAATAACAAAATCATTAGACGAGAATCATGCGTTTACCTGGGCCCAATATTCCCCACAAATTCGACTTGTCCATTGTCTGCATAAGTCAAAAGGTCGACTTGGGTTTGAAATGTCTGCACACTTCATCATCATTATTTGTATAAGTTGTTTATTTTCTGGAGATGATAAGTGTGTCCGAAGAGGGAAAAATTTGCCTTCGTTTAGCTGAAATTAAAATTAAACACACTTTAAATGCAATAGTCACATATCTTTCTTTTAAAAATGAAATAATTCAATGATGACTTACTGATATTTTGGAGTTTGTCTCACTTTTGACGAATTTTATGATGTGGTTCTTGAAATTCGAGGTGTGCTCAAAATGTTTTTTCATATCTGTAGATAATACCATGTCAAAAATCATCTGAGCTAGAGTGCGAAATTTATCCCTGAAAAATGAAGATAAACAAGAACAGTTTTGCATAATACAAATCAAATTTCAGATTAAAAATAAAATTTGGTGCTGAAAACATTGTCACCTGCCTGTCAAGGTTCTGGAAAATATTGCACTGTGGATACTTGCTTGTCAGCTGGAAAGCTAAATTGACATGGTAATTTTCTAGTACCGCTCTGAAATATAAAAATTATTGCCCGTTAATCTTCAAATTTCCCTTTGAAAGAATAGAACTAACAATTAATAATTTATTCCTGCAGAAAGAATAAATAACTTGGTAATTCTGAAAATATTCAACGATATCGTGAAATCAATGATAACTTACGTATCCTTGTAGAAAACTGCTAATGGGTCATTGACATTTATCAAAAAAGCATTTATCTTCCCATGATGACCAATGTCATGTATGATAGCAGCGATCAACGCTGCAACGACATCAACATCATCCATCACATCCTGAAAGTAACAAATGGAAATCTTTAATGAACCAAGCAAGTATCCACCATGCAATATTTTCCAGAACCTTGACAGGCAGGTGACAATGTTTTCAGAACCAAATTTTTTTTTTTAATGTGAAATTTGATTTGTATCATGCAAAACTGTTTTGTTCATCTTCACTTTTCAACCACGTTGACCAGAAGAGGCAAAGCACATGCTAAAGAATGAAGGTCAATAGTAACAAAACATATTTTGTGAATTTTTGATTGGACAACAAGTGATATTGCATATATTTGAAATCAAATTTACGCCTTTGCACTGCCCCAAATATGTTCCTAAATACTCTGAAATTCAGCGGATATAGATGACGCTTTTTTGAGATTAGTTACCTTGATTCTGGGACAAGACAGAAAGTATGCCATGGCATGGAAAACGTCTGCAGCGTGAGTGGAATTGTGGTAGGCGATGTTTGAATCATAGTTGATCTCTATGCATTCCAACCAGTTGGCCATCACATATTCACCACACTGAAGGAAGGCCAAGACACCAAACCTGTCGAAGGTCTTCTTCGCAAGATATTGCAGTGGTCTACCAAAGAGAACAACGGTGTATGGTGCTGTCACTTCCAATTTCTATTGCCAAATTGCAGCACGGCTTAAAGGGTTTTGGAACAGAATGGCAATAATTATTTATATAATATTTAACGAAGTAGACATCACTATAGGCCTAGCCTACATACCGTTTACAAGTCAGCCTCTCCAACAGAAAAATATCGAAATCCCAACAGGTTTCTTTTTCAAGAAGTGCATCTATTTCTCGCTGTAACAAAAGAACTATGTTATGGTTTCACATAAAAGTACTGGTGATATATGGAGCCTGACTAGTAGGCTTCACTTCGAATCATTTTCAAAAACTCACTTGACGTGAAACAGAAATTTGGGAAGAGGGCCAGCAACCCATTTTCTGAAAAACAAATGAAATTAAAGAGTTGAATAAGATCTGTTATAGATATACAGTCCAAAATAAATGTCCACTTGTTTTTTGGTGTTATTTTTACACATATGTCATGGAGAAGCACAAAATAGATATAGATGTTACCAAAGAGTCAAAGCCCAACTTTCTAACACATAAAAACCCCTTTGTGTACAAATTAACTTGAAGTTTCTTATCTTTGCAATTCATAGTCACAAAGAAGCAGAAATTACAATGGAGAATATACTGACTCAATATAGCAAACTTCAAGTTATTTCTTTCCCAGATGTGTTTTTATTGGCTAGAAGTTGGGATTTGAATTGTTGCAAACATTTCTGTCTATTTTGTGCAGATCCATGCCATTAATGTAAAAACATGATCAAAAACAGGTGGATATTTATCTTGGATTATACTACATGGCCAATTGTGCCACGTGCGTTTTGCATGCATTTGGATAAGTGCATGGAAAACGCATGGTTTTTGCCATTATAATTAGCTAAAAACCATGCATTTTCCATGCGTTTATCCTTCTCATGGAAAACGCACGTGGCATATTTGGCCATGTATATATATATCAGTTACTATTTCATTACTTATTTCATATTCTGTAAAGCAGCTTACTTTCATTCATTTGCACTTCATTCTGATGTCAACATACCTTATGGGGGCCAGTTAGTGAGCGCGGCGGTCTGTACTACAAATGGAAAACATAAGCTGTGCTGCAGCTAAACCCTCAGCAAATCCCACATAGCACACATGCAATAAAATTGTTCAGTGTTAGTGCGACAGGAAGGAGAGCGGGCATTACGCTTTTGTATCCTTTCGTTTCCGGAGCAGAACTTTAGCACTAATGCACTTACCCTAATGAAAGTTCATGCATTCTATATGGCCTAGTGCATAGTCACAATAAAATATCTCAGTTATGTTTTACAAAATTGGAAAAATATTTAAAAACAATTATTTATTAGTTTTCGGAGGAGAAATCTAGCACTCAGTTTTCGAAATAGTGTATCCAGTCATCCGAGGTGAACATTTTTTTGCTATAACCAATTATATGACCCAATTATCTGCTGGACGACCAATTTATTTACCGAAACGATTACCCCGTGGCCTACATAGCCTGTTACGCAATGCTAGATGTCCTAATTGTTGAGCTCCTTAATTTCTCCATTTGTTCATTACATTCTAACAGGTGTGAAAATATTGAGAGCAATCCATCCTGTTCAGATTAAAGCCAATTGAACATCAAAAGTATCTTATATCCTTTTCTTGCCAATTAAAATGTGTCCATTCAAAGATTTTATGCACAGCAAAGAGTATTTAGTTTCTTAGAATTATCATTACAATAGCATGTTCCCCTTAATAATCTTTGTTGTTATTATCATATTTATTAGTAAAACATGGTATATTTAAGATTAACTAAATATTCAATTTTACGCTATACATAGGTAATTGATTAATTGAGGATTCATCTGTTATAAAAATACAGTTAAATAGTCTATCTCTGAATTTTGAGACTTCAATGACCACACTTGCTTGGCATGCTTCACTTTAGACCGATCCATCAGTCCCTACATGTAGATGTAGGGACTGATTCCAAACCA
Source organism: Alitta virens (assembly GCA_932294295.1). Classification (NCBI taxonomy): domain Eukaryota; kingdom Metazoa; phylum Annelida; class Polychaeta; order Phyllodocida; family Nereididae; genus Alitta; species Alitta virens. Next base: position 41,929,101 of record OW028577.1, on the reverse strand, counting down.
TAGGTTTTTTCAGCCCATACGGCATTTTCAAAAAGTCACTTTTGTGTACATTGAAGATTTTAAGAATAATCCCTATTTTCGACCAAAATCTGTTCAGGCAAAGCTGTAGGCAATGTATTTCTCTGCCTCCGTGTGTAATAATAACCAACAAAGCTGTCTTGATAATCCTAGAAAATGTTTGCGACGAAATCGCACAAAAAAAACAGACAAACAAACCGGCGCCAGTGACGTCAGAGGCAATAACTCATTATAAGACAAGATTTTGCGTCACAAAACCACTGTGAATATATCCTAACGTGTTCTTATTTGAAAATGACACCTTTCTAACATATAAACATACCTTGAAACACAGTCTGCTCATTTAAAGATGCGAATCGTCTGCGTTCCATCTTGTTTACTTGCTCATAACGGAACGTCGTGGTGGTCACGTGCGAGAATTTAGAGATTAAGAAGTCAGGAAAGCATGTAGATCATATTTATACTTAACAACACTTTAAAAGTCCACTAACACTCTTTTAAGATTTATGTAGCATGAAGCATGGCGAATAATATTTTTTCGCTTATATGAGATTATCTATTCCCAGAGGGAGCTGCAGTGACGTGACAGGTGCGCAACCACGCATGTATTTAATTCCCCTAAAAATACTTTTTAAAGCTGTTAAATAAATTAATCAGTACTAATATAGCATCTTTATTTAATTTAGATGTAAATATCGAACTGAAATGTCTTCTTTTATTCCACTTTCACAACGTCAAAAAATCCTATATTTTGAGTGGCCTGAATTTGTACTATAATCGAACGTCAAAGTTGTGGCCAACTCCGGAGTTGTGGACGTCAATAGTGAAGTCCATGGGCGAATTCAGAACATTCTAACAGAGAGAGGTTTTAGAATATAGTGATATCTATCATTCTGTTTATTGACAAGGTTTGGATCCGCCCCTGGTTGTCAGAATTAAAGGCCACAACTCCGGTGTCGGCCACAAGTTCGACGTCGGACACTGTACTGGTTGGATTTTTATCAAATTTGGTTTGTAAGTTGCATTTTTGTATCGCGGTTCTGCAGTTCTTCAAACACAAGTCTTCAATGAAGTGTTCAACATGTCATTTCATTCATGTTTAACTGTCCAAAATAGTCATATATGGCCTATGACAGTGCTTCCTAAGGAATATACAGGAAATTCAGCAGCTATGTTATGCCACATAAAGATGTTGGGTATAATTCCGTACAAAATAAACCTTTAAGATTTGTATTTATTTGTATTTAATAACTTTAATACCTTCAACAATATATAGATTATTATGCAACAAATAATTATGAAATTGCTAATTTTAAACAAAAATGGTTGACTGGGTTGAACATTATCATCATAATGTATGCACTTGAATACTACAACCCAGCTTTTATGAAATCATTGCAAAGTACGGGATGTTAATTAAAGAGATTAAATATATTTAGAAAACAACAGAAACAAATGCTTCAATTTAGTTATGTTATTAAAAAAAATTCACTGATGTAAGAATCATAGAGTCATTGATATGGGGGTTTGAAAGAGTACCAAATTTTAATATTTTCCTTACTATATAAAATTATATATCATTAATGTATGGTGGCTGAGGAGTGCACTTCGCGGTTCGTGGGGAGACAGTTTCTTTCGCACCACGACAGTCTCAACTTTTGCACCACGACAGTCTCAACTTTCGCACCACGACAGTCCCAACTTTCGCACCACGACAGTCCCAACTTTAGTAGAGGAGGAGGAAATTTAGCCACTCTTACAAGTTGCATACCTGCTGTTAAGTGAATCAGCCTTCAGCCACTTTGAAGGTGTCGTGGGGCGAAAGTAGGTGCTGTCGGGGGGCGAAGGTTCAACTGTCGGGGGGCGAAACCTCTACTGTCGGGGGGCGAAACCTCTACTGTCGGGGGGCGATCTTTCGCACCAAGAAGTGAACTCCTCGGCCACCATATTAATGGTCATGAAACTCCAAAAATATTTCTACACTATTTTAAACATATTCTGACTAAGGTTTTTTTTTTGCTCTAAATATTATACAACACAGGTGAGATATGTCAATGTGACTATCAAAAGACTCAACTAAGCTATAGGGTAAGTGCATTAATGCTGCAGTTCTGCTCAAGAAACACAATTTTTAGCATTTTTCTCAGATTTTCCATTATCATGAAAACAGTATAAGTGTCAAAATTAAGTTTGAAAAGTGAAAATGCTATAATTTAGATATGTCATATACAAAATTGCATTCATTTAAGTATATAGTGTCTTTGGTATGGAGGTTTGAAAATAATAATTTTCCATATTTTTCCCTTATTTTAAAAATTCTCTAGTTTTATGGCCATGCCACTACAGTATTTTAGACATATTATGAATGTTTTAAGCATGTAAGTGCAGTAGTGTCAAAGTTCTGTTCCAGAAACAAAAACTAATTTATTTATCAATTTTACCAAATTTTGTAAAACATAGAACTGTCGCATATTAATGTGACTATCAAAAGGCACCACTAGGCCATTTAGAGTATTACTGTATACATTTTGTTCGTGTTAGTGCAAAGTGTTCGAGTTCTGCTCCAGAAACGAAAGTGTTACGCCTGTCCACCCGTCGGACGGACATTGGCGATAACAATAACCCTCTTCAAACTTTGTTCGCTAAAGGGTTAAAAAGAAATCAGGTTTCTTTTTTTGCGTAGTTATCAGCAATAATTTCATTGTCAGTGGAGTGGCTAACTGCCATAACTGGATTACAAAATTCTTCTTTTTAAATCCTTAGAAGCTCCCTGTTAAAATATTCAACTTGAAAACCATGCATGTCAGATGGAGATAAACATTAGGCTATACGTGAACTTCCATTTTAGAACTGATATGAATATAGATAATAAATTTCAAGGTTGTTCCCACTTGATAATGGTCCAATCAAGGGCAACTCATACCTGACAATCAGTGACCTGGTTGGAGGGTACGCACCCCATTTCCTGAAACAATGACAATGAATTTATTAGTCACTTTCAGTCACAAAAGGGGAAAATAATTTTATGTCATTTCTGAGGGGCCACCTTATAATTTCCACATACTATTATGGAAACAGCTTAAATTGGATTGATGGAATGTTATGGTATGCACATAAATTTGTGAAATAAATAGATATCATGATAAATTAGTGAAATTTGGAAAGGACTTTTCAGTGGAGCAATGTCTATCACAGATTTAGCAAATTTAGATAAGGCAAACTTCATCATAAGAATCTGTAAAATGTCTTCTAATGTACGTTTGAAGCCATGTAGACCATGGGTTGTTACTTTATCAAAACCAATTCTGATTCGTTCAGTTGTAGATGTTGGGTAGTCTATATGCAATGCCCTGTTTTTGCAAAATCATGCCTGACATTAGCCTAGGTGCACGAAGATTGCAGCATCGCCTTATTGTATAATTGTGAGATATATTCTCCAAATAAAGGAAAAAGATTGAAAATAATGGGGAAGTAGATCATTAATTAATTTAAAACAGAAATTCAAGCCATGCAATACACATAAATCTGGAAGCTTTAAACACTGATTTTTTTAAAATATTGCACTAGTAGTATGGGCATTATATTTAGTTTTCCAATAACTCGTACAGCTTTCTCTTTTATTGCCAACCCCAAATTATAAGGTCATAGTATTAATGTGAATATTTCATAGTATATCACAAGAAAGGGTATTTTGTAATTTGTTCATTATTCTGAGTGGTCAAGTACGACCAAGAACATCCTACATCAGACCCAGGAAATTGAATTTGTCAAAAAAATCCTAGTAAGATACGAGAACATTGTAAGAATCTTCTATGTATAAGTTCGGTATCATAACACTTCTTTCTGAGAATGGAATATCGTAGCTTTAGTTTTATTTACATTTATGGACAGTTCTTTAATTTCAACCATTCATTTACTATGCAGTCTATGGGATAGAAGTTTAGTTGCTGTTGTTATATCGTTTATGTAGATAATAAAGAATAAAGGACCCTAAAAAACTCCCTTACGCCCCTTTCCACCTTGTGGCAAGTTGTCTACACAAATACAATAAATTAAGCTCACCTGGGACCCCAAATATTTCTATGATTTTGGTGTTTCGGCAAACACAATCCAACCGATGCAGAAAACCGGCCATTCCAGAAAGATGACGTCACAATTAGTTCCGTAGTGTGACGTCATAAAACAGTCGGGGTTTCCCTCGTATGTCAGCTGGTGGGAATTCCCTTCATGACGTTTTTGCAGGTGTGGTAGACAAGTATCAATTTAATTTATTAATGATTATTATAAAACTAGCCCACCATTCTGTTTGTCTAGAGATCTTCATTTATCCTTGCCATTACGATTACCAATGATAATTAAATCGGTCTGGAGGGCCACACCAAGACTATATGTATACAGCTTTCTTTCTTTTCTTTTCTTTTTTCCCCCCTTTTTTCAGCTTTATTCATTACCAACAAAAGTAATATTATATATAATTATATATAGGCCTAATCGAATAAAACATTATGTATGCCTAATGGACAGAAAATTATTCATGTATGACACTCCAGGTGAAGCAATTAAACGTGTGGTGATATATCGAACCATGGATACTGCAAATAAATAGTTAAATACAAAGAATAAACAATCCCTTTCATGGTCAATATGTGGTCTTTGTGCTATGACCAATAACTGTCACTTATTCACATTCTTCAACGAACATGACGTCAAAAGTTGAGGGTCCTCACATAGCCACAACTTTGGATTAACAGGCAGTCACAGACACCAGCATCATCCTAGATTATATGACTGGAAACACTAGGGAAGAAAAAAAGAAATGTAACAGAAATGGAGATGTCATGAAAATTGTTAAAAGGAAGTCCGTCTTGTGTAAACAACAGATTATTAATTAATTTCCTTGATAGCTACTGGGAATTTTGCTCGGAGAATTTCTCATTGTGAGAAAATTTTCTCATGCAATGGAGTTACAGTGATCAACATAACATGGAGTCATTCTCAAGTGGTTTGCTGATTATAATTACATAAGCTGGACCAGTTTGATTCAGTTTTGCACTGGGCATTGCTTAATCTTGTGGAATAAAGCCACGTACAGGAGACTTCTAATTGGAATTTAAAGAAACGATATAACAATGTCGCGATACTGTAACCCTATCATAGAAGATGGTGACAATTGGGTAACAACGATGCCAAAATGCTGTGGGCATGTTCGCCTTTGCTGTTGTTCCACCTTTTGTCCTTGCGTTCTTTTTGCCCGAACCGCCAAAGCAGTCGAAGAGCCTTCCCTCTGTTGTGGATTTCTGTGTTTGCTTGGATTTGTGTCATGTTACGCACACTTCCGGCTTCGCGGAAAAGTAAGAGCAAAGTACAACATCAATGTACGTATAACATATGAACAATTTAGAAGTAACTTAAGTTTGAACAATTACCCATTGTAGGCTACTTGACATGCCATAATTGATTTTGATATACAGGTATAGCGATAATACTACAACCATTAATCTTCTTCCATTAAGGGCACATGGGGTGGAGATTGTTGGAGAACCTACTTGTGTTTCCCTTGCAGTTTAGTTCAGGAAATGAAGGTAAGGATTTGTGCAGGATTCTTGCAAATTACCGATTATTTGTATTATCATGATTATTGTATTTAATTTCTCACTACACGATGCACTTATTGACTGAATAGTCCTGGCTTTGAGAAAGTTTTCAATTCATTGTTTTTTTTTTTTGTGGTGTTTTTTACACAACAGGGTGGTTTTCAAAGCTAAGGGGCTATTAACAACTTTCCAGTAGACTCCATAAGACCCCAGAGGGTCGTATTAGTGTCCTCCTTGATATAAGCTTCTCTAGTTTCTGGACTGAGAGGGATGGAAGGGTTGCAAGCTCTAAAACGTATATTCACTTTTTCTTCCATCTTTTGTATTCACACCAATCAATCTTTATTTGTCTCAGTACTTGAGATTATGCATGAGCATGTGTACATATACATAAATCATATCAGTTAAATTAAACATGAATATATATATATATTTGGTTCTTACTTAATATGGAAAGTATTTACATTAAATTACTAGCGATATTAGTTGTATCGTGTTAATTATTTTTACACTTGTTGTGCCATTTCTTGCTCCCATTGTAGATAGAGTTTACCACATACTTTCAAAATTTTTCAAAATAGCGACTGGCATGACATTTTGTAAGTTTACAAATTCTGTTTGTCGAACATTACTGACATTTGGACATTCTAAAATAATACGAGATGCTATTGGCTTTGATCTACAAGTCTAGAGCAAGTCTAACCACTTTTCTCATTATTTGTAACATGTTTGATCTTATGTAAAGACGCAGTATCCCATTTAGCAAATTCCACCAATTAAACCACTTTGTATTGATATTCTACAAGCTTTAAAATCAGTTTTTTCTGTATACAGCAAAGTAGTAATAATACTGTAATAACGTCATGGCTTACATTAAATTTTATTGGAATTTAAATTTAATGCTATTTTTTTCAAATATTTTAAGAGCAGTAGGCCACTGCCCCTGCATTTTGTCTTCCTGTGCACACTATCCCCCTCTAAAAACTCATCCTCCAATGAATAACCTCCTCTGTTCATTATATGATAAGAATTTTACATTTGATTCTCAACAGGAAGTAGAAGAAAGAGAGACAGCTCCACAGGAACCGGAAACTGGTCAAACCACTGAAAAAGATAATGACGTCATGGAAGAAGAGTTGTAACAACAGCACTACTGTAAACTACATTGTTTTAGGATAAATTGTCAACTTACACAGTGCCAATTGAATTAAGTATATTCAAAATGCAACTGATGCGGCATGCTGAATTGATTAAATCTGCAATTGATTAAGAAACATAAGTGACAAAGTAAAAACAACATTCACCCCATTTTATTTTATTTTTTTTCTATAAAGATATTCTGTTAATGCAATATTTTCTACAGATTCAAATCCAGAAATTGTAAACAGTGTGACATGTGCGCACACATTAATGTCCAACATACGTGCTAAGGTAAAATAGTGTCTTTTTGTCACAAATAGTACAATTCAGACAATTACTTTATCCTTCACATGTTATTCAATCCACAAGTATGTATAGTTAGTACTGACCTTCCTTGTGCAAAATAATAACTGCTGTATTAACCATATATTCAAAAAATGTAAATTAATAAATTGAACGAGATGCCATGCCTCGTGGTTAATAAAGCATTGTCAGTAAACACATTGGTTAGCCCACCAGAAGATCGAAGTTCCATTCCCGGCCTTCATAAGCTACATCTTGACTGCATGTCACTCACATGATATGTTAAATTGGCGGCCCCTTGTTCTTAGTGTCGATGCTGGAGCAGGCGAAGGAAACCACCCGGGAAGTAAAAAAAAATGCATTATTATCTCAACAATAATATTATGTCTATACCTCTGGCAGTTGGTAATTCTAAGTTACTTAAGCTACTGAACAGCATTTGAACATTACAAAATTAGTTATGTTCATAATGTCAATGAAAATCTCATTTACAAGTTGAAGAAAACCTAATTACTGAGACAAACCAAAATTGAAAAAGAGGTTGGAAAGGTAAAATCACCAAGGCAACAATATCACATTTTGCAAAGTTGCCCGAGCTACAGGGTTCAGCCAAAAATCTTGCACCAGGCATCTTCTCTATCAGGATAGCCCTAGGTTACTCAAATGCCCATGAGGTTTTTTAAAGTGTAAACATTTGTCATGGTGATATTTTTGATCTTATATAATGTCCAACAATATTAGTATCTGAAATTCTTGAGAGGATGCACGCCACAGGGCTTGACCAGAGTGACACATCTCACAGAAGTCAGATTTCTGCTTGCATGCTGTCTCTAGTTGCAGAATAGAGATTTCCAAGTTACTTCACTTCTGAAGTCACAGAAAATATAACAGAATCCTCCGTCAGTGTTATACATCATGGTGTTAGATGATAAGAAAGTTGGTTCCATTTTGATTCAGCAAGGTCATAAAATTGATACAGAGAAATATAATGGCATTCCAGAGGAACTATTCGAATCTCCACCTAATCTAGAAATTATCGCATGATATTCAGGAGGATGGGCCAGTTAATTTTACAGAAAGACAGAAAATTGACCTGAATCCAAAACGGCACTCTCCACATCAAAGGTGTCAATGCTCTCCCTTCTTATTAAACATGAATCTATTTGCACTATTGGTAGGGACAAAGGTCAAGACAGGTGTCTGTAACACATCTGTATGATCAGTGACATAATCTAATTTTTGTATTGCAAAGACCAAGGTAAAAATGAACCGAAGGTTTGATAAGTGTGCAATGTGAATGTGCTTTATTTAGACCCATATAATCTATAATTCTTTAGGGAAATAAGAAAATATACTCATGAAGATAACTTAGGGACTATTATTACTTTTCTGTGTACGATTGCAACTGCATGTGATGACTGCTAATTGAGATAATAACAAAAGCAGTAGCTGCTGGTACAAGTGTTTTGGCCGCACCCTGTAGATTCATCTTAGACGCCAGAATAAAATAACAAGGAAATAAGCACTTACCTGAATGAAATTCTATTATTCCTGAACCGATAAGAGTTGCTTAAAGGACCTTCCCAAAATTATTTAATTTTCTCAGCTAATTGTTTGTTTTTCTTTCACTTTCAACCAAGTATTTAAATGTAGTGAAGTGTTTTTTTTTCGTGATTTCAAACATATGCATCCTGGCTGCTGCTTCATGTACCATGTACTTTGTGAGGTCATGGTGTTGGCAGCTTCTAATGATGGTCAGTATGAGGACATCATCGATACAAATAAATTGAAATTAGGTACCCAAAATGTTGTTAGTGTCTTTATTTGAACACATTTGCTAAATGCAATAGTACTAAATGTTCATTAAATAAGTTACTTGTCTTTGTTAATCATGGGTTATATAATGTACCATGGTTTATATAAAGTCATAAATGCGCTATCAGTACCTATCACTCAAGCAGGTCACTGTCTTAAATATTGTTTTCCATCACTGTGGAATTTTCCATAGATGCCGAAAAATTACTACTTTTTGTGCTCGATTTAATGGCACTCCGTGAACTACAGCCCAGAAGAGCCGCAAGTTCTTGTCTGAACTCTCTTCCAGAAATAAGATAGAGAAGAAAATTAATGGCATGGTTTAGATATAGACAAAAAATACTAACAGCCCAATTCAGACGGTTCATGGCAGCCTTGTGATCTTCCTGCCAGTAGTTACTTGGGAAATAATCATTCAAGATGAAGTTTATTCGGATCGGGATGGTCAGCAACAGGAAAGTGAAGCTCAAGGTCAGCAGCATCGTGACAATGCCTCCTGTTGTTTCGCTGTCTTGGTTTTGCTGAGAGTGGGTGAGTTGTTCTCGTCTCATACGCTGAGCTCTGATCAGTGTCACAATGATTATTACATTACAAACCAGGATCAAAGTGCCTGGCAATATGGAATACGCTATGTATTGAAACCATGGTCTGACCGAAAAGACGAACATTGTGTCCTTGGGGACAATTTCACAAATCATCCCACGAGGAGTTTCGACAACTTCATATAACACTAAAGAATAAATATAATAGAGAGTTATTAGTATTAAGCTTATTACAAGAAAAATACGAGAAGATATCTCCATGTTGATCCGCTTCGCTGTTAAAGGAAGAGCAATGGCCAGGCAACGCTCGATGGTGACAGCGGTTAGAATCCAGGTGGAGTAAGATGTGGATACAGGAACAATAACATACCATATTTTACAATAGAAGGTAGAAAGTGATAGAATATCTTTTCCAGTTAAGGCTCTGATCCAGTGCCTCCCACCTTGGCCAACCGCAATTGTAAGGAAGTCACTGAAGGCTAGAATTGATAAATAAATTGAAGATGGTAATTTACGCAATCGCTTTCCTCGAAGTACCACAATCGATGTAATGTTTCCAATCACTCCGAATATCAGCAGAAATGCTCCTCCATACTGGTCCACAATCTTTGCAATTTGCATCTCTATGTACGGTTTCCTTGGTGCATTAGGTGAGGAGGCTGTTCCTGCCACGTCATTTGTTTCAGTCGATTGGCTTTCAAAAGGAGCATCGCTGCAAAATTCCAAATGGGCTTTAAAATACACAGAAGGCTTAATCGAAACACGCTTAGAAACTTTTTGAGGTGACAGTACAAATTGGCCAGAATTGTTAGCAATAAGTATAACATGGAGAGGCTGATAATCAATCGCGTTTGTCGGCAGAGCTTAAGGTTTTTGTGTTTACCTGTTGTAGTTTAGCAAATTGTTTAATTGCACTTGAATGGCCACGTACTAAACTATTTCTCTCAAATTTGATTTCCTTCAATTTGTCATTTTCAGACCTCAATCTTTTTATTCTTATCATTTTATAGGTTGAGTTTTTCATTGAGAATGTCAATTCTTGTGTTCCAACTCTTAGTTATAAACTGGTAATGTCACATCTGTAACAATTTTGCTATTATTTATGTAACCATGACAATTTGCCAAAACGCTAATAAGACAAAAATTTATCTTTGGCAAGATAAGAAACATTAAATTGATTGCTGTTGTTTTTTTAAGTATCGGATTCTTGGGGTTTGATCTATTTCTAAAATTTGTAAGTTTTGTGCTGCTCCATACCTGTTATGAGAAAACACAAACTGTTACTTTGAAGATTTATCTTCTAATCCTATTCTAAGTACCTTGGTAATGAAAGGAAAAACAAAGCCTTACCTGACTTGACAAGATGAATGCCTTATCACTGCCAAACAGATCACTAGAGCTACTGTTTTGAACGCCATCCTTGTGCAAGATGAAGGATGTTACTTCCTGGTCTGGGTATTCTAATTTTCTGGCTTTGGTTCTTATCTTTCACATTTCGTATTTTGCATACATTAAGCTCAACAACCAATGCGATGACAGAAAAGGCAGCTGGATCAATTAACAATGCGGCTAATAGAATGTGGCGAGCCATTGGGACTGGAAATCAAAAAAAGATATAAATGAAATTATTATGATAAGCTAATGAAAACTCCAAATACAATAAAAGACAACAACATACAGGTTAACAATTGGAATTAGTAAAATTTAAGAAATATGAAATTCATGTAGCGCACAGCACATATAAGATCATTGACTTCATATTCAGCTAATCCACAGTTCACTTCTCCGTGTCTACATTGCTGTAACTCCTTCATAACTCCCGCTGTTACTCTAGCTTCCCGTGTGGTGCATCGCTCTTGGCAATCCAAAGGTATAAGACTTTGAAACTGGAACAGATCTGAGCTGACTCCCCTTTGCAAATCTAGTCCACATCTTTCCAGACAATAAGAGCAATTCCCTGCAAATACAGAGTTGGAAAGACTCAGAGCATTTCTCATACCACAGCAAACTAAGTGAATCGTTTCACAAACATATGGTCTGAGCAGGAAGAGCCAGTCAGGCATGGCAACAGCTGACAATCGTGTAGTATGATTTAAAGAGATATTTTCCGGAGAGTAGGTGGAACACATGTGGAGAGAAACAAGTTTAATTGTTTTTGAAATGATTTCACTACACTGTCTAAGTCACCTTTGCTGGGATCTGAATTAATATAATGCCCCAAGTGTACTGCACAAGAAATAGTAAAATATGAGTGGATGGTAAGTATAAACGGATGGACAGCCTCCCCTGTGTACCCGCGAGTGAGCACGAGTGGCCGCATAAATGCTGACCTGGCACCAGAGTTCTTTCTGTTTCTCACTTCTAGAATGGGACAGTGGAAATGTAATCAACACACTTCTCCTGGACCACTAGCTTGCCTTCACCATGTCATCCTCAGAGAAATTAGCAGGAACAGACATTGACACTTCACAGACAGTGCATTTTTTGTAATGTAACCTACGTGCAGTTTATTAGTATAAATGCTGATGATAATGATATTGCATCCAATGGGGACTGGAGGGCATGATCTAAGGGGGGTTATCCCCCCCCCCCCACTTAAATTCACAAAAGTTACAACATTTTCCAAAATCGGTGCACATTAATTTTCAACTTTTTCAAGAGTTAAGGGGCCTTCTCACTGGAGCCGAGTGATCACGGACGTCACAAAGGGACAATATACGTGCTCACTCGCGCTTTTTTTAATCAAGCAAATAAATTATTTAGTCGAACGTCCGCGGGGCATCCGTAAGGCACTCGTAGATCACTCGGCGAGCAGTCCACGAGTGACAGAGGAGAGGGCTTTGGATGGGATGGCAAGTATACACGGATGGACAGCCTCCCCTGTGTATCCGCGAGTGAGTACGAGTGGCCGCGAATCGCTACAGACATACATAGATCACTCGCCTTCCACTCGCCAACCACTCACCGAGTGACTTCCGAGTGATTCCCAAGTGATTCCCATAAAAAGATAAACAACTTTACTTGCAGAACGTCCACCAAATATTTAAACATGCTTGACAATTTTTGCCCTCCCCACGGATCGTCACGGATGATCTAGAGGGACCAGGTTTTTTTTATGGATTATGAGTATCCGTACAACGCTCAGCGTGTGATTTACGTAGGGACAAGGATAAGCAGGAGTAAAAAAATTTCGCCATCCGTGGTAACTTTGCATCCCCACTCAAAACAGTGAGAACGCCCCTTTAATCCCAAAAATTTCGATAAAAAAAAAAACACAATTGTTGAGAAGTCACATAATATTATAACCTGACACAATTTACGATATCAATCACAAAAATACTTTTATTTTATTGAAATAGTGCCACAATGCTGTGATTTGGCTAGTCAATTCAAACTTATATTCCTTAGGTCTATTGATTTTTATGTTGTTTATGATATTGGACTTCATGATTATGAAAGCGTGAGTTTGCGGGTTGTGATTCGATGTTTTACAAAGACAATGGCCAAATTGAAGGGTTCAATGCAAAAGAAATCATTTCAATATTGATCACAATACATTGTAAGTTTGAGTAGAAAAATGTAAGCTAAAGTCCGCCAAAAAAAAAATAAATACAATTTTTTGTACTAGTTAGTGGTTATGTAAATTGACAAACAGAAATCGATCAAAAAAGCAATTTTACTAAGAGCTGCTAACACGAAAGCCAGAATGAAATTTTAATAAAGCGTGATCTTGGCTGATGCTGTGAAGCTTCAAAGGATGGAGTCCAGTTTCGAGAAGGTGGAGATCCAGCACTGCGTGCATTTAAGGTCTAAGTCACTGAGCATCAAAGACGCAGAAGATGTGGAAAACCAGATGATCACGTATAATATCCGGCTAAAGGCACTAAATGCCTGAAATGTAACTCTTGATCATTTAGCTAAAATGTGACACGGATGACAGCAATGAGTCTGAAAATGAACTACATTTGCATGCAGTGAGTCAAACTTCAAAATCTAAGCCTAATACATTCTTTGAAGCAATTTAATGGAGCATTCTACCATATTCTACCATTTCTCGGAGAAATCAATAGGGTGGTGACAATCTCAGATTTTCATGGTTTCTTTTTTTTTTTGGTAAAAGCTGTATATGAATGACGACCATATGCAAAATGTTAAGACCTAACTTCCAGTAGTTTTTGATATATGAATTCTTTTTTAAATTACTGTCATGCTCATATTTTGGAGATGCATTGTACGTGCTTGTCCAACATTTTCCCACTTTTGGAAAACTATAACATAACAATGTAGACAGGTACTCGTGCACCTGAGATTTTTTTTTTCGCAGATAGATCACATTCAGGGCAGAAATAGAAAAAGGAAGTCTTTCATTTGTGCTTTTTAAAGGTATTTTCCTGCTACCAAATCACCCTGTAACATATCAAGATATGATAAGGTAACCAGGAAAGTGCATTTTGTGGCAAAAACAAGCATTTATCATATATTTTGTGGCAAAAACAAGCATTTATCATAGATTTTCTGGCAAAAACAAGCATTTATCATAGATTTTCAAATATTAACATCAGGCTGGAAGCAAGTTGAAATGGGACACACAAGTTAAAATGGGACACACAAGTTGAAATGGGACACACAAGTTGAAATGGGACACACAAGGTGAAATGTGACAAACAAGTCCATAGATGCATGGAAAGTAATTTCGGCTGTTGTTATTAGTGTAAGTGAAAAGGTAAGCTTTATTTTTGGTTTATAATCATCAACAGAAAGCCCTTTCCCTGCTATCAAATCATATCTTGATATGTAAAATGGAGGATTAGGTTTGCAGATTATTTATTTGCAGATTATTTGTTTGCAGAAAATGTACCTAAAGATGCCAAGAATTTGAGCTAGACAAAAGTGTTTTCACCATAACCTGCCCTGAATGTTGTCTATTTATGAAAAAAACTATTTAAATGCCTCAGTACCCTGTCAACTTGGTCAAATCGTGTCAAAAGTAGAGCTAACTTCTTGGTCCTTTTCCCAAATATACTATGATTGTGCCGCAGCAACTGCAAAAACTTCCATCTGACGAATCTTCCGAACCCAATATAATCAACCATTGCTGTGTGTGTTTTCCAAAAGTGGGAAAAATAGAGATCTTTGCATTTCAATATGCATTGTGATCTAAGACTTTCGCAAATAATAGATATAATGGAAATGAAGATTTTTGATTACACAATCACAGCTACTTTGGCAGTCACTGTGCCATTGAAGCATTTCAAAATACGGAACCAGTAGTTACTTCAAACGATCTAAAAAAGCAAATAGAAAAAATGGAGCCTATGTGTTAGTTGTATGCGTGTTGGCTCTAAGCAACAACTGAATTCGAATCTGAATCTAGAAGATGTGAACCAAGCTATTTTGAAAGAGAACTATATCCTATGAAGAGGTTACTGCACGAATAGGAAATGCTAACTGTGCGCAACTCTCGATGCAAAAAGATGACTTCAGCTAAAGCCATATAGGGGTTATTACTCCCCACTTGGCTGACACAGACAGGTGAACTATCCATGTGAGCTTCTGAAATTTATCATGTGGACACAACGTTGGAAGGTACCCAATGCGCAATAGCAATAATGGATGAAAAGCTAATAGAAACGTGACGAAGCATTGTAGAAAGTTCTCCAAAGAGTGCAGGAGTAGAATTTGAAACTGAACATCCAAAATTGTAAAATTATAAAATCTTCAGTGACATGTCTGGGACATGTTGTATCTTGGGAAGGTGTATGATCACGAAGTGATTGAAGACCAGCACCCCATGACCAATAATATTGCAAAGGTTGTTTTATATTTTCTATTTAAGAGGTATGGAGAACACGCAGATGGGCAGGGTGAAATAAAACAATTTTCTAAGACACCCATCTCAATGGTCCTATACTGATATGAGTTACCATTGGATTACCCCGAAAGGCAGAAGTTTTGTTGGCACAGCTCCGGCTTGGATTCTCGGATCTTAATGCTCACTTACATGTGAATTTGTGAAAAAGGTGTATTACAGTTAGTGTCATACTCTACCTGTCTGTAGCAACCTGTACCTGGCTGCTTCTGTCCACTTCTATAGCTAATAATTGGCTTACATCTATCACCAGATAAATATAAACCTTGGTAAATATAATAAAATAATGTAATATATCATAAATATGTACTTTTAGATCCGGTTTTGAGTAGCCAGCTATGACAGCTTTGTCTAGTTTCAATTTGAAAGGCTTTTTTTTAAGAAACTAACTAATTCCCCCCATTTTGCAACTGTGGCACTTCTGCAAAAACTGTTAACTACTTTTTCCTTGAATGTCCGAACTATTCCAACTATAGACAAATCTTGTTAAATAGTGTTAATAATACAACACCACTCCCAATAACTTTCTAATTACTTTTATTTGGAGTCGAATCTATGCCCACAGATGTCAATTCTGACATAATCATCCAAACAATATCATTTATTTCATCAACAAATCGGTTTTAGCTCAATCCTATTTGTAATCGTTCATCAATAGATTATTATTCATCCAGTTTTTACTTTACTTGTAAACCTCCTGCCACAGGTCATTTGTACAGTTTGCACATACATTAAACCAACCAATATTGAACCTGTTATTGAGCCATTGGATCGTTGGCAAAATTAGATAAATATGTTTCAAACCAAACCTTTGAGTGATTTTTTTTCTTAACTTGGCAGCGTAGTCAAATCCACACCACATTACATCATTTACAAACTGCACTAGACGAACTCACTTTGTCCTCAACAAACCGTGCGTGAATAAAACTCTACCACCAGTTGTTTTGTTTGAATCACCCTCATCAAAAAAAATTGCATACAGTTGTCTTTTGGAGAAAAACTTGTGATGTTATTCTGTTCCACGAAAGATTTCGTGTAGAACATTGCTTCTAATGAACTAACTGAATTTTCAAGACGAAATCCTACTACTTCAAAAAAAATCTTCACTGTAATCATTACCAATTCTGCCGACTTGAAGGTGTTGCCTTGATGTTGCTTAAAGCGGATTACTTTCTTTTGCTGTTGCAGATTTACTGAAATACCCAAAGTGAACAACAAGAGTTACTTAAATAATTCAGTCACGAGTACGTGGAATGAGTATTTACATATAGAAACATTTTAACAATGGTACCTGTCAATTAAAGATACTTTTAGGATACACACAGTTGACATGCAGCTGCAAACATACACAAGAAACTAATAATAGTAATCAATTTTCTTAAGGTATATCTTTCATTGTTTTCGCATGAATGATAGATGATATGATTCTAGATATAGTACATGCACACTTGTCACACTTTCAGGTTATTTTCACATAGGCCTTTCCAATACAAGTCTCAGATTATGTCACTGATCATACAGATGTGTTACAGACACCTGGCTTGACGTTTGCCCCACTAATAGGGCAAATAGATTCATTGTTTAATAACAAGGAAGAGCATTAACACCTTTGAGAAGGAGAGTGCCGTTTTGAGTTCAGGTCAATATTCTGTCTTATTTACTGGGCCATCATCCTGAATATCATGTGATAATTTCCAGATTAGTTGTCGGAGATTCAAATAGTCACTCTGGAATGCCGTTATATTTCTGTTTTTTAAGCTTATGACCTTACTGGATCAAATTGGAACCCTAACTTTATTATCATCTAATACCATGATATACAGCTGTATATATAAGATCCATATATATATATGGAAAACGCTGAAGGATGATTCTGTGAAAATATATGTCCTGTGGCTTCAGAGGTGTAGTAAATAAGAAATCACCCCACATATAAACAGCAAGCCACGAATGCGTATAATTGGCAATAAGCATTTGAGTAACCTGGGGCTATCCTAAAAGTGAAGAAACTTAGTGCACATTTTTTGGTCGCACCCTGTGAGGTAAGGTAAGATTAGGTAAGATTAGGTAAGATAAGGTGTCTGTGTGTGTGTGTGTGTGTGTCTGTCTGTCTGTCTGTCTGTCTGTCATTCTGTCTGTCTGTCTGTCTGTGTGTGTCTGTGTGTCTGTGTGTCTGTGTGTCTGTGTGTCTGTGTGTCTGTGTGTCTGTGTGTCTGTGTGTCTGTGTGTCTGTGTGTCTGTGTGTCTGTGTGTCTGTGTGTCTGTGTGTCTGTGTGTCTGTGTGTCTGTGTGTCTGTGTGTCTGTGTGTCTGTGTGTCTGTGTGTCTGTGTGTCTGTGTGTCTGTGTGTCTGTGTGTCTGTGTGTCTGTGTGTCTGTGTGTGTGATTAGAACTTTACGTCCTGTATTTTTGCACCCAGGCTAATTAGGACAGGCAGGGACCATGGCAATGAGATGAAGGATGTGGTAAGATAAGGTAAGATAAGGTAAGATAAGGTAAGATAAGGTAAGATAAGGTAAGATAAGGTGAGGTACGGTGAGGTACGGTGAGGTACGGTGAGGTACGGTGAGGTACGGTGAGGTACGGTGAGATACGGTGAGGTACGGTGAGGCAAGGTGAGGCAAGTTGAGGTTATGTGAGGTAATGTGTGGTAATGTGAGGTAAGGTAAGGTAAGGTAGGTAAGGTGGGGTAAGGTGAAATCACTTAGTGCAATGCACAAAAAAATTATATTTTTTGGGGGGGTAGCTCCACATTACAGAGTGCAGGTGTATCTAGAATCTATAAATAGAGCTTGAAATGGGCTGGGAGGCTTAATAATATATTTACATGTCATTACTATCTACTATTGACTATTAACACATAAGTCTAGTGCAGGTCTCTGTTTAAAGAGAGCTTTACTTGTTATGAATTGTCTTTATATTAAAGCTTTCTTGTAAATTATCATGTATTCGCATTCATTCCATTTCACACTGGACACCAGACAATTAAACACTCCCATTTCTATGCCGTGCACGCATTGCCAGATATCTATTATTTTTTAATGATACCAGTAACCAGTGCATGGAAAAAGATACTTGTTGGGAGGTTGCTTCATCCTTTGCCTCATTGCCTTGGCACTTGCCTGTCCTGGTCATCTCTGACGGTGCAAAAATATAATAATCAATTCTCAAAACAGTCCAAAATCCATGTTCGTTTTGTAAAACATTACAATCGTGTCTTGGTAAAATGCTTTAAATTTAAACGAGCTTCACATGAAGAAAAGCAATATTTATCAAACGGAAAAGAAACATTTTTAACGATTCAATGTTTCAAATCGTGACATAAAGGAAGTTAGAAAATGAATCAAAACGAAAGGTATTTGTTTTGGGGTTTTAACATCTCGAAACGTTGAAGCAAAGTTAATACAAGCTTATCTTGGTAAATTCAGGTAGAACTGAGAGTGCTAAAGGTGAGAAGGATAACATTACTGGTTCTAAAACCGGTAGAAAAGTCATCAACATCTTTCTTTGTACTTACTAACATAGAGTAAGAATACAATGGTATTACTTGTCTATGTTTCACACCTTGAAATCTCGTATATGTGCTGTTAATAACACTCTGGCACTATTTTCGTTTTGAAGTTGTTTGTTAGATATTGGATCCTCGAGCAGCCATTTGACATTCGGTTTCTGTGTTTGCTTGGATTTGTGTCATGTTACGCACACTTCCGGCTTCGCGGAAAAGTAAGAGCAAAGTACAACATCAATGTACGTATAACATATGAACAATTTAGAAGTAACTTAAGTTTGAACAATTACCCATTGTAGGCTACTTGACATGCCATAATTGATTTTGATATACAGGTATAGCCATAATACTACAACCATTAATCTTCTTCCATTAAGGGCACATGGGGTGGAGATTGTTGGAGAACCTACTTGTGTTTCCCTTGCAGTTTAGTTCAGGAAATGAAGGTAAGGATTTGTGCAGGATTCTTGCAAATTACCGATTATTTGTATTATCATGATTATTGTATTTAATTTCTCACTACACGATGCACTTATTGACTGAATAGTCCTGGCTTTGAGAAAGTTTTCAATTCATTGTTTTTTTTTTGTGGTGTTTTTTACACAACAGGGTGGTTTTCAAAGCTTAGGGGCTATTAACAACTTTCCAGTAGACTCCATAAGACCCCAGAGGGTCGTATTAGTGTCCACCTTGATATAAGCTTCTCTAGTTTCTGGACTGAGAGGGATGGAAGGGTTGCAAGCTCTAAAACGTATATTCACTTTTTCTTCCATCTTTTGTATTCACACCAATCAATCTTTATTTGTCTCAGTACTTGAGATCATGCATGAGCATGTGTACATATACATAAATCATATCAGTTAAATTAAACATGAATATATATATATATTTGGTTCTTACTTAATATGGAAAGTATTTACATTATATTACTAGCGATATTAGTTGTATCGTGTTAATTATTTTTACACTTGTTGTGCCATTTCTTGCTCCCATTGTAGATAGAGTTTACCACATACTTTCAAAATTTTTCAAAATAGCGACTGGCATGACATTTTGTAAGTTTACAAATTCTGTTTGTCGAACATTACTGACATTTGGACATTCTAAAATAATACGAGATGCTATTGGCTTTGATCTACAAGTCTAGAGCAAGTCTAACCACTTTTCTCATTATTTGTAACATGTTTGATCTTATGTAAAGACGCAGTATCCCATTTAGCAAATTCCACCAATTAAACCACTTTGTATTGATATTCTACAAGCTTTAAAATCAGTTTTTTCCGTATACAGCAAAGTAGTAATAATACTGTAATAACGTCATGGCTTACATTAAATTTTATTGGAATTTAAATTTAATGCTATTTTTTTCAAATATTTTAAGAGCAGTAGGCCACTGCCCCTGCATTTTGTCTTCCTGTGCACACTATCCCCCTCTAAAAACTCATCCTCCAATGAATAACCTCCTCTGTTCATTATATGATAAGAATTTTACATTTGATTCTCAACAGGAAGTAGAAGAAAGAGAGACAGCTCCACAGGAACCGGAAACTGGTCAAACCACTGAAAAAGATAATGACGTCATGGAAGAAGAGTTGTAACAACAGCACTACTGTAAACTACATTGTTTTAGGATAAATTGTCAACTTACACAGTGCCAATTGAATTAAGTATATTCAAAATGCAACTGATACGGCATGCTGAATTGATTAAATCTGCAATTGATTAAGAAACATAAGTGACAAAGTAAAAACAACAGGGTATTTTATTCACCCCATTTTATTTTATTTTTTTTCTATAAAGATATTCTGTTAATGCAATATTTTCCACAAATTCAAATCCAGAAATTGTAAACAGTGTGACATGTGCGCACACATTAATGTCCAACATACGTGCTAAGGTAAAATAGTATCTTTTTGTCACAAATAGTACAATTCAGACAATTACTTTATCCTTCACATGTTATTCAATCCACAAGTATGTATAGTTAGTACTGACCTTCCTTGTGCAAAATAATAACTGCTGTATTAACCATATATTCAAAAAATGTAAATTAATAAATTGAACGAGATGCCATGCCTCGTGGTTAATAAAGCATTGTCAGTAAACACATTGGTTAGCCCACCAGAAGATCGAAGTTCCATTCCCGGCCTTCATAAGCTACATCTTGACTGCATGTCACTCACATGATATGTTAAATTGGCGGCCCCTTGTTCTTAGAGTCGATGCTGGAGCAGGCGAAGGAAACCACCCGGGAAGTAAACACATCCATTATTATCTCAACAATAATATTATGTCTATACCTCTGGCAGTTGGTAATTTTAAGTTACTTAAGCTACTGAACAGCATTTGAACATTATAAAATTAGTTATGTTCATAATGTCAATGAAAATCTCATTTACAAGTTGAAGAAAACCTTATTACTGAGACAAACCAAAATTGAAAAAGAGGTTGGAAAGGTAAAATCACCAAGGCAACAATATCACATTTTGCAAAGTTGCCCGAGCTACAGGGTTCAGCCAAAAATCTTGCACCAGGCATCTTCTCTATCAGGATAGCCCTAGGTTACTCAAATGCCCATGAGGTTTTTTAAAGGGTAAACATTTGTCATGGTGATATTTTTGATCTTATATAATGTCCAACAATATTAGTATCTGAAATTCTTGAGAGGATGCACGCCACAGGGCTTGACCAGAGTGACACATCTCACAGAAGTAAGATTTCTGCTTGCATGCTGTCTCTAGTTGCAGAATAGTTTAGAAATAAGAGATTTCCAAGTTACTTCACTTCTGAAGTCACAGAAATTATAACAGAATCCTCCGTCAGTGTTATACATCATGGTGTTAGATGATAAGAAAGTTGGTTCCATTTTGATTCAGCAAGGTCATAAAATTGATACAGAGAAATATAATGGCATTCCAGAGGAACTATTTGAATCTCCACCTAATCTAGAAATTATCGCATGATATTCAGGAGGATGGGCCAGTTAATTTTACAGAAAGACAGAAAATTGACCTGAATCCAAAACGGCACTCTCCACATCAAAGGTGTCATTGCTCTCCCTTCTTATTAAACATGAATCTATTTGCACTATTGGTAGGGACAAAGGTCAAGACAGGTGTCTGTAACACATCTGTATGATCAGTGACATAATCTAATGTTTGTATTGCAAAGACCAAGGTAAAAATGACCCGAAGGTTTGATAAGTGTGCAATGTGAATGTGCTTTATTTAGACCCATATAATCTATAATTCTTTAGGGAAATAAGAAAATATACTCATGAAGATAACTTAGGGACTATTATTACTTTTCTGTGTACGATTGCAACTGCATGTTATGACTGCTAATTGAGATAATAACAAAAGCAGTAGCTGCTGGTACAAGTGTTTTTGCCGCACCCTGTAGATTCATCTTAGACGCCAGACTACAATAACAAGGAAATAAGCACTTACCTGAATGAAATTCTATTATTCCTGAACCGATAAGAGTTGCTTAAAGGACCTTCCCAAAATTATTTAATTTTCTCAGCTAATTGTTTGTTTTCCTTTCACTTTCAATCAAGTATTTAAATGTAGTAAAGTTTTTTTTTTTTCGTGATTTCAAACATATGCATCCTGGCTGCTGCTTCATGTACCATATACTTTGTGAGGTCATGGTGTTGGCAGCTTCTAATGATGGTCAGTATGAGGACATAATCAATACAAATAAATTGAAATTAGGTACCCAAAATGTTGTTAGTGTCTTTATTTGAACACATTTGCTAAATGCAATAGTACTAAATGTTCATTAAATAAGTTACTTGTCTTTGTTAATCATGGGTTATATAATGTACCATGGTTTATATAAAGTCATAAATGCGCTATCAGTACCTATCACTCAAGCAGGTCACTGTCTTAAATATTGTTTTCCATCACTGTGGAATTTTCCATAGATGCCGAAAAATTACTACTTTTTGTGCTCGATTTAATGGCACTCCGTGAACTACAGCCCAGAAGAGCCGCAAGTTCTTGTCTGAACTCTCTTCCAGAAATAAGATAGAGAAGAAAATTAATGGCATGGTTAAGATATAGACAAAAAATACTAACTGCCCAATTCAGACGGTTCATGGCAGCCTTGTGATCTTCCTGCCAGTAGTTACTTGGGAAATAAACATTCAAGATGAAGTTTATTCGGATCGGGGTGGTCAGCAACAGGAAAGTGAAGCTCAAGGTCAGCAGCATCGTGACAATGGATCCTGTTGTTTCGCTGTCTTGGTTTTGCTGAGAGTGGGTGAGTTGTTCTCGTCTCATACGCTGAGCTCTGATCAGTGTCACAATGATTATTACATTACAAACCAGGATCAAAGTGCCTGGCAATATGGAATACGCTATGTATTCAAACCATGGTCTGACCGAAAAGACGAACATTGTGTCCTTGGGGACAATTTCACAAATCATCCCACGAGGAGTTTCGACAACTTCATATAACACTAAAGAATAAATATAATAGAGAGTTATTAGTATTAAGCTTATTACAAGAAAAATACGAGAAGATTTCTCCATGTTGATCCGCTTCGCTGTTAAAGGAAGAGCAATGGCCAGGCAACGCTCGATGGTGACAGCGGTTAGAATCCAGGTGGAGTAAGATGTGGATACAGGAACAATAACATACCATATTTTACAATAGAAGGTAGAAAGTGATAGAATATCTTTTCCAGTTAAGGCTCTGATCCAGTGCCTCCCACCTTGGCCAACCGCAATTGTAAGGAAGTCACTGAAGGCTAGAATTGATAAATAAATTGAAGATGGTAATTTGCGCAATCGCTTTCCTCGAAGTACCACAATCGATGTAATGTTTCCAATCACTCCGAATATCAGCAGAAATGCTCCTCCATACTGGTCCACAATCTTTGCAATTTGCATCTCTATGAACGGTTTCCTTGGTGCATTAGGTGAGGAGGCTGTTCCTGCCACGTCATTTGTTTCAGTCGATTGGCTTTCAAAAGGAGCATCGCTGCAAAATTCCAAATGGGCTTTAAAATACACGGAAGGCTTATTTCGAAACACACTAAGAAACTTTTTGAGGTTACAGTACAAATTGGCCAGAATTGTTAGCAATAAGTATAACATGGAGAGGCTGATAATCATTTGCTTTTGTCGGCAGAGCGTAAGGTTTTTGTGTTTACCTGTTGCAGTTTAGCAATTGTTTAATTGCACTTGAATGGCCACGCACTAGACTATTTCTCTCAAATTTGATTTCCCTCAATTTGTCATTTTCAGACCTCAATCTTTTTATTCTTATCATTTTATAGGTTGAGTTTTTCATTGAGAATGTCAATTCTTGTGTTCCAACTCTTAGTTATAAACTGGTAATGTCACATCTGTAACAATTTTGCTATTATTTATGTAACCATGACAATTTGCCAAAACGCTAATAAGACAAAAAAATTTCTTTGGCAAGATAAGAAACTTTAAATTGATTGCTGTTGTTTTTTTAAGTATCAGATTCTTGGGGTTTGATCTATTTCTAAAATTTGTAAGTTTTGTGCTGCTCCATACCTGTTATGAGAAAACACAAAATGTTACTTTGAAGATTTATCTTCTAATCCTATTCTAAGTACCTTGGTAATGAAAGGAAAAAGCCAGAAAGCCTTACCTGACTTGACAAGATGAATGCCTTATCACTGCCAAACAGATCACTAGAGCTACTGTTTTGAACGCCATCCTTGTGCAAGATGAAGGATGTTACTTCCTGGACTGGGTATTCTAATTTCCTGGCTTTGCCTTTTTATCTTTCACATTTCGTATTTTGCATACATTAAGCTCAACAACCAATGCGATGACAGAAAAGGCAGCTGGATCAATTAACAATGCGGCTAATAGAATGTGGCGAGCCATTGGGACTGGAAATCAAAAAAAGATATAAATGAAATTATTATGATAAGCTAATGAAAACTCCAAATACAATAGAAGACAACAACATACAGGTTAACAATTGGAATTAGTAAAATTTAAGAAATATGAAATTCATGTAGCGCACAGCACATATAAGATCATTGACTAAATATTCAGCTAATCAACAGTTCACTTCTACGTGTCTACATTGCTGTAACTCCTTCATAACTCCCTCTGTTACTCTAGCTTCCCGTGTGGTGCATCGCTCTTGGCAATCCAAAGGTATAATTTTAATTTACACTTATTTTAAAAATTTAAGACTTTGAAACTGGAACAGATCTGAGCTGACTCCCCTTTGCAAATCTAGTCCACATCTTTCCAGACAATAAGAGCAATTCCCTGCAAATACAGAGTTGGAAAGACTCAGAGCATTTTTCATACCACAGCAAACTTAGTGAAGTATGATTTAAAGAGATTTTTTCCGGAGAGTAGGTGGAACACATGTGGAGAGAAACAAGTTTAATTGTTTTTGAAATGATTTCACTGCACTGTCTAAGTCACCTTTGCTGGGATCTGAATTAATATAATGCCCCAAGTGTACTGCACAAGAACTAGTAAAACATGAGTGGATGATAAGTATACACGGATGGACAGCCTCCCCTGTGTACCCGCGAGTGAGCACGAGTGGCCGCATAAATGCCGAACTGGCACCAGAGTTCTTTCTGTTTCTCACTTCTAGAATGGGACAGTGGAAATGTAATCAACACACTTCTCCTGGACCACTAGCTTGCCTTCACCATGTCATCCACAGAGAAATTAGCAGGAATAGACATTGACACTTCACAGACAGTGCATTTTTTGTAATGTAACCTACGTGCAGTTTATTAGTATAAATGCTGATGATAATGATATTGCATCCAATGGGGACTGGAGGGCACGATCTAAGGGGGGTTATCCCCCCCCCCACTTAAATTCACAAAGGTGACTAGTTACAACATTTTCCAAAATCGTTGCACATTAATTTTCAACTTTTTCAAGAGTTAAGGGGCGTTCTCACTGGAGCCGAGTGATCACGGACGTCACAAAGGGACAATATACGTGCTCACTCGCGCTTTTGTTAATCAAGCAAATAAATTATTTAGTCGAACGGGCATCCGTAAGGCACTCGTAGATCGCTCGGCGAGCAGTCCACGAGTGACAGAGGAGAGGGCTATGGATGGAATGGCAAGTATACACGGATGGACAGCCTCCCCTGTGTATCCGCGAGTGAGTACGAGTGGCCGCGAATCGCTACAGACATACATAGATCACTCGCCTTCCACTCGCCAACCACTCACCGAGTGACTTCCGAGTGATGCCCAATTGATGCCCATAAAAAGATAAACAACTTTACTTGCAGAACGTCCGCCAAATATTTAAACATGCTTGACAATTTTTGCCCTCCCCACGGATCGTCACGGATGATCTAGAGGGACCAGGTTTTTTTTATGGATTATGAGTATCCGTACAACGCTCAGCGTGTGATTTACGTAGGGACAAGGATAAGCAGGAGTAAAAAAAATTCGCCATCCGTGGTAACTTTGCATCCCCACTCAAGACAGTGAGAACGCCCCTTTAATCCCAAAAATTTCGATAAAAAAAAAAAAACAATTGTTGAGAAGTCACATAATATTATAACCTGACACAATTTACGATATCAATCACAAAAATACTTTTATTTTATTGAAATAGTGCCACAATGCTGTGATTTGGCTAGTCTATTCAAACTTATATTCCTTAGGTCTATTGATTTTTATGTTGTTTATGATATTGGACTTCATGATTATGAAAGCGTGAGTTTGCGGGTTGTGATTCGATGTTTTACAAAGACAATGGCCAAATTAAAGGGTTCAATGCAAAAGAAATCATTTCAATATTGATCACAATACATTGTAAGTTTGAGTAGAAAAATGTAAGCTAAAGTCCGCCAAAAAAAAAATAAATAAAATTTTTTGTACTAGTTAGTGGTTATGTAAATTGACAAACAGAAATCGATCAAAAAAGCAATTTTACTAAGAGGTGCTAACACGAAAGCCAGAATAAAATTTTAATAAAGCGTGATCTTGGCTGATGCTGTGAAGCTTCAAAGGATGGAGTCCAGTTTCGAGAAGGTGGAGATCCAGCACTGCGTGCATTTAAGGTCTAAGTCACTGAGCATCAAAGACGCAGAAGATGTGGAAAACCAGATGATCACGTATAATATCCGGCTAAAGGCACTAAATGCCTGAAATGTAACTCTTGATCATTTAGCTAAAATGTGACACGGATGACAGCAATGAGTCTGAAAATGAACTACATTTGCATGCAGTGAGTCAAACTTCAAAATCTAAGCCTAATACATTCTTTGAAGCAATTTAATGGAGCATGACATTCATTTTGAAACAAGCATTTATCATAGATTTTCAAATATTAACATCAGGCTGGAAGCAAGTTGAAACGGGACACACAAGTTGAAATGGGACACACAAGTTAAAATGGGACACACAAGGTGAAATGTGACAAACAAGTCCATAGATGCATGGAAAGTAATTTAGGCTGTTGTTATTAGTGTAAGTGAATAAGTAAGCTTTATTTTTGGTTTAAAATCATCAACAGAAAGCCCTTTCCCTGCTATCAAATCATATCTTGATATGTAAAATGGAGGATTAGGTTTGCAGATTATTTATTTGCAGATTATTTGTTTGCAGAAAATGTACCTAAAGATGCCAAGAATTTGAGCTAGACAAAAGTGTTTTTACCATAACCTGCCCTGAATGTTGTCTATTTATGAAAAAAACAATTTAAATGCCTCAGTACCCTGTCAACTTGATCAAATCGTGTCAAAAGTAGAGCTAACTTCTTGGTCCTTTTCCCAAATATACTATGATTGTGCCGCAGCAACTGCAAAAACTTCCATCTGACGAATCTTCCGAACCCAATACAATCAACCATTGCTGTGTGTGTTTTCCAAAAGTGGGAAAAATAGAGATCTTTGCATTTCAATATGCATTGTGATCTAAGACTTTCGCAAATAATAGATATAATGGAAATGAAGATTTTTGATTACACAACCACAGCTACTTTGGCAGTCACTGACGATCTAAAAAAAGCAAATGGAAAAAAATGGAGCCTATGTGTTAGTTGTATGCGTGTTGGCTCTATGCAACAACTGAATTCGAATCTGAATCTAGAAGATGTGAACCAAGCTATTTTGAAAGAGAACTATATCCTATGAAGAGGTTACTGCACGAATAGGAAATGCTAAAGGCCCTTTCACACATAGCCGGATCAGACACCGGAGCGTCCCGGAGTAACATTTTATTACCTCCGGGGGGTTCCGGGATCAAAGAGCTGTTAAATGTCAACAAAAAATAAATGTTTGGCGATGTGTACACGATGTCAATACGGTCTCAACAAGGAGCTAACACGACTGTCCCGTTTAGAGTGCGGAGTGAACCGGATTTTCACGGTGCCTTCGCGGATATCACAGGTCTTTACACCGTGTTCATTCGCGTGGAACCGTGTTGCTCCTTGTACTCTCCGGCATTAATGGCGGCGAAATATTCATGTCCGGATGTAGCCGGAGATATGCCGGAGTCAATACGGAGATTCCCGGAGATCGGCGGAGTATATTGGGAGTCTATACGGATCTACACAGATCTACACGGATCTACACGGATTAAATTACTCCGGGAACTCCGGCATGAAAAATTAAACATGTCTGCCGAATTATTAATGCAAATGAAAGTAAATTTGGATCTGCAAGAGCAACACCCATCTCAATGGTCCTATATTGAAATAAGTTATCATTGGATTACCCCGAAAGGCAGAAGTTTTGTTGGCACAGCTCCGGCTTGGATTCTCGGATCCTAATGCTCACTTACATGTGAATTTGTGAAAAGGTGTATTACAGTTAGTTTTATAAAATACGGTCGACTCTAGCTGTCTGTAGCAACCTGTATCTGGCTGCTTCTGTCCACTTCTATAGCTGATAATTGGCTTACATTTATCACCAGATAAATATAAACCTTGGTAAATATAATAAATTAATGTAATATATCATAAATATGTACTTTTAGATCCTGTTTTGAATAGCCAGCTATGACAGCCTTGTCTCGTTTCAGTTTGACAGGCTGTTTTTAATGAAACTAACTAATTCCCCATTTTGCAACTGTGGCACTTCTGCAAAAACTGCTAACCACTTTTTTCCTTGAATGTCCGAACTATTCCAACTATAGACAAATCTTGTTAAATAGTGTTAATAATGCAACACCACTCCAAATAACTTCCAATTTACTTTTATTTGGAGACAAATCTCTGCCCACAGATGTCAATTCTGACATAATCATCCAAACAATATCATTTATTTCATCAACAAATCGATTTTAGCTCAATCCTAGCCTATTTGTAATAGTTCATCAATAGATCAATTATTCATCCAGTTTTTACCTCCTGCCACAGGTCTTTTGTACAGTTTGCACATACATTAAACTAACCAAGATTGAACCTGTTATTGAGCCATTGGATCGTTGGCAAAATTAGATAAATATGTTTCAAACCAAACCTTTGAGTGATTTTTTTTTCTAAATTTGGCAGCGTAGTCAAATCCACACCCCATTACATCATTTACAAACTGCACTAGATGAACTCACTTTGTCCTCAACAAACCGTGCGTGAATAAAACTCTACCACCAGTTATTTTGTTTGAATCACCCTCATCAAAAGAAATTGCATACAGTTGTCTTTTGGAGAAAAACTTGTGATGTTATTCTGTTCCACGAAACATTTCGTGTAGAACACTGCTTCTAATGAACTAACTGAATTTTCAAGACCAAATCGTACTACTTCAAAAAGAATCTTCACTGTAATCATTACCAATTCTGCCGACTTGAAGGTGTTGCCTTGATGTTGCTTAAAGCGGATTACTTTCTTTTGCTGTTGCAGATTTACTGAAATACCCAAAGTGAACAACAAGAGTTACTTAAATAATTCAGTCACGAGTACGTGGAATGAGTATTTACATATAGAAACATTTTAACAATGGTACCTGTTAATTAAAGATACTGTTAGGATAGGTATCATATGCAGATAACCCCTGGTGTCCTTGGAAGTCCTTGGGTTGAAGAAATCTAGATGTCCTATGCCAAAGTACACACAGTTGACATGCAGCTGCAAACATACACAAGAAAGTAATAATAGTCATCAATTTTCTTAAGGTATATCTTTCATTGTTTTCGCATGAATGATAGATGATATGATTCTAGATATAGCACATGCACACTTGTCACACTTTCAGGTTATTTTCACATAGGCCTTTCCAATACAAGTCTCAGATTATGTCCCTGATCATACAGATGTGTTACAGACACCTGGCTTGACGTTTGCCCCACTAATAGGGCAAGTAGATTCATTGTTTAATAAGAAGGAAGAGCATTGACACCTTTGAGAAGGAGAGTGCCGTTTTGAGTTCAGGTCAATATTCTGTCTAATTTACTGGGCCATCATCCTGAATATCATGTGATAATTTCCAGATTAGTTGTCGGAGATTCAAATAGTCACTC